>JAAWXA010000010.1:4035669-4439350 GCA_038090715.1 Florisuga fusca | reverse complement strand
GCTCCCCCCACAACCCACTTCCCGGAGCTGTGCAACAGTGTTTTTCTCTGCAAATCGCCTGACATCCCCGGCCCCCTTTTCACTCCTGCAGGACAGCCATTTAGTCACAGCTCCCACCGTTTGCAGCAGCCAGCGAGGGCTGCGGTCCCCTCTTCCCTCCTGCAATTCGCCTCTCGCTCTCCCCAGCGGCAGCCGCGCTGCATACACCTCCCCAGCCCCTGCGAGATGCTTTTTGAGTGGCTTAGCGCGGGGTATCGGCCAGCAAGGGAAACCCAGGGCTGGCAAAGCCATCACCCATCCTTTCCCCGTCCCTCTCTCCCCCACGTTATACGGGAGAAACTGTTGAGTCGCCCCGGCTCTGGGACCGGTGGTGGAGTCGGGAGGAGAGCGGTGTTTGTTGGTGGATCCGTCCTTGGACGGCAAAGAATGGCTGATGTGGTAAATGGGAGGGTGGGACGATTAACAAAACGCTAGTTATTGACACTTTTTTCAAAAGAAGGAGGAGAAAACGGGGAAAGGTCGCCTGTAGGATTGATTTGAAGAGAAAAGTGCCGAAGTGTTGTTGCAATGAACCGCTCTGGAGGGACATGGCACAGGCACCGATGGCTACAGGGGTGACCCCCGGGAGGAGCGGGGCCGCCCCGCAGCTGGGAAAGGCGGGAGCCTGCCCTCTGCCTTTCGCACCCCGGCTTTAACTCACACCTTGTCCAGGGGGTGAGGATGCAAAGGCTCCTTGGGCTTTGCCAAAAGAAAGCAGGTGCCCTGCACCTCTGACAGGGGCGCAGGAGCGCGGCACTTCCATGACCTAAAGACACACACCCCTCTCTCCTTCTCCCGGCACAGCCCCGAGCTGCCGCTGCGCTGAGCTGCCTGCAGATACTGCCCTTTCTTGGTTTTTTGATCCCCGAATGAATCCTCCCGGTCTCCCTTCCTGGACGGTGGCAAGGTTGCCGGGATTCCCACGCACATGCGCGGGTTCCCACGGCCAAGAGGTTCGGCTCGGGACAAGCACATCCACACGCCCAGAGATGGCTGAGGAGCGGTACTGCTGGATGCTGAGTCCGTGCGTAAGCTATTACACACAGGGAGTCACCCAGGACTCATCCCAGCTGCCAGCTGCTTTACCTTATGCCCCTTTGCCCCCCTCCAGCCTCTCATGGATGCACACGGGTGTGCAGAGGGTGAGCAATACCTACACCGATGTAAGTGTACGTGCAGCCTGTGTAAATATACATCAAGAGAAACGGTGAATGACGGCCGCTTCGTCTCCGGCAGGAGCACCCATACCAAATCAGGAGACAAGGCTGGGTGATGCTCAGCTGATTCGGCGCGGCGCGGTGTCCCGCTCCCGCCCCCGGCCCCGCTCCCGGCCCCCGGCGCGGCTGGTGACTCGTGGTGTATTTCAGCGGCGGCGGCGGCTTGGCAAGGCTCGGGGCTCCTCCCCCCGGCAATAAGAGCACGGTGCCCGGCAAGCCCCCCTCTCCTCCCCGTACTNGGGGAGGCAGCCGTGTGCCCCCCCGCCTGCCAGTATGGGGTACGGGGAGGAGAAGGGGGCTTGCCGGGCACCGTGCTCTTATTGCCGGGGGGAGGACTACACGGAGCGATGTCCACAGAAAACGATAAAAGTTTTCCTGGGAAAAGAAACAGGAGAATGGGAACCTCCTCTCCCCCACCCCTGCAGGCAGAGCTGTGAGCTCCGGGGCAGCGCCATCGGATGGCAAAAGGGGTCGGGCCAGCTGCAGCCTGCACCCTGGGTCAGGGGAAAGTGACCCCGGCTCCCCACTCGACCCGTGTGCCTTCACAGCTGGGTCCTCTTTCTCTTCATGTGCAATATACACCTCAGCACGCTTCGCTGCCTCTGTGCTAGGGGGTGAGTGATGCACAGTAGTGATGGGAAAGCCCTCCTGTCCCTTCTCTGCATGCTGGCGGCAAGAGAGATCCCCTTAATTCAGTCAGGGGTGGGAAAACCCCACAGCACGTTGAAGGGCTCCAAAAGGAGGCAAGTAGCGCAAACACAGTGAAGAGTTTATAAAATATCAATGGCATCTCATACCTTTTCCCTAAAGTAAAGAATAATGAGTAGCTGAGGTGTCCCCAAAAGTCTGTGGGACTGTGTGTGTGTGGGAGGGGATATCCCAAAAGCTCAAACGCTGTGGTGTGGTGATAGTGCAGGGCCCTCCCTCACACCATGCCTCGTAACGCCTGGCAGATGGCTGGGGACAGAACTTCAGTGTTCTTTCAACTTGGTATCAGAAATACTATTTCTACTCTGATGTAAAGTCTAAGAACAGGTGTGATCTGAAGGACTACGGGAGATCTTTATGTCTGGTGATGATATTCCCATTATTCTGATTATTATAGCTTCTCACTGCCTCGAAAATGCCTCTTTTATTGTTTTGTCACTGTTGGAAATGGGCATAAAGCAATTAGCAGCATAAAACAGATTGGCTGGATTTTCAGATATATTCATGAAACGGATTAGTCATTAAAAAGCAAATTGTCTGTCTGTCTATCAGTCTGTGCATCAGCTATAGCTTTGTAACGTGCAATTCAACTATCTATTTTTTTGTCTGGGAGTTTTTTCTCAGTATTATTACTTAGGCAATAACTCTGACAGCAATGTAGATGTTACTTTGATTTAACAAGTTTTAAAGGCAGTTGTATTTGGTAGACATGAATTCCACTCTCATTAAAGATGAAAGCAAACATTCAAGAGAAAACAGCTGCATGGTATGTTTTAGAACTACACTTGTGTCTAGGGTTATTTATTTTTAATATAACATGGCATATAATGAAGGAAACAACCCAGATGCCCTCTTTTTAAATTTATTTTTTTTTATATTTCATTTTGTTGCTGAGGTAAGGGGTGTTGAGCAAAAGAAGCTAAAAAAACCCCCATCCCTTCCCAGCATGGATTCCTGATAGCTCTGGGTATTTTTTGTTAGAGTAGCAGAGAAAACTCACTCTGTAGGTATTTGCTGGCAAAAGAAAGAATATTTTTTCTAAAGTGCAGGTCAGAAAGGGATTTCCATAAAATCCTCCCCCATTCCTTGGTTTCTTTTATAAAAATATGCCATTTAAATAACTAGTTTCTTTTATTTAACTCTAGGTGATTGAGGAGGGTAATAAAGGAAAAACATCTCAATTGTTTGTGACTTCCATTAAGATTTTGCACTTCAAGATATCATGCATTGAAAGCTTCCAACTCAAAAGCACAAGCAAAAGCAAAAGACTGGTGTTTTTTGCCAGTGTGGTGTTTGTAGGAAGGAAAAGCAATCATGATAATAAATAATAGTGTTGACTTTTAATGATTTTTCTGATATGAGGTTTAGCATCTGGAGGGTTTTTCTCTCCTGTCTCTTGGAGAAAACATTGCATTTAGTGATTAATTGGATTTTTTTATACTTATTTAAACAGTGTAGAGGGGAAGTTGAATGCTTGAACCAGAGTCCTTTCTTTTGTTAGCAGAGAAGGCAGAATCCAATTGCTGTTTTTCACTGAACTTCAGTTTTTCTCCCTAATTCTACTGTTGGGGTGGTTGTGGCACAGGAATGTCAACCAGTTTGCCCAAGGTCACTCAGAGGAGTGTGGCTTCTTTTGCCAGCCACATTGGTTCCCAGTCTTTCACCCCCAGACATATATTTCCTTAGGTTATATGGTAGATGCAAAGCAGTAGGAAGGTGTATTGAAAATGGGCAGAAGATACTAACTCAAGTGTCATAGTTATGCCAGATGACCTAGGAGAGCAGGTAAGATATGCCTCTGCTGTTGCTTTCAAGCTACCAAAGCATTAGCATTATGCAGCTTGCTTCTCCCAGTTACCTCTTACTTGAACAGAGTTAAAACCTTAAGCTTTTGCCTCTTATGATTTATTTAAAATACAATCAGTCAAATTTCATGCAATGAAGTGGTATATTGCAAATGGGGCATTAGTGGTGGGGATTTCCTAACAACTGGATGGATTTGCAAAGAAGAGGAGAACACGGTAATAAAAAAATGGGGATATTTAGACCTACAGGCAGTCTACAAAAGGGAGAGCTTTGCAGCTGCTGCATCTTCTGTTACCTAGAATGTTGAAAACCTCCTATGGGTTTTTAAATTATTTTTAGAGCAACTCCCTCTCTATCTCCTACCTCCTTTTCTCCCATGTCCCTCAAATCTCTGTTTAATTTATTAAAAATAATCCCTTCCAGGCAACAAACTTTTGTTTTCTCCATTTGCAGTTATTGAGGTCGGGATTAGGATAGAGGCAAAAGCTGGTGAGATCGGGGAATTTGGGTTCTCTGCTTTGTCCTGCCCACAGGCTTTTTCTGTGACCTTAGGAAAGACAATTAACCTCTTTGGATCTCCTTCTCCATTTTAAATGAAGATTGTACTACTTAGCTACCACAAAGTGGTGGTGTGGAGCAGAATTCATTTCTGCTTTGTACAATACCTGAAGATCTTCAAGTGGAAACTGTTAAGAAAATGCAAAAATACTATTCTGTGTCAAATAAGGTCTGTGTTCTCTGTGTTCTTGGGAAAGGGTCTTGATTTAATTCAGTGGGTCTCATGCTTGAAAAAGGAGACTTGTACTTGGGCTTGAAGAATCAACAATTTCCTAATAGAAGCATTAGGTCACTGAAGCTCTTGAGACCTCATTAGAGGTCACTGAGGCTCTTGAGAGACCTGGTAGATACCAGAGGAAAGGCTTTCTTGCCAAGGCCTTTCTGAAGGAAGGGGTATTTTTAGTGAAAATTGATATTATTACCAGAAGATCTGCAAGCCATTTTTTTTTTAAGAAGCCATTTCTCGCTGAACACAAACAAATGCACACTCTGTACAAATGTGCCATTCAGTGAGCAGTTGTATCCTCCACACTTGTTTTCCCTCTCTTTAGATGGTTATGCTGTTGCCTGAAATTTTTCCTAGTTCGGATCACCAGATGCTTTCTTCAACCTTTCTGTGAAGATGATCTGATTCTTTACATTATCTTTTCTTCTTTCCTCTCTCCCTGATTGCTAGGATAAGGACCTGCAGAAATAAGTAGCTTTGATGCTGTAACAGCTTTAACTCTCACTATCTTGTTTCTCAACAATAATTTTTTCAAGAGGTTTCAACAAGGTACAGTGGATAAAACACACTTACTCAGATTTCTCTCCTGATATGACCACTAGTGGAATGGTAAATGGTGACTGTTGTCATTAGGTTTCAGAGTTGTCACTCTGATGAACGTAGCTTTTTATAGGAAGTACTTAATTCACTCCCCACATTTTCCATGGTGGAAGTACTACAAATCTTGTGATGTTGTGGGTGTTGGTTTTTTTTGGTTTGGTGGTTTTTTTGTTTTTTTTTTTTTCATAGAATTAGCAAAGATGCACATTTTTAGCTTTCTTTTAACTTCTAGAAGACACTTCCAATCTGTGTATGCTTTAGCTATCCCTGATATCTATGCATTTGCCTTTCTAGTAACCAGAGACAAACCTCAAACATAAAGATAAGGAAATGCACTGTAATGTCACAGGAGAGGGCATTTGTCTAAGGCATGTGCAATATTTCAGGTTGTTTCAGCCAACTTTAGGCCAAGTTCCCATATGATCCTAGGGACTGGATTTTTCATGCTATAGGAAAAATGTCAGCAGTGTGTATTTTTATCTCAGTGCAGAAGATAAATGTTCAGAAGAATAGCATGGCTAAGGGATAAAGCTGCTACTTGTGCAGATCACACATTTGTATTGGTCCTTACAGTATGCTCCAGGCTCTGGAAGCTGGGCAAGGCAGGATGAGAGCACAGGAGAGACTAGACTGGGCCCTTGTTTTGTCTTGTCAGCCATGCTACATGCTTTTGTCCAGAGATCTGGTCAGCCTGTGGCCCTCATCTCTAGAGTTAACATGGTTACAAGAATCACTCCAAGATCAGGAATGAGATGTCTTTAGGAGAAGACTCTAGTAAAGAGAGGGTTAATAGTACTACAGTAGTATACAACCACCTGAAGTAGAGTCAGAAAGAAGATGCAGTTCATCTTGTTGGTTCAAGAGGATATATGATGTGGCAACAGCCACAATATACGTCAGATTAGACATTAGAAAGAGTTTTTTCTCAAAGAAAGTGGTGCAGCAAGGCACCAGAAGGTTTCGGGAATCTCTGGAGATTTTCAAGAGTCACATATACATAATCTGATGGTAACAACCCTGCTCAGAATGGGCTTCTGTGATTTTTTTTTTCTTCGTACTACCACTGATCCTGTTCCTTTATCCTGTGCAAATTCCAAGGCCTGGCAGTGAAAAGAAGGTTGTACAAGTTCTTGCAGTGAAGTCTGTCTCTTACAGGAATGATTCTTTTGAATGCTGTTGGCACTGTGGTGGTGTGATCTGCTAATGTACTGGTGGTTTGATGCTGAGACATTACTCACTCCCATGGTGAATTACAAGCTGGAGAGGCTGACGGGCCTGCTGTGTGCCAGGTAGTTTTTCATTAGGATGCCTAGCAATGAAGGGTGTCATGGGCAGAACAAGGTGGGCAGTGTTTGCAATTCCAAATACACTGCTGTGCTTGGAAAGAAGGAAGGGGAGAAAATGAATCTGTAGGCAGGCAATGCTATGCTTAGCTGTCAGCTATGGGTAACTGCTCCAACAGTCCAGTTGGATTTCAGTCTAAAATGTTTACTCCTAAGGGGCAAGATGGTGACAGAACAATCGTATTAATTGGACTGCATTTGGTGTATATTTTAGTTGCTATTCTATACTCTTTCTTTCTCAAATGGCTTTTGGGTAGGTTGTAGCCTCATTGCTATTGAAGGTAGGCTGGTTATATCACAATGTCTTTATGCATTTCCACTTTTCCACTGCCTTTAGTAACAAAGTTTGCCACTAAAGGCCTTCTCCAGGACTTCGCCAATACATTTTTAATTAATGTTCGAATAGAATATGGGGAAATAAAACCTAAACTCTTGCATGGCAATTGCTTTTATGGTTGTGTTGAGTCAGTAAAGCAGGAAGAAAGTGTCTGGAAAATATTTTCAGGTTGGTTCTCTCCAGGCTAGTTCCACTGCAAAGTCAGGCTGATGTCCAGTGGATGGTACTTGAGGTTGCTGGCAGATTCCCCAGGCCTTTACCCTGCCCAGTGCAGCAAGCTGCCCATGTTCTTGTAGCTCAGAGCTCGGTAGCAGAACTGCTCTTGTTCTAGGTGCCTGTCAGCAGTTTCCCTTCAGGCCTCACTAATGGGACTTTTTCATGCTTTTTCAGGCCTACAGTTTGTGTCCACGCTTTCACAGTGATTCAAATGCAAACGGAAACAGCTATGAGATTCTTTAATGAATTTTTAAATGGAATACATTTCATCCAATTAGATTACAAAGTATTTTGAAAATGGGTTTGAGCAGATAACTGATGTTAGGCAGAAGATATTTTTCCCAAAAGGGAGGTGAGATGTGACAATTTATTTCATAAATGTAAGGCTGTAGGTAGATGAAGCTTTGTGAGAGTTTCCAAATTTATAGTTGGATTTTTAGTAGAGATTATAGAAAACATACAAAGGGAGAGCCATCTAATGGGCAAAACACAGGTTAAAGAACAAATATCTTTGATGTTGGTTTTACTAAAGGATACCGGAAACCAGTCTTGTGAGCAGTCAAGAGCTAATTTAAATCATACCATAATTTTTTGCTCCTTAATCTCCCTGGATGTTTGTAGATAGAAACAGAGGACAGCAGTACATGCTTAGCTCAGTCAGTACTTTTAGAAAGCCAGATTTGTTTCAGGGCTGAAGGCCTTGCTATGGACTTAAGGCTTGGGTTTGGCTGAGATCTGGTCAAGTTTAGCTTGCAGTGAGAATTTGTGTTTGAAGGTGTAGGATCCAACCTACTTCTAATCAAGACAGTAAATTATGTTCATGTTCCTTGAGAATCACTGAATGCTGTAAATGCAGAAAGTCCCCAAAGCAGCAAGATATTTGGTTGGATTCATAGTGTAAATTGATGAAGGATTGATCTAGTCTAATGTAGTTGTGAATTCAACTTGCAGCATTCTAAAGCAGTGGAAAGTGCAAGGCAAGAATGAAAAATAGGTACAAAGGTGAGGAAACATGGGGCAGAACAGCAAGGAGACCCATGGGCCTTCTACATTCTCTGAATTAGAGCCATGGGGATGTGGGTGGATGAACATCCTTCTCTCTAGTGCTTAGCCTTTTCCTCTCTCCTTCTTGGCTCGGGTTTGTGGGAATTTGACCCATGCTGTAAGGCACACTGAAGACTGATCTGGTGATGAACTTGGCAAAGTCCAACAGGGAATTTAAGCTGAAATAACCCTTACTTGGAAAATACAGCTTTGCTGAAGCCACACCTTTGCATACAAGTTTCTTGGTTTGCTTAAACTCCCTGCAGGAATCCAAGACAAACAAATTCCCAAATCCTAACATCTCCTTGATGTCCATGGAAAACTGCAGCATTGTTGTTAATAGTTTCTTCATGCAAAAAGAAGGGCACAGCATTATTTTCTTTCCTACCTCAATGGGGTGTTGTGAGACTGAAGGAACCGACTAAAGTTTGTGGCAGGTTTGAAGAGCCTGGCTGTGTGGGTATTAAACATATTTGATCAATAATCTGCTATGGAAATTTTAGGGACAATTTCTATTCCTCCTGCCCAGCAGAGTCCCAGCATAAAATAAAAATCAGAAAAGATTGATGCTGGATAATCAAACCTCTCTTTTTTGTCCTCCCTCTCAAACCTGAAGGGTATCTGAACACCCATAATGTGAGTAATTTAGCATATACTTTCCCTACCACTGGCATTAGTAGGAAAGTCCTCTTGTTCCAGGAGGGTCTCTGATGCTGACTGTCGTGATGTTTTCTCCCTTTTGTGTTCCACTGTGTGACACAAACGCCATCCAGGCAGATCTGCAGAGCACCACAGGGCCTCTATGCCCCAAATAGCATCACTTTTAATTAGCTCCAGCGTGATTTGGACACCCTGGGGTGCATGCTGTAGGAAAGGGTGCCGGGTTACTGGTGTGTGAAAAGCAGAGCTGGGCACTAGAGGGAGTGTGGGCATTTGCTAAGGGAAGGAGCTGGGAGCACTGCAGCGGCCGGGGCGGGAGCCGGGACCTGGGGAGTGCACGCTGGGAAAGACAGACGCTGCTGAAATATTGATACGAAAACCCTCTTGGAGTCATTGACGCTGTGAAACTCCTCTTGTCTGGGGTTCCCTCTGCGAGGGGAAGACAGTCTTGGCGTGCGCTTGGCCGTGGTAAAGCACTTCACCCCTCCTTGCAGCTGATGCTGTCTCCCCTTCGTGTCTCGTCTCCAATCGCTTCCAGGCTTTTTCCTGAAGATAGGAGTCCCAGTACCGGGGTCTCTCATTTTCTGCCGTCCCCTCCAGCCAAAGCCATGTGCCTGTAGCCCACCAGCATCCCCCCAGCACCTGCCGGCAGAGCTGCGGGGCTGGGAGAAGGGGCGATGTTAACCTCTGCAGTGCCGGGAAGCAGCCATCTGGGTCCTGGCTGAAGCTGTGTGGACTCTCCATCTCCTCGACCGATGTGCCCCAGTATGTTTCCGGGTCTAGTCCCCGAGGAAAGGTGTGGATAGAGTCACTTTGCTGCCCATCTTCTCCCTCTTCTGCACCAGTTACAGGTGGTGGTTGAGGGCAGGGGAGTGAGTGGTGCCTCACTGCCCCTCTCCCCGGTGCCTGGTCTGCAGAGGGTACACTGGTCCTGACAGGTCCCTGTCACCTGGGGCTCCACAAAGTTTTGACCAACTTGAAGACGTTGCACAGGTCTTAACATCTGTGTTCCTCCTCCCTTCCCGTGAGTGTGGGGGGATAGAAGGGACTGGAATTCATGTCAGCCACTTCATAGTGGGACAAAATAACATTTATTCCTGGGGAAAGGGGTTGTACTTCGTGTTGTCAAAGGATACTAAAATGGTTGCTGGGGACTCGGAACAATAAGGACAGGCTCACAGCAGGTCACTTAGGTCAGCAGTGAGCTAACAGCCTCAGGATCCTATGAGCAACTTCTTTGGCACTGCTTCACCCAGTATAACAGGTGGGTACTACTGGTACATTTTCAGTGTACTGATGCTGCCAATATGCTCTGGAAATGTGTTGTGCCCCTTGCAAAGATTTGGTAGAGGGTGCCAGTGAGAGGTTAATGCAATAGAAGGTTTGAGCACAGAGCTCCTGCTGATTTTCAAGAGACAGACAAAAGCGTGGGTTGGGTTCAGATGTGCTTCCTTGGGGTGCCACGGGGGAGCAGGCTGTGCATTCAGGTTGTCTTCATAATTTTTGGATTTGCCATTGTGCCTAATGGGGCTGTGTGTTGCCCCATGCCTTGGCTTCCCTATCTACAAAGAAGCATTCACTCACATGCAGGGCTGTTTGTAGCTGGGGCTTAAAATGGATGGATGTTTTCAAAAGCTGTTGAGTGGAAGAGAATGTATAAAACATGATTTAGTTCTTGCCAAAAGTGCTTCAGGACCTCATGGGTGCAGGGAGGAAGGAGTGGGAGCTCTAATTGGTTATTAGCTTTTCCCTGCAGTTTGGGCCTGATTGGAAAATCCCCCCCAGCTGTGATCAATGCCACCAGAAGCAGGGAAACAGGGCTGCCTGCCTCCAGTCCTTACTGGTTTCTGTCAGAAGACTTTTGGGGGGGTCAGTGATTCTGCACAAGGTAGGGAGTTGGATGACTGTATTCATGGGCATTTCTCTGTTCTGGTCTTCTTGTCTTCTACCACCAAACCCTGCCAATTTTGTTCTTACATGATGACAGACATGACTGTAGTTATAACATTATGCTGCTCCCTACTTCAGCTGTGTATTTCAGAGGTCACTAAAGGGAAGGCCAGCAGTATTACTAACTTCTTTTGTTTTTGAAAATCTGAGGCACGCAATAGAGGAGAGTTCTGCTCTAGGTTGTACTGCTGATCAGAACTAAAGTGAAAGGCAGGTTTTCTGACTCTGTCCCTTGTTGATACAGCTTCTCAATGACAAAGGGGTTATTTTACTTCAGCTGCCACAGATCATTTGCAGGGTGTATTTTTTTTTAAATGAGATTGCATGAAAGAAAGGAAAAACAGGTGAGAAGGGGAGCTAGGATGGGGAAGAACAGGAGTCTCATTAATAATAGAAAAGTGGAATTTCCTCAGTTAAAAGTCATTTACAGACTGAGCAACTTAAAGCACTTCAAAGTTCTGGCTGGAAGTGATTGGAGACCATCTTGGTCTGCTGTTCTAATCCATTTACCAGCATGGCTTCCCTGGTTGAGTTATTTCAAATTGCAGCTTTTTTGAGCTGGAGGAGAATTGACTGAGATTGTAGGAACCATGAATTTGGGATTTCATTGGAAATACAGAACCAGGAGAGGGGTCATATTTGTCTGCTGAGTGGGTTGGGAGCTGGCTCTGCATTATATGGTTTGTTTGTAATAGGTTGGAATAATTTAGAATGATAGTCAAGGCAGGACACATGTAGCTCTGTTTGTGTAATCTTGTCATGGGTTAATGTATTAGGGTGCAAAGTTCAAGGCTCTTATTAACTTTTGGAATCATTAAGGTGGCTTCCCCATCCTTTTGCATTACATTTCCCAACCCAAGGGGTAAAGTTGGTGCCCCACACCAGGTGCAGGTGAAGGAATGCTGAGTGAGCCAGGGAAATTAAATGTTTCTCCTGCCATCTTGGATTGGGTCTGGTCTGGGTTCCCCCTTGTCAGTCCTCTGCAAGGTGGAGGGCTGGGGCAGTATGTGAGGAGTAATGTCCTTGTTTGGCCACCCTCAGTGTGTTTCTAGCTTCGTTCCAGTCATGCTGGTAGCACCTGACACTATATACTGAGAGCATGGATAGGGTGCAGAATGGTATCTGGGGCTGGGGTCCTGTACTCCCAGGCAGAGCTGCTATTATTGGGACAGCTCTGTACTCTGTGTTGGCAGTGGGACAGGGTTTTGCTTCTGTCTGGATGTCTAAAGGCTGATGCAAGACACAAGTCTGGTGAGCCTGTGTGTAAAGGAGCATGGTGACCTTGTGCAGGGGAAGCCTTGGCCACAGTGTGCAGGGGGAGAGGCAGATGGGCAGACCTGTGTATCCAGGCAGGGGGGCTCTGAAAACCATATTTGCCATCTGGCCTGAAAAAAGGCTTGCCTGTGAGATGATGAGTTTGCAGACCAATATCATAGCTACGCTGCGTGGGAGAGCAGTTATTTTAGGAGAGAGATTCTTTATCCAAGTGTGCTTTGGCAACTGCTGGAGCAACACCAGGAAAAAGCCCCACAGAGTCACACTGTCCATATCAGGTGTTACAGAGGTATAATAGATGTGGTTCAACTAGCATGGGCCAATCTTTTCTGGGCAGCTAAGCCTTAAACAAAAGGGCTTTCAGAAAAGTGTGGAATATGGAATATTGCAGAGAAAATTCTGGCCAGGGCAGCTCACTGGTTTATGACTTCTGCTGAGTGTTTTTGAGGCTCTGTCCCAGTAGCTGCAGTGAACCACCTAATTATCTGGCCTGTGAGAGCTCTCTGGTCTCCAAAGGGTCAGAAAATGAGTATAATGCCTGGACATTGTTTTTAGCAACAGAAGTCAGCCATCACATATAACTTAACTGCTTGCCCTTCCAGCACTCCTCTCTCTTGGTGTTTTCTTTCATCTCTGTCTTGATCCCTCACTCTGCTGCCTGTTTGGAGGAGTAAATAGTGGCACAGGGTGTACTTGGCTGGGCATTGCAGGTGTGCTGGGGGCCTGCTGTGGTCCATACATTGATCAGCCAGAGCTGGGCCAGCAATGAGAATGGACACTGGATGGCTTATGGTTCAGACAAAATGAGGGGGATTTGCTTCTTCATTCAGTTGAACTTAGAGGAACTCGGCATCTCTGTGACCTTTTTTCCCTGTCAAATGCAGTTCAGGTTGGTCAACAGATTCCTAAGTTATCCCTCCCATCCTACTTCACAGGCAGCACAATCTGTTGCATCCAAAACTTAAACTGTATTTCTTTCTGAAGGCAACCTAAAACACAGCTACAGCATCAGCACTGAGGAGCCTTAATTTAGCTAATTAATGTTGTTCACTGTTGTTTTTTGCCAGCCTGCCTGGGAACTCTGCTTCTTTAATCAAAAGGGAACATTGCTGGCACTGTACCATTCTCAGTTTGCTTGTACTGCTTCTCTTTGTTGCAGGCTCAACTCTACCCTCCCTTTCTTTTAATTAATTTAAGATTATCTTCATTGCTTGTTCCTACCTCACATGGTACAAGTAACAAAGCCTGCCTTTCTGAGTTACTCTCAGGTTTTGTTCTGGTAGGTTTTAGCTTTCTGTGTGCTTTTGTTATTTTTTTTTTTTTTTAAATTTGTGCTTCCTTTAGTACTACTGGAAACAGGCAATAAGCTGAATTGGAGAGAAAGCATTTTAGTGAAAACTAACAGAAAGGGGAAAGAGGTAGGTCTAACTTCAGCACTGAATAACAAGATCAAATGTTAGATGGCAAAATAAAATAGTGTCACCTGAGAATGCTACATCTTCTTTAAGATGGATGTTATAATCTTCTTCCCCAAAGACAAAGGCTAACAGTCATGGAAGTCACTGACTAGGGAAGCTGTTCTCAAACTGGGGCCTGCATGAGCTGCAGAGGTTTCTTCATGTGCTGAATTTGGAACTCTCATACAGCACGTGTGCTCCCTGGGTTCAGTTCTGCTCTGCTCTCATCTGCGGATCTAACTGACCAGGAGATGGGAGGGAATGGTAGAAAGATGGAAAAGAATTTGCAATTAGTTGAGGTCTGTCCTTTTCAATCCTGTGGTAGGGTTTTTTTGGGGGGGGGAGAAGGTGGGCTTTTGGTTGGTTGTTTTTTTTTTCCTTTCAGAAAATGCCTGTGGATTTGTAGGATTTTGAGAAGAAAAGAGAAGGATTGTGAGTAGAAAAGTGTGTTAGTGTTAAATGCTGGGAACAGCAAAGACTTGCATCCCACCACCAGGTCTATGTACAGGTTCTTCCACAAATCCTGTGTCTTTAAAGGATGCTGTATATAATATGGGGAGTATAACCTCATTGATTTTTGCCTGCATATACAGAATTCTAACTTGCTGTTGTTTCTGTCTTTTTGACACTGGCCTGTGCAGTTCTCTAGGCTTGGCACTCTGGTTGGCTTTTGCTTTCTTTTTCCCTCTTGAATGTGGGTCCAGAAGATGTTTTGCTCCTATGTAGCAGTCCCCTGTGGTGAATTTGTGCTGACAGACAGTGCTGGCTACAGGGAAGCTGGTAGCTATTTCAGGTTCATACTTTATTTAAATGCTCTCCCTCCAGAGGCAGGTTTGTGCTTGACTTGACCTGATGCATTTTCCTTGTGCATCCTTTTGCTGTGGCAGCTCCTGCCCAGCACAGGGACAGGGAATGTACTAATGGGAGAAATTAGCATCAGAATTTAAAAAAAAAAAAAGTCCCCTGAGTAAGGCACCCACAACTGCTGGGGACTTCAGCAGTATTTTGGTGCTGGGCTAAGTACTTTGGTTTGTGGCTAACTTTAACCCCCACCAGGAAAGAAAGAAGGAGAGAGGTTTGTTTGGAGCCAGTGTGCAAGTGTCTGGAACATGGTCAATTCAGTTTAGACATTCCCTGGCTGGATGATATGTGGAGTGGTCTCAGACAAGAAATGGGTAGGGAAATGCAGCGTGAAAAATATGTTCTAAATGCTATTGTGCTGGTTCTGGGAAAAGATGAGCGTCCATTCCTAGTGCACACAATATATTTCCAAGTCCTTTAGGGCACTGTGTGCTTTCAGTTCGCAGCATTGCTTAAATATTTTCAGTGCTCATGGATGCTTTGAGAGGTTACAGCCACCTTTCTGAAAGGAAGTTGGAGAGGGAGAACAGTTTGCAATAAACTAGCAAAACAGACCTTTTAGAATTGTGCTGTGCTGTAGCCTTGAGCTGGGATTGCAAACTCTTCTGTGCTTGCTGAAGAAACAGCTGTTGTGAGGATTTATTTTTTTATTATTTTTTTCTGTGTAGATAAATAGTACACAGCCTTGGCCAGACAGCTCGGCTCTGTGAGGGAACCCTGTGCCAGACTGGAAAGGCTGTACTGGATCCTTGCACTTCTTCTTGGGATAACTTCTCTCTATAAACCTTTGTTTTCCCTTTTGCTCTCTTTTTAATGAAACCACTGAGCTTGGTTTAAATCCTTGGTACTGTAAAAAGCAGTCATCTTGTTAAGAACCCTAGGCTGATGAAGTAGTGGCTTCTGTCAGAGCAGCATGTTATGTTTCAAGGGCTAATTCTTAGTCTTCTGATGCTAGAGTAGGACAATAATACCTTCAAAGCTGGTGGTGATACTGACAGTCCATCAGTGTAAAATGAGAATTAGATGCATCTTCCTTTACATTGTCTGACTGCTGGTGGGCTTGGACAGGGTGGAATTTGAAAGCCTCTTCCATCTGTATGGTTGTGCTTCAACCTGTGTTTCATAACAGACAGCAGCCAGAAAAGCACTAATGCTCTGATAAAGAACCAAGTGTCAGAGGCTGTTGAGCTGTGTGGTGAAGCAGGTTGTCTCTTGAAGGGGTAGAGCAATCCAGGAATTGGCTTTTAGTGATGATGAGGGCTTCAATTGCAAAGTTCCACCAAGCAGTGTCCAAACATCACATCAGACAAAAATGAGGCTGCTTTAGAGCCTTGGTGGAGACCATCCTGGCTGTGGTGTGCCATGTCCTCTTGCTGCTTTGCTCATTGCTTGAGCTCTGAATCATTTTTCCAAGTTCTCATGTTGGCAGTGACCATCTCTAGCCATACCGTGCTGCTGCTTCACTGGCCCTGGGCTTAGGTTTCCCACTTGCTCCATCCCTCCTGACTCACCTGGGGGATGCAGCCGGTGCTTTATGGGGTCTTGGTGAAAGCCGAGAGAAATAATTTGGGCTTTTACTCAGAACTGAAGGCTCCTTGGTTCTTAAGTCTGAATGACTTTAAGCACAGACAGTGCAGTAAAGGTGGTGAATGTGCTAGAGCAAGTTCCCATTAACTCTTCTCCTTGGCAGGTTAAATATCTCTATCTGTTCATGTCCATTTCCATACAAGATCTGATTTAAAGCCAGTGAATTCTTTGCATTTCTATGGAGTTCAATGAGTTTTGGGCATGTGCCCAGGAACATAAGATCAGACGTGCTGAATGAGACCAAATGTCCATCTATTCCCCAAGTGACATATCTGACATTGCTTGGTAGCACAGCTGGACCTGGCATTGAATTGCATCTGGCATATTTGGCTTCTGTTTGGAACTGAGCAGATGCAGAACACAGAGCTCTGCAAATAACTTGCTGCTCAGTTAGGTGTTTTTGGATGCGAGTTTGGTGGTTGAAAGAAAGGAAATAATTTAGGCTTAATCCCTAACCCCAGCTCCACCCTGACAGGTCTCCCCAGATTCTGGCTCAGACAAAACATAGACTCTTATCCTGATTGAAAAAAAAAAATTCAAACCAAAACCCCAACCAATCAAATAAACCCCCACATCTCCCAGATTTTTAAGGAATTATATAAAGGATTTTTTTCTGTTTAGAAAAGCTGAGATTTTTATTTTAAAATGTTAAAATGAAACATAATGATATATTTTTAAAGCTTTCAGCACAATTTAGGAGATATAAAATATGATGGTATTATTTATTTGATATTTTGCTGTAAAGAGTCATGCTAGAAAATGCCACCTCCTCTGATTTTCTGTGCTATGCTTTGTCTTGGTATAAAGTTGGTGAAAAGAAGCTCACAGTATTTATGTGCTCTTGTTGGAGGAACTCCATGGATAAAAATACAGATTTTAGTGTCTGATGCAGGCCCTGCTAATAAAATCATGTTGCTTTGTTTTTAATTACAGGGATTACCTTGCCCATGTCAGTCTGTCAGTCAACAGGGTGGATGCTTATGTGCTTTTCTGGGGGTGACCAGAAAATAAGAGTTACTTAAGAGAGTGTTTTGGGATTATTATTTTTTTTTTTCTAATAATAGAAGTTGACAAAGACTAAAATCAGACTCCCTCTTCTTTGTCCTGGTCAGAAACTCATCAGTTTATGGCTGGGTGGGTGAGGAAAGTTGGTGTGTTAGTGGAGGGGAAGTTGGGCTTTGCATCTAGATCACCTGGTGCCATTTCTGAGATCCAGGAAAATATTTTGGTGAATGCTTTCATTTTATTTAAAGAGTAATTCTGGGGGTTTTTGGTTTGTTTTTTTTTTTTTCAAACCCCAAAGTTAATGGAGGCATGAACTCATGACTGCCTTTGGACACAATGGAGTAGAGCTCACATGTGCATTACTCAAAAAAATATATATGAGCTCGTCCTTTACATTAACCACTGCCAAGCAGTTTCCTGCTGTGTCTCAGTTTCCCCTCCTGTGAGAGGACACTGACCTGCTTTGCAAAGCCCTTGGAGAAGGACTGATGAAAAGCACTGCATGTGCACTGTTATCTCTAACTATTGGCAACTGAGGTTTGGACTAAGATGCTTTTTCTTTCTCCTTCCTGCAGAGTATCAGGCATTGGCACTGTTCAAGGCAGGAAACAAATGGGAACCATTCGGTTGTGTTTTTCCAATCCTAATTTTCCTGGGCTGCAAAAACAGCCTAACAAAGTGGTGAGACTTGTGGCCTGTTTGGTTGTGATCCCATCAGACTGCAGGGGGCTGAGGCTACTGCTTAGGTGTTCCAGTTGAATTCAGATTATGGTTTGAAACATAATTTAATTTCTAAATGTGGAAATTGTATGGAGATTTGTCCTGGTGCCGAGAGGAGAGTCCTAGTCTGATTATTTAAGATTAATTAGTTCTGATTAAATATTTAGCCTTTAAACAGCACATTTAATACAGTGAATTGCACTTTATATATTAATGGCTGTTGCAGTGAGATTTGGAGAGTTCTGTTAAACTGCACTGTTGTGATATTACAAAATATGGTAATGACTAATATTTTATTGAATTATTTATTTGTACTGTGCCTACAGAGGTACATAAGTGTCGGATTTCAAAATTGTTTTTATCCGAAGAATGATATGTGGGCATTGTTTCTCTTTTTTAAGAATTTTTCAAACAGTTTTTGTTGTTGCTGTTAATGAAAGGGCAGAATGAAGGCAGGAAGGACAGTCAAGTGTAGCCCCACTTTAACTCAACCCTCTTATTATTATCAAAGCACCCCCAGGAAACTTGTCAAATATTATTTCTTTCTGCCAGAGTGGGGTCTTTTTGCAAAGACACGTTCTTTGCAGTGGAATGATTTCAGTTCCAGGGAAAGGTGTGTGGGAAAGCCAGGCACAGGGCTGAGACCACTGCTGCTTTAAAAAAAACACCCTTGTCTTACTGCTACCTTTTCCACTGCCAACTGGCTTATTGGTCCAGTACATCCATCCCTTGGTGGTTGTGGTCAAAGACAGTCAGGCAGAGCAATTTTGACTTTTATGGACCAGATTTTCTTCCATTAAAATAGGATCTGATTTGTGAAAGCTTTGGCTTCCAGCCAGGGACTCTGCTGTGGTCCTGTAAATGATGGCAAATCCTGCCTGTTGGGTGCCAGTGCCCTCCTTACCTGTTTCATTCCATGTGGTGCCCAGGGAGCTCCTGGGTGTTGACTGTCCTGTGCTTGGCCTGGTGTGGCAGTGTGATGGTTTTGTCATTGGCATTCTCCTGGCACATTTGTGTCCTATGAAAAAAACAACTTCAGACAAACTCGGGCCTGATTTATGGGGCAGGGTAGCCCAAGGATGCTTCTTTTCGGCATCTTATTTTGGGGAAAAAGGGATTTTAGCAAGATGGAGGCAGACCTTAATGTGTCAAGTTATCTCTGGACCAGCAAATGGGCCCTGGCCTGGTTTATTTTATAATCTGGGCACAGCAAATAAAGAACAAAAGTGATATGAGAGTAGAGGTCTTTCTTCATTCCAGCAACTGTTTTTCCATTGTTCCCTTGGAATGGCATAGAAGTTGTTTGAAGTCTTCCTGGACTGTAACACCAGTACAGGACAGTGAGGATGTAGGAATACACCAAAGATTTACATTATCCACTTAAAGCTACTGCTCTGGAAGCATCCAGTTAAGTCACTTGCCCAATTACCCCTTGCTCTCTGGTGTGACTTTGAGTTGCCAAGCAACTGGGAAAACTTGCAAGCATATTTGTTAATTACTGGCAACCAGTGTGTTTTTCTCCTCTTCCTAGCATCATTCTAATTCTATCTAATTTTCCAACTAGACTTGTCTATCCAAAGGAAATCTTTGTGGGTATTTGATTGTATCCTGAGGCACTTTGAAAGCGGCTTTGAAGAATCAATGCTCTCAGCTGGGCTCCCTGGCTGCTGGTGAGAGGGTGCCCCGCATCCCTGGGGGATTTGGATGAGGCTGCTGGTATGCTGCAGGGGTGAGAGGAGGCAGGTGATTTGGAGACCTGATGGTCCAGTTGGCTTGGAACAGTCCTACCTCAGAACCATGCACAAGGAAGCACCAGTGGGGCTAGGGCTGACTTCAAACACCTTTGGGTGGGTATTTAAGGCAGTAATTGGCAATTAACTTCCATCTTCTGCTGAGACAAGGGATGATGTACTGGGAGAAGGGAAGGGAGAGGAAACTGGGGTCTTCGTGGTGATTGAGTGGTTCAGGGACATGAAGCACTTGGGAGCCAAGCAGGAAAAGGGGAGTATGGAGGGCAAGGGACAGGGAAGTCTGAGTAGAGCCAGTGTAAGTGGTGCCAAGATCAGGACCTGCTGACCATGGGCCATCTGGTGGGACTGTTTGGTCAGCCATGCTATCTTTAGGCCATATTAGTCAATCTTTGGACCTCCTTTCCTAAGTGTTTTCATGTTTGAGGGAGGAATATGGACCTGTGACCTACCTTTGGTCAGCATGGCTTAAATATTCCTCCAGAGTGAGGCCATGGTGGCCTCTAAGGTTGCTAGGTGCCAAAGCTCCCATTGACTACTTTGCCAGACAGGTATCAAGGTATCCCTGAGGAGCTGGAGTGCAGAACTTCTTTCACTGGAGGTTATCCTGGGAGGAATCTTGACTCTTGTGCTCCTATTTAACCTCAGAGATGTCTCTCTGATGGTAAGAAACATGCCACGGTGACTGCAGAGAGGGACTGCATGCATATTTGTCTCACTAGCTTTGCAGAGTGTAATAATGTATTGTGAGGAAGAAAACCACTTCAGCTGAAGAGACAAAACTTCAGTAGTAAATGACTTTTCACTTCTGTTTAGGGGTTTATCAGAGAGAACTGATGGTAATAAAGAGATTGATTGGATTTAAAGCATAGACATTGTGTACAGTCTATCTGGATTATAAACAGAGGGATCTAAGCAGATGATGTGCTGGATGAACACACCATCCTTGACCCCTCTAACTCCTCCAGGTATCAAA
The DNA here is from genome assembly GCA_038090715.1 of Florisuga fusca. Lineage (NCBI taxonomy): Eukaryota > Metazoa > Chordata > Aves > Apodiformes > Trochilidae > Florisuga > Florisuga fusca. The sequence goes on along the minus strand of JAAWXA010000010.1, from coordinate 4,419,017 downwards.
CCCTTCCCTCTTTCTTGTTTGTACACTGGTTTCTGGTGCTTGTTGCTCGTATTTTGCCACCAGATGTTGGCAGCCTGCTTCCACTAGCTAGAAGAAAGATTTTGCTTATCACTGCAAGAGATTGTGATATAACTGTGACCACCCAAGGCTTGGTCTGAAGCCTTGCTTCCTGAAAAAATAAATGGGCATTGACTCATCTTTCTTTAGCTTTCATACTCAGTGTACTCTTAGGCTGTGAAATGCATTTATGGGCTGATTGTCTCAGCAAAAATATCACTCATCTTTTCTGAATTTCCAGATGATATCTTGTTTGCTTTATATATTTATATGCATGTTACTGGGAATGTGACAGAATGAAGTGATTCTTGCTTGCTAGTTTTCCCTACTTCAACTGAAGGGTGTGAACACAGTGGGCAAGTGGTCTGCTTGCAAGCATTAATTTCTTGGAAGAGGGGGAAGGACCAGTCCCTGTTTTGTTCATAGCCAGCTGGGTCTGCTTCGGACCAAGTTCTGGGAGTCTGCTCTGTCCCTGTGATCTTCCTTTCATCTGTGATAGAGCTGCATCGGGTCCAGAATGCCATGAGAATGAAGAGGTGAGTGAGGATTGTAGCATCACCTATGCTACTTCTCATCTATTGAGTATTTTCTCCCTAAGTCAAGTGTCCTCTTTCAGTGATGTTATCCTGCTGCCACTTTATACTAACTGTGTGCAACCTGTAGCAAGGTTGAAGTATACAGCCTGCTGTCTCTCTGCTTTGGTAAAGGCAGGAGAGCACTGGGAGATCTTAAGCTTCCTTGGAGAAAATCTGGTGTAGATCTCTGAGCTGCCTGAGCAAAGCAAACTGGATATTGGGCAAAGCAAAGCAGAATTAATTTGTCTGGGTTGGGCATATCCTATTGACTGCTGGTGTTGATGTTCATAAGGAAGTAAACTGGCATAAAGAGCACGAGTATTTTGTGAGGGAACTACCTATTAAATATTTATGCCAAAGTAATTTCCCCCAAATTGGTTGTGCTCTTTTTGCAGCTGGAAGAAGAAAGGAAAAAGGAGAAAGTCACAATAAAAAGCAATTGAAATGCTATTGAAATGCCTTATTAATATATTACCTGAAGTGACTTTGCTTCCAAAATTAATATTTTTTTCATATTCAGGTGTCATCATTGAAAACTGTTCATCCTACTAAAAATTTATTTTTAATAGTTCACATTGCTATTTACTGGTTTTATGGCAAATGTTCAATTGAGTAAGAATTTTCACTTAGATTTTTACTGCATGTAGTTCTGGTTTTAAAAGGAGAATAAAATCACTACTGTGAGTAGGCAGAAGGAGAGTGATTACAAAATTACTCTTTAGGGTTTTTTCAATGTAATCTGTTCTTCAAGAAAATTGAAAATTTCTTGAAAAGTTTCAATTTTAGTTGATGAACTTCATGACAGTGTACTCTATGATTTCTTTTTTTAGGAAATTGCTTTGATATTTGGTTGTTCAGTGCTGGAGAAATGTTTTAAGTATTTTGAGCAATTTTAAAAATTGTATGATAAATGTTGGCAAAATGTTAAAAAGGGAGTGCAGGTACTTTCCAATCAGCTCCAGTCATAGATAAATCTGTCAACATTTATAATCTGAGGTAGGAAGCTTAAATATCAAGTATCATGTGCTGAATGTTTATATTGAATTGCCTACAATCAATCCATAGGGTCAACTTTTAAAATGTCAGAGGTTTAAATAGTACGTGTTGACGGGAAGCTGAAATTTGCTCAGAGCACTTGTGTGCAGACAAAAATACCATGTTTCTCAAAAGCGGTACTCGTAGCCAATCAGTTGCCTGATTCTTGCTGACAACATCTCTTAACTACTTATCAAGAATGTCTTTAAAGATTTTTGGTGTGGTGGGGTTTGAGGCACTGGAGATACTTCTCTGTTAAGAAGCTTCGGCTCTTGGTACTTTCGGCCTTAGTGGAATTCTTTTTTATTTTCTTTTTAAAAGGCTGCTGCAAGAAGGAGGTGCCTTGCAAAAACAGGCGATTTAAGGACTATTTCAAGGGAATCTCTGTCTGTTCCTGAAAATCAGGAAAGAAATTAACGTGACTGACGTGCTTTCAGAGCAGGGCTGCACAGTGGATGAGGAGAGACAAAGGGGGTTTTGCCTATTTGTGTAGCACCTGAGGAAATAAAGAAAGGAGAAATGAAAACCTAAGACAGTAACGGTCAGTTGGGAGTTTTGAGTTTATTTAGAATCATAGAATCGGCTGGGTTGGAAGGGACCTTAGAGATCATCAAGTCCAACCCTTGATCCACTACCGCTGTAGTTTCTAGACCGTGGCACTGAGTGCCACATCCAGTCTCTTTTTAAATATCTCCAGGGACGGAGAATCCACTACTTCCTGGGGCAGCCCATTCCAATGCCTGATCACCCTTTCCATAAAGAAATTCTAATATCTAACCTAAACCTCCCCTGGCACAACCGTGTCCTCTTGTCTTGCTGATAGTTGCCTGGGAAAAGAGACCAACCCCCACCTGGCCACCAACTGGATGCAGCCCCGTTCAGCACCACTCTCTGGGCCTGGCCCTCCAGCCAGTTCCTAACCCAGCACAGGGTTCTCCTGTCCAAGCTGTGGGATGACAGCTTTTTCAGGAGAATGCTGTGGGAGACGGTGTCAAAGGCTTTGCTGAAGTCCAGGTAGACCACAGCCACAGCCTTCCCCTCATCCACCAGATGGGTCACCCGATCATAAAAGGAGATCAGGTTGGTCAGACAGGACCTGCCCTTCCTAAACTCATGCTGGCTGGGTCTGATCCCTTGCCCATCCTGCAGGTGCTGTGTGATTACACTGAGGATGATCTGCTCCATAACCCTGCCAGGCACTGAGGTCAGGCTGACAGGCCTGTAGTTTCCCGGGTCCTCCTTCCGGCCCTTTTTGTGGATTGGCGTGACATTCGCCAACTTCCAATCATCTGGGATGTCCCCAGTGAGCCAGACTTCAAATATTAGCAGGTTTCTTACGTTAGTGCTTGAATTTCCTCTGGAAAGGTAGAAGTACTTCCTTTCCATCTGGTAGAGCCTAGGTGGGGGTATGAGCACCATGGCTGTAGGTGTAGCAAGTGGGGTTAATGTGAGTTGACAGGAGCAAGGTATGATGGGTGTCCCATGAAGATACAGGGACATGGTTTGGGTTGGGGACATGCCTTGCTTTTTGGATGAGCAGTGCCTGGAATAATGAGAAACTGATCACAGTTGGAATTTCTGTGCTATCACAAGTAAACCACCACAATACTGGTTTTCAAAGAGCTGACTTGTGTTCCAGTGAGATAACTGCAGTGTGCATGTCCCTCTTCTTTCCCAGTTTTCTCTGTTGGAGCAGTTGCAGGAGGCAGACTTCCCCACTGTGAAGACTGTGAATGCTTTGAGCTGTGAGGACAACAGTGTCTGTCCTGCAAAGTGGGATCAGCGGTTGGGCCCACACAGGGGAGATCCCTATAGCCAATACAAACAAATCACATCTGCGTGGTTGGGCACTTGAAAATGGCTCTGCTTTATCAAGCAACTTTACTGGATTAGCTGATAAAGGTCTTTAAAGATGCTGAGAGAACAGCCTGCTAACTGGTGAGCTGTCATCTGGCATTAGGGTTTGGTGCCATCTACTCAGTGTTTTTAGGCTCCTTGTTACTGTAAATCTCAGTGGCTTCTCACGAGGACTGAGGCACCCCCACTCCTTTGAGAATTTTGTCCACAGGTAAATGCCCACTGTGAAGCTGACAGCTTTTGAGGGATCAGGCACATTTGGGTCTGGCAGTGAAACATCATTTGTTGAAGGTTAAAGCTGAAAACTTTATGGTGATAGTAAGAAAAAAAGAAGGAAAAAACAACCCAGTAAAAATGTTTGGCCAGCTTTTCTGATTATTGTCAGTATTGTTATTTACTCTGTTAGTAGCTTAAAGCTCCAACTTTGGATCCAGTCCTCTCTGGTTTACTCCCTGTGGTGCTAACAATCTCAGCCCAAAGAGCCTTCAGTTTGAGCTCAGCATCCTTTGAACGAGAAGAGATCCCCAGGCTCTCCTCAGTGCTCTGCAGGTGCCGTGCTCTGGGTGCTGGGGGTAGAACTGCCACTCAGGTGTCACTCAGTGTGTCGTGGGCTGTGCACCGAAGGAGCTGAACTGCTCTTATCTGAGTCTCAATGTTTGAGAACACATTGATTAGTAGCAGGTAAAAATAGCAGTGTAGGAGGGTGCAGGCTGAAAGACTGCCTTAAGTAGGCAGGAGAAAGTAGAAACTTTGCTGATTATCTACATATATACACATACACACTTCTCGCTAGGAAACTCTGCAGAGAGTTGGAAATGCAGCAGCCTTTTGTGATCTGGAAGCAGCTGGTTGGATTATCCATGAAATGTGCTTTATGACTTCAGTCATCAGCTCCAGCATGTCTGGCACTGTCTTCAGGTTTTTTTATTTCACTTGCCTGCTGTGCCAGAAGTCTTTTCCGAGATCTAAAATCTTTGCTTCAGGAGCTCATCTTCCAAGAAATTTATCCTTGCTTAGTGTTGGAAACAATCTGTGCAAGTAGCATGTCTTGTGCCAGCCTCATCCCAATCCTTACGTGTGTGTGAGTCTTGTGTGCTCATGTCCACAAGTGGGGGCTTTTTCATACAGTGCTGAATGGTGCCACAGGGCAGAAAAAGTTCAAAACCTTCAAGATGTGTGTTCTTAAGGAAGGGATGTGCCTGGCCTTCTTAGGACTTCAAACATTTCAGATAGACACTTGAAGGACAGATGTTTTAAATTTTTTGGCAGTGCCTCTCCTTGTCATGTTGGGTAAATCAATCTCTGCACTGATCTCTAGCAATTCCTTCTGCTCCTTGTGCCTTGCAAAACACGGTATTGAGCTACAAGGACAATTGGCACAAATGATGTGCTCCAAATCATTGTTCTCCATCCATGTCCACCCTCCCTCATCTAATCCCTCAACCCTTGCTTGGCTTCTTTAGAAGCTGGCTGTTATTTGCCAATCTTAGCTGGTTTATAACATGGAGAATCTACACAACCTTGGTGGATTTTGGTCCTTGGACGCTGGCTGTTGATGGAAACTTGGGCATTTAAAGAGTTTCTCTTAGTACAGGCACCCATGAATCTGTCCAGCAGGTGAGGTATTTAGAGAGAGGCACTTTAAGACTTAAAGGTATTCTAGTCAGTTGTGCTGATTCGCTGTATCTCCTTCAAGTCTTTTAACTCCATAGCAACCACATGAACATCTCCGCCTCTTACTCAATCTCTCATCACAACCTGATTGAAGTGTGCCAAAGTCAGGATGCTATTGAGTGATGAATTTGGTAGACTTGTTTTTCCTCATGTATTACTGTGACCCATTTACCCTCTTAAGATTAGAGGTGACCCTAGAATAGTGCAAATCCAGTATTTTTTGCGATGTTTTCCCTGGCTCCCATCTGGCTGTTCTCATTCAAGTATTGTGCAGTTATTTTATGGTCATTTTCTTAAAAAATGTGAATTCCTTTTCCTTACTGCAAGCAGGGGAGGTTGTAAGGTTATAAGTCTATTTTAACATAAAACTAAAGCATTCATATGCTCAATTTCTTTGTCTTTCAAAAGAAAATGCGTAGTTTCAGGTATGCTTCTGGGTTAATTATTTGGAGAAGGAACAATTAGCAAGTAATTATGGTTTTTCCCTGCTGTGTTTCTTCTCTGTCTTTAAAAAAACAGAAGGGTCTTTGCGTCTGTTCAGAATGTAACTGGTTTTCTTGCTGAAGTGTCAGTTATTTACTGAGGTGGGGCCAAGTAACACTGGCAAACTCTGAAGGTTTCACCCTGGGGCTTGAACTGATAGCTGGTGGGTACCTTCTTAAACCGCAGGTAACTGTTACCTTGAGCAGAGGTATGGTATTACCTTGAGCAGCTGCCCATGGTTGTAGCAAAATGTGTTACTACAAAATACAATTTAAACCAATTTTTTTGGCCAGTGGGACTAGTCTGTGAGTGTACATATGGCCAGTTACCTTTGCTCATTTGAGAAACAGTAATTTCTTACGTGTGGTAACTTAGTTGTTTACAATTGGCCTGTCTGTACCCTGTGGTTTTAAAGAACCAGAGAGATGGAAAAGCTCAAATGGATCTTTAAACACATGTGACCCAGACAGCCAGCAGGGTGTTTTTACAGATAGATGGCATGCCAGATCTATGCAGATGTAAGATGTTTTATGATTCTCTGATTTGCATACCATGGGAACAGAGTGCACCAACTCTTGTGAGAATGCAAGACCACTTGGCTTGCTGGAGAGATGATGTGATAAGCCAGCTGTCCTTTAGGGCCTAGCAAAGACCAAAGGGCATCTCATGGCATTTCTGGTCTCAGAAACAAACCCACAACAGATAGAAACTTTGGGGTTATTTTTGTACGGCCATAGTAAATTGTCATGCTCATCTCTTTTAGCCTCAGCCGCCAGAAAGAACTCAAAGAATCCCTTGGCTTGAAAATAGCCAGATAGTGTGAGAGTGTTAGGGTTAATGCTGTATGTTCTCAGTCTGACTTCCTTCTTCCTTAGGTATCTACTAGTGGCCACTGATGGAAAGCAGGATGGTGACTGCTTTGTTCTGACTCACTGTGGCCTTCCTGATGTCTCTGTGGGACTGAACAAGCTGTCGTTCAGTGAATCAGCTTCTTTCCTTTAAACAGGTATTCTTACAAGAGGCTGTGATCTGTTTTCAACCAAGTTTTTTGCCTCAGTGGAATACTCCTGACTCTGAGCAGGGTCTTGACTTGTCCATCAAAGGTTCTGAACAGGGCAGTGGGCCAAGAGCAAGGAGCAACCTTAGAGAGTAATCTCTGCTTGTTATAGGATGGTGGCTTGCTGTCTGGCCTGGCTGCTGTGCGTGGTGGAAGACTGCTGAGATTCCAGGGAAGGCCTTTCTGAGTACATGGGTACTGGAGGGGTCTTAGAAGAGGATGCAGGCAGGTTGGGAATGATCTGAGGCCTGCCTGCACATGTGGTATTCTTGGTGCCAAGATTTAGCCTGGAGAAAAGGCGGCTCTGAAGAGACCCAATAGAGACCTACCAGCATCTGTAGGAGGCCTATTGGAAGGCTTTTTGCAAGGGCCTGTAGTGATGGGACAAAGGGCAGTGATTTTAAATTAGAGAGGAGCAGAGTTAAATTGGATGTTAGAAAAAAGTTCTTCACCGTGAGGGTAGTGGAAAAATGGAACATGTTGCCCAGGGAGGTGGTTGAGACCTCATCCCTGGAGATGTTGAAGATGAGGCTTGAGGAGGCTCTGAGCACCCTGATCTGGGTGAGGGTGTCCCTGCTTACTGCAGGGGGGTTGGACTGGATAACCTGTAGAGGTCCTTTCCAGTTCAAATTATTCTATGATTCAATGACTTTGATATACAGGGCTGTGACGTTGGTTCATTATTCTGATATATCTGTCTTGCTACAGTTTGAAGATTGATTCCTGGAGGCACTGATTTTATTTCTTTGTTTTTTCAAAATGATCCTTAATTGCAGCTAGGTTGTATTACTGTCCTAAACACTTGTGGCTGCAGCAAGGATAATCTGATTCAATTAAAAAAATAAAACAAAACCAAAATATCAAACCAGGCAAGTTTTATGAAGTACTGAGTGCTGCTTTCTTTTTCTCTCTTTGCTGCAGCAAATTGGTGACTGCCCACGATTGTCATTATCTTGCAATTCTCTGTGACCATTTGGATTCCACTGCACCCACAGCAGGAGTCAAACAGCTGCAAAAAGAGAATACACTTGGCATAAAAGAGTTTCAGGGACACTAGTCAAATAGTTCTGATTTCTTGGAGATGGTGATATAGTTATGTTCTTGCTGATTCATTGTAATAGTTCCCCAGATAAAGTAAATTTTTCCCATCTTTGATTTAGCAAAGGATTTGATTATTGAACATTGAGACTTTAGGGATTATAAAATGTGGTCTTGCAATAATATTTGAATGATTTAAAGAGCTACTGTCCCTCAGCAGAGACAGGGTAAATGATTTTTGCAGGACCAATCTGGCCTTAACTCAGTGGGAAGTCAAATGGTTCCTGTATTAGCTAATTAACATTGGTGTAATGTTTAGCCAACTTTTCTTTATGTTTCCAAACTGATCTTCCAAACAGTGGTAGTCTCCAAGGTACAGTAACTGCCTGTGGAACCCTACTGATCAGCAAAATGAGAGTTTGCCAGTTTGATGCAGCTGCTGGTTATGGAAAGTGGCAGGATATAAACTATTAAAATATAAAAATTAAAATATTAAAATATAAATCAGGAAGAAGAGTTCATGAACCTTGACTCACCAAAAATTGGGAATAATTTTCCAATTGATTCTCTTTTTCATGCTTATTTTCATTCAGGATGTGCTTGTGAAGAGGAAAAACAAGAAGGTTTTTACTGTATTTTATCTGGTGGGAAAAAATTGGAGGATTCAGATTTGATGGAATATTCAGATTTTATTCAAACACAGGCAAATTATTCAGGTCCTGCATTCTACATTTAAGATTCTGTCATTGTGCATATAAGAGCCACTTCCTTGGGTTTTTTTGCTTAGACAGAATATAGTGATGGTGATTAATTTATCCAAGTACTTAAATTTGTGTTTCAGGTAATGCTTAGGACAAGACAAGCATCATTAAGATCTGCACAGTCTTACAATTAACTACTCTTCTCATGGTGCTGAATTTACCATTATCAACTGGCAAAATTCATTTAGGCTTAATAAAACAAACACATCTGTCCAATTTTGGATCAGTAGCTTGTGTTTTGTTCTTCAGCCCAATGGGCATTAATACTTAATCATCTTTAATTGGGAAAGGATACTATGAGAATGATCCTTGCACTCCAAGTTTGGAAGCTGGTTTAATAAATGGCCATAGATATGTGGAGAAAAAGTTGTCCTTAGCAAAATGTGAGACTGCTTTCCACCCTGGAGTGTGACAGGTAGTGCAGGAGTGTGCTGTACCTTCTCTCCCTAGGGGCTACCAACTGAGATATGTTTGGAGTTAAAGTAAGCAAAGAAGGAAATGGTCTTGTTTGGGGAGTGTGGTGACTGGGAATCCTGAAGGCTGGGTTTTATTGTCTGTTTGCATTGCTGTTAAACTAACTGATGCATTGAGGGAAGATGAAAAATGTGTTATTTTAGAAACCATTCTGTTGTGCGTGCTCTGTATTTCTTCTATATTTTGTTTTGTTTCTGAAGATGTCTGCCTAAGAGTGCTTTGGGAGCCTTGCCTTCTCACTCCAGCTGTGGCCATCTTAACCCCAGATGTAAAGAACCTGAAGATTTGGGAGAATAAAGATGGTAGATAAAGAGGGAATTACCACAGGAGTATCTTCATTCTCCAGGCTGTACAGGGTTAGGGGCCAGATGATGTGGCTCTCTCCAGGCTTTAACCTGCTTGAGTTTTGCAAGGTGGATGGTGGAGACAGCTGCCTGGGAGCTGTGCATATTGGAAGCCTGAAGGCTCCCTGGAATAAATGTGCTTTCTGCAAGACATGCTCAGTTGGTATGTTTTCTGAGGGGAAGCTGTCAAACTTGTGAGCAGCTGCAGCCTGCTAGGGTTCATAGGCTTGGCTTCCCCTGGTAGCAGGGGTGAGGGAAAAGGAGACATTCACATTTTTCATGTGTTTCAATAATATTGAATGAGGTTGATTCTCTGAGTATTGAATTCCCGTGTGCCAATCCACTGATACTGACAGGAGCCTTGTTAAACTCCGCACTTGGTAGAATTAGTGATTTAGTGATTAGTTTTTGTGTGACCCATATAAATTGCTTCAGATTGCAGTGATTCTACTAACTGGCTCCTGATGTAGCCAGCAGATTCCCACTTGGTTCTTGTGTCCAAGCATGGTTGGTTACTCCTTGCTTGCATCAATGCTCTCAGAAGTAAATGATATTTTTCCGATATAGAAGACTTCATGTGCTTTGCTCAGCATTACAAGTTAAGGGTGTTACCCTATGGCTTTATGTTTCCTTAAAGTTAACCATCTTGTTCTTATTCTCTAAAGTTCACAATCATCCCAGCTGTATTAAGCTGCAGATATTTGATTCTGATGAGCTGTCACAAGAGATATCACTGATGTAAAGGTGGTTAATAGCATCAAGAGATGGGAAATGGAGATGAAAAGAAAATGTTTTCAGGGAGCTCCTAGCAACTCCCTGGTGATTTTGATGTTGATTTTCACTGCACAGAAATGACAGCATGTACTGAGACACCTTTTACTACATGGAGAAAAGTAGAAATGAATTGTCTTCAGGGTGAACCATGGAGTAAAGCTTGAATCCTGGAGGCTAGGATGAGAGAGTCTTGCCTCCAGAGACAGAAGGTTTTGGGTCAGTTAGCTGTTGAAGGCTGGATTCTACATCCACATTTCAGCAAAGAGATCTGCAAAGAGTTCTGTGGAGAGATATCAAAGTTCCTCTTAAAGAGAGAGACAAATTCAGAGTGACTGAAGCTGTTGTTCATATTGCTTTCAGATTGCTTGGTTTTGTGATGTGGCTTTTATTTTTTATTTTTTATTTTGTTACCAAACCCCAAATGAAGAGGTAGATAAGGACACTACCTGACCAGTACCTAATCCTGTACCCTGTGCTTTGTTGTTTCTCTCCTTTGGTGGTGGTTGAGGGAAGGGGATTAAAATGAAAAGCTGTATTCCTACTCTGGGTCCCTGAAGCAGCTGGTACTTGGGAACATATTCCTGGGCATATGCTGTCTGGAGGCTAGAAATGATGGTCCTTCATTATCTGTCTCTTTATTAGCCAAGTTGAGTTCTTTAGGGTGGAAACAGGTCTGTGAGGCTAAATCATTCTTGTCTGATGGAGTGATGGCAGACAACAAGGTCGCTGCTGACACAATTCACTTGGTGTTCTTGGTAAGAGACTGTTGGAGAAGATGATGATTCCCTGCCCCTTCTCATTCTTCCACAGCCCTTTCTGCACACTTCCCATTGCACACCATAAGCTTTAGGAAGTTGGTAAGGCATGCAGGAGAGTGAATAGTTTCTTGCCAGATGAGGAGGTTGTTTCTCCATGAAAATTTTGTAAGGTCCTGCAGGCTCCGACTCCACTTAATATCCCAAGCTTTGAGGGGATGGATCCTCCCATCAGTGCAAGGAGCTCTGTAAGGTGCCTTATGCACTGAACCTGGAATGGGAGCAGCCAGGGACCAGAACTAATTAATGAAGGTTTGTGAGCATTTGTTTCTCTTGTGGACTGCTGTTCTCCTGTCAAGCAGTCAGGAGCAGGTCTTGCTGCCTTCTTCTCAGCTTCCCCTTCTGGAAGGGAAAAGAAACACAACTGCATTGTGTTGGCTTGCTGCTCTGGGAAGCTGTATGTTTTAGTCATCAGACATCAGCCATGTATAATCTTGGGGCTTCTTGCTGCTGCTTCCTTCTTTTTCTTAACTTTTTGACCAGTTCTACTCAAGTTGTTTTGGGGAAGAAAGTGTGAGGAAGTGAAAGCTTGTTTCAGATGTAATGGGTCTTTTTCATGTGGATTGTTTTTTTGGTTTGGTTTTGGTTTTTTTTTTTTTTTGTAATAGTATTCAACAAAATTGTTCTTCTGTATTCACTGAATCAAAGAAAAAGGACAAAAATTTTAGATCAAAAGGGCAAAGAATTGTTTGCTTTTGATCAAAAGGATATGTTATTAGAAAGATGCCTGGAAGGAAAAATATTGGCAACCTCTAATATTTAGGTACTGAAGTGTTTCTAAGTACTTTCTGTGCTTTATAACTCCTCACATTTATTGATCACTTGAGCTCTCTCTAACCTTAGTGCTTTAAACATCTTGTTGGACAAGATGCTTATTACATGTGGTCTCCCTTTTAGAAATCCCTCACGTAGAACATGTTACCTTTGGGCAAATATATTCATAAAGCATTACAGCAAAGGACCTGAAAGCAGGATAAATAGTGCTCCCCCATTGTCACTCCATTGTGTTTGGCAGTGACTCCAAGCTATGTGTTTACTGAACTTCAGCAAAGCGGGTTTTTTTTTAATCCAGTGTTGATCTGGGAGTTTTTTAGCATGGACTGGATTTTAGTGCAATTGGTTACATGATGGTAATAGCATTTTCCATCTTGCAGAGCCAGGAATATTATGAACAGTTTAGTAGAAATCTCCATGACTTTTCTTAAATGGAAAAGTTAACGATTGTGGCTATACTTGTGTTTCCACCTGCCATCAGCTGCTGTCAGCAGACTCTTGGGTTTGGCTGCTGCAGCCTATTCCTCTTGCCTCTCCTGGGCTGGAGAGTCAGAACTGATCCATCAGGTGGGGAACCCAAAAACCTCAGACTTGTCTGTCTAGTCTTCAGCTATCTTTTCTTCTTCCCAAATTTATCAATAATCAGGACTGACAAAAGGTATCCAGTGGGACTGAATAGCTGGGGATGGTCAAAGGGCACATGACTGCTCGTTTTGGTGGCAAGTTGTGTTTTTGCCACATAACCAAGGCCTTGGTTTATTTCTGCACTGACCATCCTTTTGGTACTTATTTCAAAGCTTATCTTCTCTGTCAGCCTTTTATAGATCTTCCACTAATGCTTTTCCAATTGCAGCATCTCTGGATGAGATTGACCTGGTGTTCCACGTGACTGAGGATATGTCTCAAAAGGTAGCACTCAGTGGTAGATAGCCAAGAGCTGATAGGAATGGAGGTAAAAAAATATTAAAAAAAAAAAGAAAAAGGAAGCAATGCCACTTCTTTTCATTTAGGTCTCATCTGTGATTAGGCTGGGATCTTTCAGGCAAAAAATAGTGCTGCTGCATTGTGATTTGTGCTTACTTGAAGCTTTGAGCACTCCTGAAAATTGTTTACAAGTAATTTGAAGGCTGTGATACCACCACAGGTAGGTTTTATGTTACCCAGCCAGTCTGTCATGACCCTGCACAGACTGTAAGGAAAACTAGTGGAGAACTTGGGAGCTGGAGGGTAGCAATTTCACAATTATGCTTCCCTTGCAGCCTGGCTCAGAGATGGTTGAGTGGGGACTGACTCTTGATTTCAATCAGTGTAGCTCTGTGCTTACAAAAATGCTTCGTGGTTGTGGATCTGCTTCTACTATTTTAATGTGTGTGATGGGGGTGCTGAGTTTCCTTTGGCTTTCTGTGGCTTTTCAGGTATTTTCACAACCTCATCAGGATTTACTTCCAGACCTTGCTTGAGAGGAGGGGTAGAGGACTATTAATTTATCTGTATTCAGAACTGAGTCCTAGTCCTACCAGACCTATCAGGTTAGAGAGTTTGAGCATCTGGTCCACAGAGGCATAAATACTCTTCCCTCCAGTGTGCAGATAACCATAAAGTCCTTTCCAGACCAACAAAATGTTTTGCATTTCCAGAAGTGGTGTGAGAACTGATACATTTAGCTTTGTGCATTAGCTAGTCTGTTAGCAGAGGCAGAGTATTGAATGCTAACTCCATTTCTTACCAGTGATTCATTGACAGCCTTCAGCCAGCTGCTTTGTTATGCATCTGGGATTTTAAGGGCTGGTTATACACGTGGTGTTCAATACTACACGGATGGGTGAGTTTCATGGGAGGTAGGTGCCAGTGCTGGCATGCAGGTAGGGTTTACTTGGGAGGCTTTATATTACTTTCATCCTGCAGGAAGATGTTCCCCTGGCTCTGATGTGATTGCAGGCAGTTATAAAATATTCTGAGACAGCTAACATGCGTGGCAGAACTGGGGTCACTGGCTGGTAGCTTTAGGATATTAGCTAATTAGAACAATGTTCTTTGGCTTGTGGTCAGTCTGCTGTCAATGAGCTGTGTAGCAGTAAGCATGACTACAAGTGAAAGAAAAAAACCTGTGCAATCCTACACAAACTTCCATCCCTGTCTTCACAAGTTGAAAAAAACTGTGCTGAAAAATCAAGGTAGTAAAGGCACATTTGGAAGTCAGGCTAAATTTTTATCATCTGTGTAAACAAACCTGTTGCAATGATTTACTGCATTATTTGGGCTCAGATTTCATCCAAGAAGGACGTGGATTTGGGAGAGTTAAATTTAAAAGGTGTCAAAAACATGGAATTGGGGGTATGATGTTATACTTTGATGTTACTCTTTGCGAGGCAAAACTGGCTTAGGAGATTCCTTTTTCTGCAATCCCCTCTCTGAGAGTTGCTCCTCTCTGTTGGGTTGTTTGTGGGATTGTATTTGTAGTGAATTGCTGACAATAGGATCAAAAGCAAAGTGTTGAAGGAGGAGAGAGTGGAACCTAAATCTGAACTTAGTCCCAGAGATGTTAGTGTGAGTAGTATATCACTGTAGAGAGGGTGGAAGTGAGCACGCTGGGAACCTCGTAATCAGAGTTTGCATGCAGAGAGATTGTAAGGTGGAATTGGGCCTTTATGCATCCAAAAAAAGTAAGTGATGGAGAGAAGTTGTGTATCTGCCTGTCCTAGGCTTTATTGTGTGGCCTAGAAGGAGGAAAAGAGAAATGGAAAATGGATACAAAATGCTAGAGGATGCCTCTCTTTGTTCAACCAGTATCTTGTGTTTGAACCTGCAGAGATACTGCTTCTTCCTCTGAGGGACATTGGTGTTTGGTGAAGTTTTGACTGCAAGTAGAGGTTACAGATTTTTGATGCAAAGGGGCTGCAGGAGCCTCTGTCTTTGCTCATGCTGCTGGGACTATCTGAGTACTTGCCTGTGAGGGAGTAAATGGAGGAGTGCAAGTTAAAGAACAGAACTGGCGGTGTGATTTAGTGGCAAAGCAATGTATAAGAACAAATTATTTTCTTACACGGGTAGAATAACTGATTTTATTATTTATTTCAGTTAAAGGAAAGGAGTTGTGGGTGATCTCTCCTGATTATTAGGAAGGGGCTAGGGTTATCAGTGTTTCAGCAGCTGCAAGGGCAAAGGAAGGAGTGACTGTGTTCTCTGAGCTGGCCAGGTTTTGGCATTTCCCATCTTCTTTCTTTAATTAACAAGGCATTTGTGGACAGTGGCCAACAGGAATCAGCAGTTCTGTTTTTCTGCTGGTGTGGAGCCCTGTGAGGGATATGGGTCAGTGAGTGGTCTTCCCAATAGACCTGCAGTGGGTTTGTGAGTTAGGGGTGCTCAGGGAAGTGCCCTCCATTGGAGAAACCAATACAGGTTTATTTTTGTGGTACTACATTTTCTTCTGGTATGTATCTCTGGAGTCTGTTGTTGATATACATTGCAGTAACTCTCATTAAATTCAGACACACCTTTAATAGAGATACAAATTGCTCAGCTGTGACATATAGACTGTAACAGCAGCCCACAATAGATATGTTGATGGGGATGGAGCCATCTGACTAATTTAAAGCAATTAACTTATTTTGTAAATTGAACATATTTTTCTACTTGCATATTGTTCATTGGCAATTTGGGATTTTTCTCAGGTTTACTCATTCTTCATAATTATCTCCTATGTATCTCATATGACTCATTCTTTGTCCATGGCTGACTCATGAACTTCTTCATACAAGCATTTGATGTGCTGGTTAATTTGAATTACCTTCACAGGTCGTGCTGGGGTTGTGCTTCATCGTGGCCCTGCTGGCTGAGCCTTGCTGGTGGTTTCTTGGAGGGAATTTTTTTGTGAAAAAGGAGGTGGGTAGTAAGGGCTGTTTGCAAAGCCCAACTGTGTTAGTGAAAATGAAATGCTGCCTGCTTGCAAGCAAATGTAAAATACTGTAGCAGTGCAGCACTCTGAAATTGTGTGAGCAAGCCCATATGCAAAGTGCCCAGCACTGGAGATGACTTAGTGTAGGCAGAAGGCTCATCCATACCATGAGTTGTAGGCTCAGAGCTTGCCTGGATCCGTGACCTGTTGCTGGTGGTTTGGATGTTTTCCCCTCGACCAACCTTGTCCATCATGGCCTCCTGCCTGGCAGTGGGAGCAGCCTGGCAGGCAGAGGGGAGTTAAGCAATGTCAGAGCTTTTTATTAGTGGAAGCACGTTCAGCCTGTGGATGTTAATCAATGGTAAATTAGCATTCAATTGATATACGCCTATGACATGCACATTAATTTTAAATGTATTTATTATTATTAGTGCTATTACAATGAATGCCAGAGGAAACGGGGAGTGATTAACCTCACATAAGCTTTGTTGTAATTTGTTTATAAAGTCATCTTTGAAATGAGACAATCAAAATGCTCGTGGTTGATAAGGGGGAAGACTGTGTTGGAGTGTGGTTTCCTGATAAGGGTTCATATGGAGCCTTTGCCACTCTTCCCTGACTTGCCTGGGTGACTCCTTCTCTACTACCTCTCTACTTCCTGATTAAGGCTTCAGGTTTGGATCTCAAAAGTTTGCAATGCAGAAGATTCTCCACCCCTCTGTGATATTCTCAGGCTCTTGTCTCTGATTTGTGGGGTCTGTGTGGGGCTGGAGCCAGAAGTCATTGAGACTATCCCACCTTTTTGTTCAGAAGGGCCCTAGAGGATGGTGCTCTCCCCTGGTAATCCACAATGGTGTGATCTCATGTGTCAGGGCAAGAGGAGACTGAAGTCTTTTTGAAGCCTACACAGTGTCTATGAGAGGTGTCAGCTGCAGTATCCTTCTGGAAGTGGCAGTGTCCCTCTCTGGTATCCCAGTAGTTCCTTACCCAGGCTTTGTGTTGCTCATGTTAGAAACCTTGTTTGCTCTCATCCAGCCGGTGTTACCCAGTGGGTGCTGGTCTGGGAAAAGAGATCTGGGAGTCTGCTACCCATGTGGTGAGCAGAATTAGGGCTTTGCCAGCAAGCTGGGGGAGGACTGGGATTCCCTATGTTGTGTTCTGTTCCTAGAAATCTGCTTGGAGTGTGATGTGAACTGTATCTTCTGCAAGTGCCAAAAGGGGTTTCTTCATACCCTCTGCAGTCTGTCTGTCTTGGGTTAACCCTAGTGATTAGGCAAATGGAAAACAAAAAGCTGATGTAGAGGTCTAGCAGAAATTTGCCTCAGGTAGGTGGCTGTGGGTGACTCACTACATCTCTCCTCCTCTTGGCCATCCTCTCTGCTGCCTACACAGATTCAGTTCTGCTGATGCATCCTCAGCCTGGTGAACTGTATTCATGGTGGAGGTTGTTCCAGTCTACCCGATGAATAATGAATACACCAGTAGAACTCGACATCACTTCAACATTGTTATGTAAGTATAAATCTATAAGTAGATCAGGCTTTGTTCCATGGACAAAGAACGACTATGAGGGCAGAAATCAAACAGATAAAAGAGACAGGATATTAGAGAGCCTTGTCTGCTATGCAAAAGTAGGACTGCAGTATAGCTGTGGGTCCCTGCTATTTAACCAACAGAGCTTTGATCTTTCCTTTTTCATGAAGTTCTTCTGGTTTCTGTGCAGACTGATTCTGTATTTCTGGGCGTGCATGCCCTGTGCAGAAACCTAGCTCTGGAAGGAGCTGATAGCTGCTCATCTCTATCGATGCTGTTGCACAGAGGTCATAGTGGAGTGGTCCAGAAAAGATTCTTTTTGGCACAGACGCACACCTGACCCCCTATAGACAGAGTGCTTTTGGTACACCAACGTGTCTCTCTGGAAAATGCTCTGCATGTGTTTGGACTGCCTAGCTGGTAGCCAGCCAAGGAGATTCTCTGCTGTATCCATTCAGATGCTGCTGCCATGTCTGAGACGTAATGATCTATCCTGTCCTCTTTCTGCTTTTCCAGTCCTCCCTTTCCCCATACATGCTGTGTCAGTTTCAGTGGAATTCTAAAGAAAATATGGGTAAGCTTCCCCTGTTTGGTTTGGTGTTTTTTTTTTTCCTGTCTAGTTCTTCTGTCTGAAGGATGATTGAAAGACAGCTGTGAAAAAGTGTGTATTTTTTCTTATTTGTTTTCACTAGTAGATTATAATCCTTCAAGAATGACAGCAAAGTAATGAGCAAATTGAGAGAAGCCCTATGAGACCTGCAGTGGCTGTATCTTGAGTGAAGGGCCTTGGAATACCACCCTGCAGTTTAATTAGCTCAAGATCCTGGTGTTTGGTATTAGTTGGGATTCCCAAAATTCTCTGAATTTTCTCTATAATATGTTAAGAAGAAAAGGAATATGTGTTTGTAGAGGAAGTGTTTCAATTAGTCTTTCTCTACAGATTTCAAAGGTAGAGACATTCATCGTGTCTAACCTGATCTCCCCTGTGATGGAGGCCAGAGTTTTACACTGATTCTGCCTCTGCTTCAGCATGCTTCGGTTTTATTTGTGGTGTAAAAGCAGTGAGAGCTTGTGGCTTTGTTAGTGCTGCTGCTCTTGGTTACATGACAACATGTCCCTGTCTCTGGTTTTGGTCACAATCTTTGGTTTTGCTGAGGGATAGGTTGCTGGGAATACATTTAGCTTCTGGGACAGTGTAAATAGTTTATGGGCCAGCATCAAGGCTTTCTGAACTTAGTGGCTGTCCTAGTCTTGGAAGGTGTTTGTGTATCATGGCCAACCTTCCAGACACCAGCTACTAATAGCTCATACAGGAAAAGCCAGTGTGTCAGAAATCCATTTGGTAATGACTGCATGGTGCTGTTGCAAAACAACACTTTCCCAAATAACTTTTGTGTGCTTGTTATCTACCATTTACCTTCAGAATCTCAGGAGAGCTGCTTTCCTCCTGCTGTGGCTTGCTTGGTCTATTCAGCTTACAGGGGGATACCAAGGTCAGGACCATTGAACCAGTTTCTCCCAGTCTACTGAGTACGCTCACTGCCTGCTGACTCATGGTTGTCTGTGGTAAATGCAGCCTTTTGGGGGAATTTTTGGGTATAGGCCCTTAGTATATTATTTCCTGCCTATAACAATGTTGGGGGTGAAGAGGCACTGCTCCCTTGCTGCATTAAACTGTCTCAGCAACTGTGATGGCCACAGTGGCAGACATGTAAGTGTCTGTTCTATAAATGTCTAAATGTATATTCTATACATCTCTCCATTTTTGAGACCTGTGTTCTGGTTCCTGAGGTTTTGACTCTGACAGAGGCTCCAACTAGTTTAGCTAGCAAGGTAATCACCTGTTCTTTTGTTTCAAAGCAGTAAATGGCTGGGTCATGAATTAAGTCTGTGATGGAGAGACTCAACCTGGGGTGTCTGCAGTGAAAGAAGTTCTGCTGTTTGGGAGGGTGAGTTACAAAAGCAGAGGGTGGGAGTGTTGGCTGCACCCAGGAAGTGTCCATTGCTGGGTTACACGGAGGCTGAAATGCAGGAGACAGTGGTGAAGTGGGAGCACTCTGTGCTTTGAAGAACACAGCCCAAGCAACACCCAGCCAGCTGTGTGCCCTGTCCTGCTGAGGACTCAGGCTGTTAAAGAGCAGCTTTCAGCTTTTACTTTAAATCTTGGGAATAATAGCATCATTTTATATGATTTGTATTTGATAAGTAGGGAACCTGAAAGTATGAACCCGTGCTTGGCTTCAGATTGTTCTACTGCCAAGGTGGGCAACTAGTTCAGAAACTGACTTGCGGGGTCTGGGGGAGGGGGAAGGCTGGTGGTGTGAGATGCAGATTCACAAAGGCTCATTGTGTCAAACAGGCAACACAGCAGTAGTTAAAGTTCACATGAAACATATGGACCCTGGTTTTTTGCAGTTGAAATTTGACGTTATCAACTGTTTATTGCTTTTAATTTCTTTCTTGCTCTTAGCAATATACCTCAGGGGTTCTTGAATTACATTTCTTTCCCCAACAATATTTTTTTTAAATTTTTTTCCTCCTTCACCTTTTTGTCAGATCTTACGTGTAGTTTCTCTGGGCAATTTAACCACTTCCGTGTTACACCTCTGAGGTAGCCTTACTGTAGGAAAATTGTGACTAACTGAAAAGAATTATAAGAGGATATAATATTTTCCTTTCAAAATGAAAATGTACTAGAAGCTCCTGGGTCCTTGAAAACTGCAGTGGATTGAGCCCTGTATATCTTTAATAAGCCAGACTATAGGTAAAAGAAGAATACCCGGCAATGTGATCTGAAATTGTGTGTTTAGCAAACAATGCCTTATGTGATCTAAATGAGAAAGTGTTATGCAGTGAGGAGAATTTAAAAATGCAGATTGTCCCTTGCTTTGTGATTTTCATCAGTTATCAAAAGCATCAATCCCCATTGTGAGTTAGCCTCTGGGTTCTTTCTTGTAATGAGACCTGAGTATGAGTTATAGAAATGTAAATAGAGCAATCAGGACCTGCATCCTTGCTTTTCCTGCTTCTGCAGTTTCTGTAATGGGGCTGGAAGGAAATAAATCAGCTTAAAAACCCCCCATACCAAACAATCGATGTCATTGCTTTTTTGAAAGTTTCTATGCTGGATTTTGGCAAAAGCCATTTTTTCCCACCAACTTACAAAGTCTTGGGAGGGGTGAGGATGAGGCTTTGCAGTGGGAACAGCAGGAAGGGATCCTTATCTGTGATGGTGCCAATGGGTGCTGTGCCATTGAAGATGGTTGGAGTTGCCACGGTGAGCAAATCATGCATTGGTTTGAATATTTTATCCCACTAGTCAAGAAAGAGAGAAGACTTCAAGACATAAATGAGGAAAGGAGACCCAGAGTCAACTGCACATGTGTTCAAATAAGGGGAACAAAAAAAGACATTCAGCACTGAACAGCCATCTAAGATTTTTGGGATTGCTTCTATAGGCCTGGTGCTGGACATGCAGTTGAAGTTGAGACTGTTGGGATGGAGTTACTCAGTGGCTGCTAGTCTCTGGGCTGGTCTGTCTGTCTGTCTGTCTTAGAACTAGTTTGACTTGTATTTTGTTAGCCATTGAGTTTCTTTGGAAAGGGGGAAAGAAATCCAAGCATAACAGTAAACTTCCCATTGCAGACTACATTGTGGAGGGCAGAGTAATGATGTGGTCAGGGTGACAGTGTCTCCCTTCTCTTTTTCAGGGGCAGAGGTGCTGATGGGTACACTGTTACTTAGCATGGAAAGGTGAGGCTGAAGCCAGCCTTGTGAGCACACCTTCTAATTGAATAACAGTGACATGTAACAGATCCAGTTCTGTATTGATAGGAAGAAAGGTTTAGGTCTTTTGAAACTTCATTAAACTCTGTAGTAATTAAGCACTGTGCAGAAGTAGCTCTCTGCAGTGCTGTCAGCTGGGCTAGCTCTAATTAGAGGCACTGCCTGGATGTACCTTATTGACTACTTCAGCCTGAACATCAGGCTGCTTATGAAAGATGCCTTGGAGAGAACATGCTTTTCTTTTCTCTTTTTTTGGGGGGAGAGGTCTAGGTAATTTGTTTCTAAGGGAGTGGTGAATCTGGTTATAAGTGTTTCTTCCATGTTTTTTTTCCTGACATGCTAAGAGAGGCCAAGGAGTTACAATGACCAGGAGTTACTCAAAGTGACCAGGCCTGAGTATATCAATGGCTGTTTGGGACCAACCTAAAGGCTGCCTGACTTAGCATCCTGCCTCCAGGGATGAATGATGCCTGGGCAGGAGAGCAATGAAGGGACTGGAGAAAAGTGGATTCTTCAATTGGCTTTTGGCCATCCTTGTATTTAATTTTTTATTGGAGCCCTGTTCAAAAGACCTGTGACCTGTAAAAATGAGCACAGTTTAGAGAAGGAAAGTGTAATTGATGTACAGGAAGGACAGCAATGGGACTGGAGGGTATTTAATCCAAATACCTTGGTTCCCAGGTGCTTTTTCCATTGGTATGCATTAAGTTTTGCTTTAGAACCACCTTTAGCCTAGTTTGTCTATAGTAGGATGCTGAAGTGCACACAGCACCCTCTTATTCAATAGACAGTTTTTCAGCTGTGTCCTTGAGTCTTTCTCCTTTACTGTGAAAATTCTGTTTGCTCCTGTGAGAACTGCAGAGCTAGTCTAGCTGTAGGGAGAAGATGGATTCTGCTCACCTCATCCATCATCAGCAGCGTTGTCACCCGGGCAGGTTTCTGTTGCAGGGATGGATGTCGGAGTGCATTTTCCTGACCGGTGAGGACACACCGCTGGTGCCCTCTCCTGGAGGCAAAGCCCTGCTCTGCTAATGCTCAGAAGAACATCCCCTGCCACCCGTTAATGTTCCGTGGCTTGGAGAGTAGAGTGCCTCACGATGGACACTGTGGTGGGGGGTGAGAAGAAGGAATTGTGCACTCCCATACCTTGTGACAAATAGCAGATGCTTCAGAAAAATACTTGGCATCTGTGTGATGGTACAAGCTGCAGGGGAGTTTCTTCTTTATCCTATATTGATCCTGGCCCAGGAGTATGATGCTTTAGATCTGTATGGAATGCTGTAATGTGGAAGCGGAATTTTAAGGGGATGAGGAAAGTTTCTGGGGCTGTGCTGGTGGATAGTCCCCTGTGCTCTGTCCTGGGGAGTCAGGAGCTTGGAGCCTGTAGGGCTGAGGCCTTGTTTACTTTGATGTTCTCAGCAGTCATAAAAAGAGGGAACTTGGCCACTAAAAATCTTCAGATTACGCCACTGAAGGACAAAACTGAGAGTTCCCCCCCCCAGTTAAAAGCTGTTGATGTGGTCCAAGCAAAGCCCTGCTTTAGGACTGGGATTGTGCCCATACAGCCCGCCTTGCTCACTGGGTGGGCACAACCTTTCTGGTGGCACCATGAAGGAAATGGAGCATAGGAAGGAGTTGCTGATGATACTTTTGGAAGACTTCAGCACACAGGAGGTCCCTGCCATTTCTGTGCCGCTAGACAAAAGTTGTTGGACATTTTTTGCAGATCTTTGGGCACTGTATTTTTCTAGGATTAATTTAGGTGGCAGTGGTCCATTCCTCCAAGATCACCTGACCATCCTGTTACTGTGTGCATATGCAACTCTTATATGCAAACAGCTGCTGCATTTCACTTCAAAACAGGTTGTATTTTAACCTGTGGAAAGTGGAAGTGGTGCTTTGGGATAATTCTGTATGTAAATCTTGACTACTGCCAAGGTGTTTTGGGGTTAGCAGCGTTCCTGGAAGCACAGGGAACAGGTGCTTGCTCTAGGAGAAAGAAATAGCTCTACTTGTTGATAGCATAAAACCATATTTCATTCAGAAACAAATCATAATTGGAAAAACATCTTTGGACAGATAAAAGGTGATTTGGGGCATGTGCATTATTATCCCCCCTCTCTGCGGAAGAACCTTCAATTTGTCTTTTAAGGAACAGGACACAGTGTTTGCACTGGCTTTGGATACTAACCCAGGTATTATGTTCTTTTCTTTGCAAAGAGCAGGTGGAAGATGACAAGTAAATGATGACATTATTACGCTCACACTTTAATAGTTTCCAAGGAACCTGCAAACAAGTGAAGGCAACACATGAAATATTCATGGTTTGTCTTTGCTCTCATAAAAAAGGTTGAAAGCTTCCAGAGCCAGAGTTCAGGGTACATGAAGCATATGGAAATAGCACCTGCAGCTTTGCCTGAAGGACTAAGGCAGACCTTTTAAAGAGCAATAAATGAGGTTGTGGGGGTCTTTGGTGTTTTGTTTTTGTTTTTGTTTGTTTTTTAAAAATCTCAATTGCAAAAAGAGATCTTGTTTCCAGACCCCTTTGCCTGGAAGACATCCCTCTAGGTCTCTAATCTCTGTTCTCCACAACCACTCTCCTTGTTTGAAGGCAAAATAAGGTTTTCATGGAAAATATTTTCCTTTTGCCTTTTCCCCACACAGTTTATAGAAGGACCACAACTAGAAACATTTTTTAAAATGTAAATGAACAGAAGAAAATGAACACTGCAACAGCAGAACTTTTACAACTCAGTGAGGAGACTCTACAGTTCAATATCATGCTGTAGATGTGTAAGCAGGAGGAATGTCCAGCTTGCTCTACTGATGTGATGTTCCCAGTTCTTCTAAGAACCACCCTTCTCTCTTAACAGGAGTTTCTGGTAACTCAAAGGGCAATAAAAGTGTTTGAGTACCTCTCTGCTGTTTTCCCTTCTATTCCTTTCTCTGTTCCAGCCCTTGATTGACATGAATTCAAGATCCTGCTGTTCCTAGTCAGCTGTAACTGACTGGCTAAATGTGAAGAGCAGATGTGGGATATCATGTGGCTCTGGTGGTGGGTGGTTGCCTTGAAGCACCCTGTGTCAAGCTGATCCTCAGTGCTGCCCTGCTACCCCTGCCATGGATGGAGGGAGGTTTCTGCCCGAGGTTGGAGCAGTAAATTTTTGAAGGCTTTCTTTTTCAAGGGTTGGGCTTGATGATCTCTGAGGTCCCTTCCAACCCAGCCAATTCTATGATTCTATGGGCAAGCCCCTGCAAGGAATGGGCAGGATGTGTTAATTCCATACCTAGCTTTGTAAGGTGGCCAGAGCACCATCAGTAGTGAGTTAAGCTAAGGAGCCCTTTGTCCTGGCTTCTTAATCCCTGCTGGTGATTGCTGGAATGCAAGAAAGCCAAGGACACTTGTGGGTCTGCAATGCTACTTTCTCTCCAGATGACTAGAAAACTAGCCAGGACTTGACCTGGGAGCTGGAGACAGATAATCTCTAGTTGCAAGGGTCAATGTAGAGCTGTTCTTGAACTGATTACAGGGCCCAAACCTGAGAGTTCTTCTTAGAGCACCTTCTCATCTGCCAGATGTCTGCTGTATAACAGGTGAGATGGGTGGTGCTGTGTTGTGTCCCCACCCTCCCCTGAATATTTGTACTCCTGGGATGGGGTGTCAGAATGGTTGCTCTTGAGTGGTGTGATCAGGCATATATTGCTGAAGTCTGGATTTCTCCTGCATATATTTACTTCCACAGACTGCCTTTAGTTTTTAGTTGGGAGCATTTAACACCAAATTGTTCTTCTTTGGACAATGCCATATCCACAGAGATAATGCTGACTATCAAATTCTCGGTACCTTACTGTCTGAGGGATTCAGCCACTGACCTACCCTTTTCCATGCTCTGTCAGGGTTAAAGAGACCAGTAAAAAATTTAGCATATGGAGGTAAAATTAAGGATGGGGTGAGAATGGAATGAATAGAAGGAAAGCACATGGTCAGTCAGTACATCCACCCAGTGCAATGCAAGAGAGGAGTAATGATACAGAAGCACACTATATCTGCAAAACTTTCCAAGGTGTGGTTGTGTGGCTTGTGTTTCCTGTGTCAGAGAATAGAGCACTGATGGTAACTGGCACCAGTAACTGGGCTGCTGCTGGTGGAAATTATGGGAAATTATAGCCAAGGAAATTACAGCCAGAACCCCTCAAAGTTTGCAGATATTACCCATCAGTTCATGCTCTCGGCACTCTAACATTTTATAAGCCCACCTCCCTTACTAATCCCTGTTGCCAAGTGATTTTTAAAATTTTTTTCTTTTTTTTAACCTTCTTTTGTGCACGTACGTGCTCTCTAGCAATGTTCCATCACACCTGCCTCACCATCCAGTGCTGCACAACACTGGAGATGACATTTACAAAGTGTCAGCAATCTGGCAGGTTGGAAAGGCCAGTCTGCTCAGCTGAGAATGGATCTCAGCACCCAGACATTATTGTTGCAGCCTTCCAGGAAGCCTGGCCTCAGAAGGGTTTCTTGAGCACTGATAAAGGATAAGCCCAAAGAGAGAAATGAATCTGTAGAGTATTTGTAACAGTGGGAGCTGAAGCTTAAAGTGTTATGAATAATGTGGGTCACCAGAAGGCAGTTTCTCAATGGCAACTTGTTGGTTTTTTTTGTTTTTTTTTTAAATCTGTATCCTACAGTATTCAAACCAGAAAGCTGACTAAAGTGTTGCAGCTGGGGGGAAAATGCATTTTTATCAAAATGCAAATGTTTTGTGAAGAGAGTTTCAGTTCTGAAAACACCTTCCATTTTTGATAAGTATTTAGAAAATAAATCAATTTTAAAATGAGCTGCATATGGAATAACTAGGAAATACTTTAGCTTGCTTTTGGTTCTCCAAAGGAAATAATTAAGTTTTGAAAACTTAATGGAAAATATTTTTTGTAATGAAGTTGAATATTAATGTAATTATGGATATTTTTTTCCCCTCCTCTCCTCCCTCCTTGCCTCCACCTCAACTAAAGGAATTTGAAAGCTTTGACTGGTTGTACTGGTAAGAGTTTCCCAGCTGCCATTCTAGTACAGGTCTTTAGGACTGGGATCCTGGTGGATTTTACTCTCTAAAGGTTTTGAGCCTACTAGAATGAACCTTGCTGTCTCTCTTGTTAATCTTTATGCAGACTAGCTCTTCTGTGATTCTGTGATTTTTTTCATACAGTTAGGATATGATCTGGAATCTGGAATTTATGTAGTTTGGAGAAGGAGTAGAAGAGGTGTGAATGCTGTGGTGAGATGAATGCCTCCCCACTTTGAGTTCTGGTTGGTTTCCCTAATTTCATGTGTGGTTTCATTCAAGCAACAATGGAAAATAAAAAGTAAAATACTATGTATTTTGGCACCAGATCTTGGTAGGAATCTCATTTCTATCACTAGCATTTTATTCCTACAATATGTGATTGTCCACATATGTGTATAAGCCTCTGATAGTATGGCAATCATTTGACCCCTGCATTTTGTTCTCTGATTTATGAACTGAACAGCAAAATCACCTGCTTACTAATTTTCATATCAACACTGAGGGTAAGAGAAGAAAAATTTTATTTCATAGTATTTAATGGAAACAATATCAGGCTCAATGCATCAGGATACTCGTGTGTACTGAAGTGTTGTGCCAAATCCCAGCTGCCACTCCCTTTGGTGACAAGCAGCAGGAGGGATGGATGCTGAGTTACAGCTCATCAGCTGCAGTGCATGGTACAAGGGGGAGCAGAGCAATAAACTGTGTCAGGCTGATGGCAGCTCTTAGCTGTGATGTGTGAGGTGCTGAACTCATCCTATCCAAAGCTGCTGGACTGAGTTGGTTCTGGTTTGGTTTTTTTTTTTTTTTTTTTCTTTGAATGCTCTGAGATTTTATTTAAATAGTGCAGAACATGAGACAATGAGCTGTAGGAGGAATCACTCAAAGCTCTTAACAGCTCACAGATCCCAGAAGAACCCTTGGTCACGAGCTTAGCCCAGACCTTTCACTGGTGGAGGGCAAGTGAGCTGGCTCCTGCTGTCACGTGTCCTGCCTTCCTGTCACCCCCCTTGGAATTCTCATGGAAAAGCACAGGGACCTGCTTTCTGCCCTCTCACTGCTGGGTGGTAGATGGAGAGGGCTGACCTGCACACCACTTCACTCTTGATCTACAGCTTCTCTTGTCACATACAGGCCAAGGTGGCAGATCTGTGGATGGGAGAACTTGTCCAGCACCTGAAATGTGTCTGTGTGTCAAGCAGCACAAAAAATGCTTTTAGTGGGAACTGCTGAGTTTTAGGGCTTCATACACTTTAATGTCTTGCTATGGAGAGCTGCTGTCACACGTAGGTGGTAGGAGAGCTGGGCTCTTGACAACCTGACTTGTTGACTGAAAAGAGATGCCATTTTCACACACCTGGTACAAGAAAATGGTCCTCCCAGTAAAAGAAACCTCTCTTGCATCTAATTCTCCTGCTTGGTTTGGGTTTGGTCTGTGTATAAAGGGGTAAGTAGCACCGCTGGTGGTACTGAGAGTTTTTCCACTTCCTGATTTCTATCTCTGTTTTCTTGTCACTGAAGACAGGTGCTCCAAGAAAGCCCTGAGAACACATTTTCTGTGGCTCATGAGCTAACACTGAAGACTCATCATCCTATCCTTCCATTCCTTTTTGTGTGCACCTAAATATGTTTCCAGGTGAAGGATGGATTTGCCATTGAAATGGAAATAATCTTCATTTTGGACTCATGCTCTGATGTCTTCTAAGACAAGTTTCTGTGTTTGTCTCCTTTGCATAACTGGAAGTGCTCTGCATTTTTACTGACTTGCAGCAGTGTCAGTCTTATGGATGCATGGCAGTTTCTGTGGGGATACCAGCAGGTTGTGTGTGGTGAAGATGGGTGAGGGGAGAAGGTTGCACAGTGTGGGAGTATGGCAGTTTTAATGACAGTGAGCAAAAAGAATCAGAAGGGCTCTAATAAAGTGAGGGCAATCTCATGATGCCATTTTTTGTAGCAGTCATGACGGCTGGTTTGATTGCAGTGTTCTCTCCATCTTTCCACATTTTGTGTTTTTTACGCTGTTAGCAGGAACATGGGCTGCATGGCACCCGTGTCCCCCAGCAGTGTGGTCATGGTGAAAGGGGGACAGTGGGAGCTCTTACTCCCCTTCAGTGAGTGTTACACAAATCTAGAAGCTTGTTGGTGAGGAGCTATCAATGTGTTAAGGGAGGCCTAGATTGGGGGCTGCTCTTGTGTGTATCCTGGCCACAGTCTGTTGCTCTGTGTGGTTTTGGGGCTTTCATCCTTCCAGTATACCAGTGGAGTCAGGAATATGGTTATCTCTATTTTGCTAGGAACCAGGTCATATTTAGTGACTTCTTTGGGGTCAGGCTGAGAGTTCGGATGGGAACTGAAAACTGGTCTCAAAAAGAGAGGACCACGAGACATTAATTGTTGTCCATGTTTTTATGTTTACAGTTGCTTGAAAATAACTGACAATGTCTCTGTTGCCCCAATACCAGTAAAAATACTGTAGCCTGGTTCTTGCCTTGTGCTTTCTATCTCTCTACAGGTGTCCAAAAACATCTGTTAGGTGTCATGATCACTGTGTTACAGATGAGGAGAGTATGTGACAGAAATATTAAGTGCCTTATTGGTGTATGTATGGTGAAAAATCAGAAATGGGGCAAACTGCCAGATTTTCTGATCTGAAAACTATAGAAAAGAACTTTTGGAAAGCTGATCTGTTGAGGTATGCTCAATTTCCTCCAAGCCCCCACCCCCCCAAATAAACGTCTTTAGCATTCTCTTATATTCTTCCAAGGGCTTGTGTTTTCCTCCATGGGAAATTGCATCAGCATTTCACCAGCTCTGTGCCTGGTAATGTTTTCATGATGCCTGACTTAGGAGATTTCCCTTTGACTGTTTTACCTTGGTTACTGCTTCAAGCTTGGGGACAGGAGGGCATCCTTGAGCTTGTCCTCAACTATGCCTTTGCCACCTGCCCTCTGCTCTTTCTGCAGCTGGAAGCAGATTTTTCCCAGTAACATATGTTGTCTCTAATTAACATGATACCAGGACAACATAGTGTATCCCCAGTAGAGGTAAACCATCTGATAACACGACATCTATCTAGTGTAGTCTGAGCTGACCAAATTCATGCCCATGAAGTAGGCTGCTCTTGTGTTTGTTAGCAGGAGTTTGGCTCCTTTGCTGCAGTGTGCAAACCTTCCACAAAGTCTCTGAGAATCTTGCAAGGCAAGACACATCTTTCAGAGTTCACTGATGACTTGGCTAATAGAATTAGGAAAGCTGTGCCAGGCTGTATCTGTTCTCCAGGTCCCTGGCAGAGGGATGCACACAGTCCCGGCTGAACTGCTGTGGATCTTGAGGAGACAGATGAGGAAAGAAGATCCTGAGTGAGGAGCATTGGCCAAGCTGTGTAGGCAGCTGATCCAGAGAACAGCAGAGGGCAACAACAGGCAGCTTCAGGACAGCCTGGATGTCTCTTCCCTTGTGCCTGTCTTTTGCCTACTGCTATTAATTTTCCCATATATTAAATGATTTACTCAACTACTTTTTTTTTTTTTTTTAAGAACCAATTACTTGCTTAATTTCCCTTTGCCTGGCTCTTCTGCTGCACTGGGGCACAGCAGGGAGGCTGTGTGTGGAGGAAATGTCTGCTCTATTGGCTATTTCTAGGGAATTAAAGGCCCAACAAGAAGCTAATCAGTGTTTTAGCTGTAGTTTTCAGTGTTCTTTCAGTGTTAATGTTGATAATAGATAGCTGGCCCAATTAAAACAAAAAATTAGCAAAAAGTGTGTTTGAAGTGCCCATAGGTAATTCTGCATGTGTTTGCTGGAGAGCATCTAGGAAAACAAAATTTGGCCTTCTGCAGAGCAAAATCATGTTACAGAGGAGGATGGAGACCATGGGAGAGTGGGAAGTATAAGTTGATGCTGATAAGTTGTGGCAGAGATTTGGCTGTTCTGTATCATTTTACCTGTTAAATGCAGTATCCTGCTCATGGCACTGAGCAATAAATAGGCCTTATGTTTGAGTGATATAATCCTCCATGTGATATCCTCTTCAGTGATATCCAGAGGCAAAGAAGTAGGTATCTTTCTGAACCTGAAAGCAGTTAGTTTTCATTCTGAAGCATGAGATTTGATTACTGTTATCTTAGCTGCTGCAGTTATTGACAGTAAAATTAACTGCTCTTTTCAAAGCTTAGACTTATTCTGAATACACTGGCTGTTTAATGGGGTCACTTTCACTGAAGTCTGAGGCAGTGGCATCAGAAGTGGGCAGAAGGTTGGAATTCTGATGGGATCTTCACTCAGACCTGCTGTCCCAAACACCCAGTGCAGCTGGGCATTGAATTTGTGTGTGTTTGCTGTGGCCACTTGAAGAAAAGTGGCTGATTTTATTTGACACAAAACCATCAAGCACTGAGTCAGCATTTGTTCTTGTACTTGACCTGCTGTGTGCTGTTGCAAAACCGACATGCTTGCAGGTGCTAAAATTGCTTTATAAAATCAGGCTTCTCAAATTTAGTGTAGACATACTGATGTCGAAGTTGAGAAGTTCTTGTTTTGATTCTGTATATTAAGCTGGGTTTAGGCTAATCATTTTCAAAGAGTGCAGATGAAGTGCTAGATTAAAACAGGAGAAAGCAGTGGCAATTAAGAGGAGGTGCTGCATGTTCTTGTCGAACTTCAGCATGGATTATTGTTACATTATATACCTTATCAATATATATATTATATTATATTATATACCTTATCAAATCAAAGAAGCAAACTTCAGTTGAATGGCATAGTCATTTTTACTCTATCGAGTTCTTGGAGCGCCAAAGCTTTATAAAACTGCATTTCTGCACTTGAAGAGAAGGAGAAACAGGAGATTAAGAAATTCCTGGCCTTATAAGTTGGTTGATAAGTTTGAATATATTTTCAAATTGTCTAGAGGGTGGGCCAATTTGAGTTTGCTGAGGGCTGTGAAGTCTGGGTTGTTGGGGTGATTTAGGAGTATAATACTAGTACCAGGAATTGGAAGGACCTGTTTGTCTGCTCAGGATTGCAAGAAAGGGTGAGGGCTGCTCAGTATGAGTGCTGTTATTTGGAAAGGAACTGCAATCCAAGTGATAAAGAGGAGGAATCAACCTTTTATTGGGTTGCAAGACTGGTTTCGTTAAGGGGAGATGAAGAAGATTTTCCTCTAAATCCTGGGTTTGCCAAGACTTCCTTTGTGCCACAGAGCAAGACATGAGGCTCAGATCCTCAAGGGGATTTAAGTGCCTGATGCCTTTTTAATTACAGTGGCTGCCAAGTGTTCCAATAGAAGTTGGAGCTGAGCTGACCTTGTATCTCAGGCCCCAGGAAAGTTGCTCAGTATAAAGCATATATGCTGTGCAAAGAAGCTGCACTTATTGGACAAAATTCCAGATAAGTTTGTTCCTGTGGGGTTTCACTATTGTTATTTAAGAATAAATTTCTTGCATTAACTAGTTTCCCTTTGCAGGAAGAACATAGTCTGTGCAGTTTAATTCTTCACCTGTAAAATAGAGGCAATATTGTCCAGGTCATAAGATCTGGGGATAAAGTTTGGCAATGTTATTGCAAAAGACCTGGTAATCCACAGGTTTGATCCTTCTTCAGTCTTGAAGTGCTATTTCTGTGTGAGCAATTACTTGAAAAGTTGGAGCCCAGAATCTGTCCTCTTGTGCTGAGCTGCTTATTGGGGAAGCACACACATTGGGGAACCAAAACACTTCTCCTCCAGCCTGTCTCGCTGTGGTCTGGAGCATCAGTCTATGTGCTTGGGGTAGTCAAATCAGCACTCAGACTCATAGAATGCCAGGTTGGAAAGGACCCCAAGAATCTTCTGGTTCAACCTTTCCAGGGAATAATGTAGTTTAAATAAGATAGCCAAGCACCTTGTTAAGCCAAGTCTTAAAACTGTCCAAAGTAGAGGAATCCACCACTTACCCTGGGAGACTATTCCAATGTCTAACTGTTCTCATGATGAACAGTTTTCTTCTGGAATCCAATTGGAATCTCCCCAGGAGTAACTTATACCTGTTTTGCATCATCTTTTCCATGTGTCTCCTTGCAAAAAGGGAATCTCCATCTTCTTGGTAGCTACCCTTTATATACTGGTGTATGGTAATAAGGTCTCCCCTAAGCCTTCTCTTCTCAAAGAAGAAGAAATACAGTTCTCCCAGCCTTTCTTCATATGGCAGGTCATCTAGTTCTCTGGTCATAGAATCATAGAATGGTGGTTGGGGTTGGAAGGGACCTTAATAATCATCACAATCCAATCCCCCTGTATGGGCAAGGACACCTCCCACTAGGTCAGGTTGCACAAGGCCTCATCCAACCTGGCCTTAATACTTCCAGGGAGGGGGCATCAACAACCTCCCTAGGCAACCTATTCTATTATCATCTGGAGAGATGAAGAGCCTCGTGGCTTTTCTCTGGACCCTTTCAAGTGCATCTTTTTAGTATAGCAGGGACCAAACTGAACGCAGCACTACAGCTGTGGTCTGACAGTCGCTGAGCTTTATCTCTGCTGGTGATGCCCTTGTTGCAACCAAGCATCCTGTTGGCTTTCTTTGCTGCTGTAGCACTGGTCACTCCTGTTGAGCTTGTTGTCCACCAAGTACAACACCCATGTCTCTTTCTGCAGAGCTACTTTCTGGTCAGGTGTATCCCAGTCTGAGTTGCACTCCTGAGTTATTTATTTCCAGGTGCAAGACTTTATACTTGTCCCCACTGAACTTCATAAGGTTCTTGCTGGCCCACACCTCCAGCCTGTCCAGGTTTTCCCACAGGGTGGCTTTTCCTTCTGGAGTATCTACCTTCCCACTCACTCACAGAAGAAATGAGTAGAATCATCTGCACACTGTGAGAGTTTTAATATCCAAAAGGGAATTAATTGAAAGACAAACTTTCTGCAAACCCCTTGTAGCTAACTTTCTAGATCTTCTACTCCTAGAAAAAATGCTGCAGACTGAACTACCAGCAAGTCTTTTTCTTTGCATTAACTTCTCTGGGGGTGGCTTACTGGACTCTATTAAAGCTGGCACTGGGGGCTAAAGAGCAGCTGAGGTTTGCAAGTCTTGGATTCTGAACTGTCCTCTGTCTTCAGAGGCAGCATTATTGTTTGGGCTTTACAACATTAAAATGCAAAGTGAAGATGTAATGCTGCTGGACAATTCTGAGCTGCAGCTGATATATTGGCTGTCGGTAGATGCTTACTCTGCTAGCTTGAGGCTATAGCTGTGGCATTTTGCCAAAAGCCTACAAGCTGAGCATTATTAATGGGCAAAGTTCTTGAGGAGAGGAGTGCACAAATGCCTTTTGCTGGTCTTGCTTCTGCAGAGAACTGGGAAACACACAGCACCTGCTTGGCAGCCTGCAGAGTTGGATCCTGGATTCTGAAGAGGCTCTGACTGGAAAATATTCTCCCTGTTAATAGAGAAACAAGATGATTTGACAAGTCATGGCCAAAGAAATACTCCCTTCCCCTTCGTCAGGAGGCCTGGCACAGTCTCTGCTGGCAGCTGGCACCACCAGAGGTATTAGCCACAATTGAAAGGTTGAAGAGCCCGATGATTTGGAGATGTATGTTGAGGAAGTATTGAAGAAGGATATGAGGAAAAAACCCATTTAGTCCAAACCTTGGCAACTGTACTTGAGCAGTGATCAGAAGTTATCCTATCCTGTGGGATTCAGGTGTAATGAGTATTAAGGTCCTGGCTTGGCTGCCAGCTTCCCATATGGCTTAAGGGCAGGTGTTCAAAGGGACTTGGCATTTACAGAACAGAGTAGGGGGTAGCAACTCCAGCTGGGCTCTGTCCTGTGAGTTTCTGAATACTTCACCTCCTCACTGGTAGAACAGTCATGAACATACTTCAATGGGACACTTGAAACAGTGGAGAACAAACGTGTTAATACACAAGGACTGCATATATGTTGTTATTGATGGAAGGTAATGAAATGCACATCCTTCAGAGTAGAAATAACTGCAGTGTTTCAAATATTAGATACCATCATGCCAAAGGCAGACGTGAAACTGCAAACATGTGTAAACAGACCTACCTTGAGCAGTTATTTATCTGCATGGGTGAATCTAGTTCCCAATGAATAAACTCATTATGTCACTAAAGAAGGCAACACCTGACATTTTTTTTCTGGGCTTTGAATGTTTGTCATATCAGCTGGAATGGTTCAAACTTGTGCACCATTATATCAGCATTTGGTATTTTTTCCATTGACATCTCTTTCATTAATGGTTTGCTGTCACTGAAAGTAACATTAATAATGAAAAGTCTTGAAAACGTTTTTCTCTTTTCAACCCCAAACATTGTCTTACATTTTGCCTGTCAGTACCCCACCACTGCCAAACCTGTGCAGAATCATGTGTGTTGAGACATGGCATGAAGTTACTTTATGTGGGTGAACTTCATGTGCTGATGACCCTGACTGTAGAAGCTTTTTAGATCAGCCCTTAGAGAGACATAATAGAGCCTTTTAAAAAAAGGGCAGGGAACCCTACACTCCTCCTGTTTTTTCTTTTTGGTGTAGCGTGACCTAAATAATTTCTCTGTTGAGTCTACTTTTGAGGATGAGACTGTTCACCTCAGTGCTGCAGAACAAGTGTCCTAAGGATCTGTTACCCTTGAAGGTTTCAGATACCAGAGTTTCTTTGGAGGATTTGGTAATAGCAACAACAAAAAGGACAAATACTGTTTTTTCTGTTCTTTCCTCTGAGCCCAAAGAGGAATTAAGGCTGGGATAATAAATTTAGGTCTGCATTTTATCTGCTTTGTATAATCCCCTCTCCTTGTGCCTGATGCATTGATGGTGTTTAAAGTATTCCTTTGGCTCATCTCAAATGTGATTGTTATCACTTTTAATTATTGATGAAGTAATTATTATCATAGAGTAATTTACTCTGACCTTTTTAGAGCCCATGTCTGCAAGGTGGCTGAGTTTGTTTGTTGTTGTTGTGTTTTTTTTTGTTTTTTTTTTTTCCTTCAAGAATAATTTTTTCTGTCCAGCTGGAGAAACAGCTGCCTCTGGGTTGGAAAACAGTGACTGTTGTACTGTTATACACCACCAACACTGTACATCCATCCATGAAATCTGGAGAGATCGGAAATTATGAAGATTAGATTTAGTGAAACTTCCCATTTTAAGGATAGGGACACCAGCCACAGAGTCAAACTATCCATGGACTTTGAAACTTGGTTCTCCTTGAACTGTGGAAGGGCAAAGGTACCTAAAGACTATGCTCAGGCCCTCTCTGAGGGTAGCTGGCATCCTTTTCTGAGAGGATTTACTGTTCCAGAAAAAGGGATAAAGCTGTTGTGGACAAACAAAAACATGCTTCCTGTGGGCTGTGGATGTTGGAAACTATTTTTTTCTTTTTGCAAGGACTCTTACAAAGAGAGTAGTTTTCAGTTCTGTCTCACCTCTGCTGACCCACTGCCACGTGGAATCAGTAGCACTCTGCCCTGGGCATGAGATCCTTTGCTTTACTTTGGTCACTGGGAGGCAAAAATGTAAACAACCATAAGCCCTGTGCTATAATAGCCTATGTATTAAAACCATGCTGGAGACCACTTTATAGCCTTCATCACAGTAGAATCAAGGTCCTAATTCTCCCTTGGAGCAGAAGTAAACAACTTCAGACCTCATGAGCATTATATGCCTTTTGGACAGATGAGCTAATTTTTGTTGAGGCAGAACAGTGTGTGACCCAGTTTCAAAGGATGTAAATTTTTTATGTCTCCTGACACTAGCAAATAATCAGTTGGACCATTTCTTGGGCTGGCTTTCTGATATTAATAAGCTTTTTTTGTTGTTGTTGTTGTTCCCAGGTGGGAATAATACATCTTAATTGTGTCTAGGTGTAAAAAGTGCTACCTTATACTTAGTAGAGCACGAAAGAAGACACCAAACAGGATCCACATAGAAATTGTTGTTGAGTTTTGGAAGTCAGTTTTTTACAAACTTGGATGATTTTTTTTTTGATAACTGATCTTCCACAGCAATCTTTCCTCTGGAGCTGGGAGGACAGGTGCTGTGCTGGGAGGTTTTTACTAGAAATATGTGGGTGGAAAAAATGGCTGCAGCAGGCAGCTGCTAAACCATGCTGCATCCTGCTTGTTGTGGAAAAACAGATCTGACTGTATCACCTAACTGAGGATGCTGAAGTGTGGTGTAGCATGGCACTTTGGAAAAGGAAGCAGTCCCTCCTTATGGCCTTTATTTGGGTTGAAGTTTCGTTCCCTGAGACTTTCAAGGAAAAGATGTTCCAACTTTGGTTAACATTAGCCCCTCTCCTGGTTGCCAGCAGCAAGGGCTGTGAAGTCAGGAGAGAGCAGCCTCTATTCTGGCTCCATTTTTTATCCCCCATCTTATAGCAAAGGCAAATCAGTCAGTTTCCATGCCCTGGTTTTGGGGTGCAAAGAGAGGCATCACTTCTGTAGTTGCAGTCAGCTTCAACTTGCAATTCTGTTGGTAATATGGGATTACCTTCAGGCGTGTTCCTTCCGGCCAGCAAAATGTAGAAGATTGGCTGGCACAGATCTCTGGCAGGTAGTTGTCTCTTCAGGTTTATTTTGCTGAAGTAACACTGGCTTATGAGTTGATGGGTGACTGTATAAGGGATGCAAGTTTGCATTTACACATGTGCATGAAATCCTAGTAGTCACCCTTGAAGAACAAAATGCTCAAGATACCTACCCTGATCCCCTCATGAATGGGTCATGCATTTACACAGCTCTCCTTGCATTTGGAATGTTTGCTGGGAAAATCTACATTCTTCTACTTCTACTTCTTCTCTGAGCACACATAATCACTCTTGACCTAGACAAAAGCTTGTTCAGGAACAGCAAATTCCTTCTGTAAAACCAAAAATAAAGGTGCATAAACTGACTCACCATATGGTTAGGATAGTGAATTTTTTAACTCCATGCACATTATTAACATATAATTCCTCATATCAGTACAGGGACATTGACAGGTACATTGACCTCATTCAAGCTTCTGTTTGCTTGTAGGAGAATGGATGGAGGTTGGTCGGCTTCATGTAGCTACGTGAAAGGCCTCAGAAACTCAATAAGATATGAAACATTATGGAGAACTTGACATTAAGGTGGAGTTCAGGCTGAGTTTTCTTCCAAGCAGGAGTACAAGTAAAAAAATGTACTTTTATTATTTTAATGACCATGACATAGATTGAATTGCAAAGGTCACCGAGATCTAGAGGAAGAAAGGAAACAAATAAGTATGATCAAGGGAACAACTCTTTCCATCTTCTCTGTCATTATCTGTAACCAAGGTTACATTCTTCATGTGTGAAATTATTACAGCACCAGGTAGGTTTGCAGTGTGATTTTGCTGTGTATGTACCTATGATTTTGTTTGAGAGACAGTTTTAGAGAGTATGCCAAAAGATCTGGTTTTCAGTGGGCTGAATGTCCGTAGTGCCACCTGGCAATAATGGAAGGGCATCTAACAGATCTAGTGTGGACTCTTCCATGCATGGAGATTCTTGATGCACTCAAGTTCAGGGTTGCATCCCTCCTTGCTATTGTGCAGAAGTATTAGGAACCAGCAGTCTTTCCATAATGGTGGCATCCTGCTTCTAGTGTCATGAAAGTATGCAATTAACTGTGGTGTCTTTCTGATTTAGAACTGCCTAGGGTTTCTTGCTGGCCATAGTATCCCAGTGTCTTGTGTTCCTTGACACACAAGATCAAGTTCAGCACCTGCATCCTTTGCAAAGATTGAAGTACTAGCAAAATGAAGGGGGAAAGGCATCTAGCACTGCAAGTAGATTCGTGTTCCTTTGATATATACATCTGAAACCAAGCTACCAAAGGAAGTGCTGAAGTCACCATCTCTGGAGGTGTTCAAAACCTGTGTAGAAATGGCACTTTAAGGCATGGCCTAGTGGGCATGGTAGTGTTGGGTTGATGGTTGGACCTGATGATATTAAAGGTCTTTTCCAATCTTAATTATTCTATGATTCTATTCTATGATTCTATGCAGCTTTAAAGTAATCCTTGGCAATGTGGTTAAAGAACAGCTGGGATTTGACTTTTTCACCACTGTCCATGGATCTTATTGTGCTAATAGCTATAGCAATCCTGTTTCTGCTTAGGGGGATTGCACTGGTGTGATTAGAGCAGGTAAAGAATTTGCTGAGCTTTGTGTTGGATGCTACTTCCAGTGCATGGACTATTCATCCCTTTTGGGTTTTCAATCTACCTGTCAGCACCTTACTCATTATTTGAAGCTTTCTGTTCTCCAAATGGTGACCTTTTCTAAAAGAAGAGTGTAGGAAGAGAGCTGTCTTTTGTAAGAAGTGAGTTTTACAAAGGGGAGAGTAAAATACTCTAAGGAAAGAGACAAAGGAAAAAAAAAGGGTGTATGTGTGTGTGATGGCAGAAATCCATTTTTGAGCATGGCAGTGGGAGAAATCAGGAGGCTGTGCTACAAGCCTGGATTAAGTGAGAAACCAGCCCATATTGTGCTTACAGAAGGCAAATGCTAAGGTTAGTACATTAGCTACACTGGCAAGAGAGCTACTCTTGCTATTAATCTGAGGCTGCTGATATGGCACTGACTGGAATTTAGGTAATTGTGCCTGTGGCAGATGCTTCTAAAAGTTGGTGCCTGAGTGATACCTTTGGAGGAGAAAGCCTGACAAGAAATAGATTACCTTAGGTATAGCATTCACTTAATAGCCAACATCCTGCATGTCTACCACCCGCTGCAAAACTTGTGCTCCTGAATCTGAGTGTGTGCTTGTGCTCTGTCTCATTCACCACATCTACATGTTTTTGAAATACCTCCAGAGAGGGTAACGTAAGCCAGGACAGCCTGTTCCAGTCCCTGTCAATCCTTTCAGTGAAGAAGTTTTCCCTAATATCCAATTTAACCTCCCCTGGCTAGTTCTTCTTGTTCTATTGCTTGTCACTTGGAAGAAGAGACCAGAACCAACCTTACTACAAAATTTTTTCAAGTGGTTGTAGAGAGCACTAAGGTCTCCCCCATAGCTTCCTTTTCTCCTGACTCAATAACCCCAGTTCCCTTAGCTGCTCCTCATAAATCCAGGGCTTTTGTCGCAGACTGTTGTTCCGTCTTGTTTTAGGATGCCAAATAATGTTGTGCATGGAAACCACTGCTCTGAATTATCCATCTGTGGACAGACTTGCCTTGATTATGTGTGTCTATCCATTTGATTTGCCTTGTCGCAGTGTCTGTGTCCCACCTTGGTTGTAATGAACACCAGACCAGAGCTACTTAGGGCAATGATCAATGTGTAACGCGGGCCTAGCTGCACTAGGAAGATTTGCTCACTTGTGGTCTGTTGATTGAAGGTTGTGTGTCTTCATATAAGGCCTTTCAAAGCATTGTTTTGTGGGACCAGAAAGTATAACTTAATATTGAGAATGGAAGAGGAAGACGAAGACCATCCTGCTTTCTGCTTCCTCACAGCAAGATTGTTTTAACTACCAGGAAGAAAGTATAGCTCTAAGTCTTTTGCCAAGTAGAAAGGGTGGAGTAAACTAAGAGGAAGAAAGAGTCTGGTATGGGTCATGTGAGTTGGGGAGAAAACAGGAGGACAGAAACAACTGTGAACTTGGTGACTCTGGGTAGAATTTACTGGTAATCCACATCCTCCTTCTGGGTGTTTCTAAACTACTGACCCTAGACACCAAGTATCTTGGATACAGCTGTACATTTGAGTCAGGGAAGAGACTCTCTAAATGTGTTATGATGAAATGTGTTTATCCTTTTGTACTGGAATTGAGAGGATTTACTCTGGTGGAGTGCTGAAAGTAGCTATTTGAAAGAAGAGTTTCTTTTTTCCTTTCTGTGTTTGGAGTCAGAGGGGAACAGGACATTTAAATGAAGATCGACATACCCATTATCCAAGGCCTAGTAGTCCATTATATCAAAAGGCTGGGAAAAACAGTTCAGGGGAAAGTGCTGAATTCATCCTTAATGTCAAAGATCTGAGGTCAGCTAACTGCTCCCTGGAGATTTTCGGGGAATAAATGGGATCTGTGACTTTCTGGACCATTGGCCTTCCTCAGTTTCATGATCAGATTAATTGAGTGTGGGCTAAAACCTAAATGTGATGCAAAGCTGCCTTTATTAATTTTTTTAAATGGATTGTTGCATGTTGGGGATGTAACTTAGGAAGAAATAGTCATGGAGAAATTGAAGGAACTGAAGAGTAACTAGAAAAGAGTTATGAAAAGATGAGCAGTATTTCAGGACTGCGAGTCTTTAGGATGAAGGTGTTTAGCTTAAACAGTTGCAAAGAGAGAGGGGAGACAGAGGATATCAGTTCTCCAGGACTTTCTCCCAGAAATGATGGGATCGTGTGAGTGGAAGCAGCAGATGTTGAGAAGAGGGGAAAACGGGTGCTGTGTGCCAAGTAGAGAAGGGGCAATAATGGGAATGAAGGACAAACCAGTTCAGAGTGCCCCACTTGAAAACAGCAAAACTTCATCACACTGCCTGGCTCTGCTGTTGCCAAGTGCCTGTTGTATTGCTGCCTTTTGCCACCAGCCTGTTTCATTCAGAAAACCTGTTCTTTTGGAGGGAACTTGGACTGATAAACTTGATATGAATTATCTTATCCCATAATGAAAAGCAAGGAAGGGTATAAGGAAGCAGGAAGGTTTCAGAACTCACTGTGTCATAAGCCATTTCTTACCAGCCACAGCAGCAAATAATTGCCATGTATAGACTGAATTGAATGCATACATGTGGATTTGTCAACTTCAGGGTTTTTAGCAGCTTGATCCACTAGTGAATCTGTTCTGCACACTCCTCTACACAATCAGATGTTAGAAATGAGACCTTTAGTAACTGTTATGGGTCCTGTCTTTGCAGTGGCCCTTTGCTGCTCGGAGATCGTGATTCCCGTTTGCTGGAAGCTACATACATTCTCATGGTGAAAACTGGAGTTTATTCCCCCTGATTTTTGGTGTGTTTGCCTTCCACACAGGTTACAATTCTGCTAGCTGATAAAACGGGCTTTTGCTAAACATCAGCTATGCTACTGTATGCCTCTGGGAAAGTTGCAGCACAAGGAGAAAAGGAGCGTGCAAAAAGTATCCTATGGAATTACACTCTTAAATTTGTATTGAGAAGGAGTTACAGTGATAGCATTTTCCAGGCTTTTTACCATTCTGGATTTATGTGATGCCATTTTCTAGTTTCATTACATATTTTTTTTGTCAAGAACAAAGAAATACCTGCATTGGAACTTTTAATACTTCATAAAGGCTGGAAAAAGATGACTATATTCCTTTGGATTCCTTCCTTACATTACTTTCCTTTCTTCTCTTTTTTAAGTCTACTAACATGACTTCTTTTTTCTTCTGAACAGACTTATTTGGCATAATCATAAATAAATACATCTTATAAACAGCAACAAATACTCTAATGCAGTTGTATGTACCCCAGGTTCTTCCGCTAGGTGGATATGTATCTGTGAAGTTGCAATAGATATATTTTTGTTATTGTCAAGTACTTAAAGCACTGATGCATGCATGAAAATTAAACCATGACTTTATACTTCTTGTCTACCTCTGCTGTTGGAAGATTTTATCTTCTCTCTTTGTGCTTGTCTTGTGTCACTGAGGTAACTGCAGCCTCTGGGGTCAAAGACTGGAATGATATCCAAGTGGAAAGGAAAAAAATACCAGCTTCAGATGCTTTGCTGATGAAAACAAGTTTGTTTTGTTTTGGGTTGTTCTTT
The DNA here is from genome assembly GCA_038090715.1 of Florisuga fusca. NCBI lineage: Eukaryota > Metazoa > Chordata > Aves > Apodiformes > Trochilidae > Florisuga > Florisuga fusca. The sequence continues at coordinate 4,377,277 of JAAWXA010000010.1, read as the reverse complement.
TTTTTCATGAAAATGGAAATCAGGGAATGTCTTTGATATGCTCACTTTGGGTCTATTTCCTAATGGACAGACATTCATCTGACAGAACCCACTAGTGCAGTTGTGAGGAATGGTTGGTGTTAACAGAGAGGCTGACTCTGAATGGTCTTGAAAAATCAGTTTATGCTCTTACTGTTGGAGATGGGTCCCCCTGAGCCAAGGATGATGTATACTGGCAGGGAATGATGCATAGGCAACTTGCCCTGTGATGTGTATCTGTTGTGGTGGCAAAGGGATGGCTTATTCTCTACTCTTGTCAGACTGATCTCTGAGAACCAGAGAGAGGAGGAAAAAAAAAGAAAAAAAAAAAAAAAAAGAAAAAAGGAGAACAACAATTAAAAAAATGTGAGTAGCTATGTCATTTCTGGATTGCCATGGACACTATCACATTGAGGTGAGCATGTAAATAGCTTAAGCTACCCAGAAATGTAAAGCTGGGTACAGAAAAGCTGAATTTATTGCCACAAATGATGGTAAGAACCTGAACTTGTCTAGTGAGTTACAACATTGCCTTCCTCTATGGGGATAACTTAACTACGTTATAGTTCACATAAATTGCATTTATACCACACAGATTTGTTAGGGCTGTATATCAGGAAGCAGTGTCTTCTCTACTCATAAAAGTTTCTTTGGCCTTCCCAGAGCTTGGCATATTGGAGCATAGTCCAGCTACTTCACTGCTTTGTTTCCAGCATTGTCCTCTTGTCTTTGATTGTTTGGTTTACCCAGTAGCTGTGTTTTTCTGTTACTTCCCGCCTTCTTGCTTCCTTTCTATGGGAAAACAGGGTGATAGTGATTCTTGATGCCATATTTGACAGGGATTCTTTTAATCCCATTTCTGAAATATCTGTACAACTGTGAAGCACTGAATTTGTTCACTTAATATTCACTGAGGACTGAGGGGGAGTCATGCTAGCTGCAGGAGGGAGAAGAGGAAGGGGGACGTCCAGACTTGGCTCTCAGTTGCTTGCATGTGAACCTGTAAGCTCCTTTGCTGCACCCTCTGGCTTTTCTTTTGGACCACTTAGTCCAGCTGCCTTCTCTGTGTCATCTTTTGTTTCTGTAACAAAAAAGGTCAGACTCTAACCCAGTCTCATTGTATGAGAAAGGGGTCAATAAAGAATCCTATTTAATACCCTGAATGCTAGGAAGTGGGGTTCCTGCTTCGAAGTTTGTGAGTCAGGCCCCTTTGCATTGTGTGTGCAGTGCATTCGATTCCCCTTTTCCTCAATGGAACATCTTGTAGCAGTGCATGGAGCAGTGGCAGACTTGTTTCTCCATGTACTCAGCTCACAAAGTCATGCAGAGGCAAGCAGGTAAAGACAACCAGGTGTTGCCAATCAGGAGGAGGAAGGCCTGAGCTCCTGTTCAGCCCACCTGTGCCCAATTAGGGTTGGCCCCCACTGCACATCAGCAGAACTGGGGGACCAATAAAATTTGAGCTTCCAAACCCATGGGGAGCGCTTCTCTAGAGCTGCCAGAGCAGGGGGCTGAACAGTTTCCCGTTTTTTCGGTGACCCTGATGAGATTTGAACACTCAACCTTCTGATCTGGGATCAGACGCGCTCCTGTGGTGACACGAGCTCCCACCTTCTCCCGTTTTTGGTGGTGCTCCGATGTGTTTCGAACCCACAGCCTTCTGATCTGCAGTCTCCCGTTTTTTCGGAGTGGCCCTTATCGAGGGTGAGCTCCTGTTAGTGCAGTGGTAGCGACTCTGACTGCAGATCAGAAGGCTGCGGGCCTCAAACAGAGGGTAATTTGGTTTACAAGGGAATCTTGAATGGATGGGAGTTGTTTAGCAAAAGAAGAGGAAACTGAAGAGGGATGATAAAATGTAAAAGACGGTTGCTAAAGGCAATAGTCTTTTCCCTATATCTGTGAAGGACTGGATGAGGAACAATATGCTTCAAATACTGAAGAAAGAAGGCTACCTCACATTAAAAGGTTTTTAACTTTTTTTTTTTAAACCGTTAAAAAAGGTTTATAATGGTAAAGTGTGTAAATCCTGATGTAGATGTACTGGCATCTAAAACCAGATTAATATCTTAGTACTTACTTAGCTAGCCAAGTATCTCTTGTGAATGATTCAGACAAAGTAGATCCTACCTGGGGAATGGAGATTGGTTAGATAGCCTCTCCAGATTTTGCTAGTTCAACTGTTCCGTGTTTCCAAACATGAAAGATGCTCCATGTTTGTTACCTGTTGCAGTAGTGGCAGGAGGTTTTGGTTCTAGTTGCATCTTTGTTGGTGTCAACGATCTCTTGAGTTGCAAGGATTGGTATGTAGCTTGATCTGTCCTTCAGGCTTGTTAAAAAACAAGAATCTTTGGGGTGGCTTCTCACAAATTTTTTTTTTTTTTTCCTGATACCACTACATGTAGGCTTTAGAGACAGAAATACTATATGATTTTGGCAGATAAAGAGAACCCATGACACCAAGTCTTAAGGAAACATACAGGAACTTTCTGATTGCTATACATATAGGTACAAATTTTCAGTCTTTTCCTGGAAAATAGGAAGGACTTCAAAACTGGGTCCCTCTAAGCCACTGTAGCTAAAGCAAGTAATTATATTTTTGCTCTTTTCCCTGTGACAAAGTAATTGCTGGGGGATAACACCACAGCTATGATGATTACATCTTTACTTCAGTCTGTGGCAAGAATGATAAGAAAAACAAGCTTAAGTAGGCTGTGCAGGAAAAGCTTCAGTGAGGATTGGATTAAGCTACATATGTCAGGGAGAGAAATGGAGACTGCTCCTGTGTGGCAGGAGACTGAATTTCCAGGCAGGGAGGGGAGCTGAGCAGTGTGAAGACAGCAAATGGGAGATCAGAGAGGGGCTGCAGCTGATCCAGGGGAGGCACATCTGAGAGATGGAGTCAGATGGGGTTCTGCTTTCTGCCTTCCCAGTGATGCTTGCTTCTGTTCAGAGCAAGCTGATTCCTTGATGATGACTGGATCTGCTGGTATTCCCACTTTGTTGAGAGAGTACTATCCTAGGTCTGTCCAGACTTGAAGAAGGTTAACTCATTTTCCTACCTTATAGCTAAGGCAAGCAAAAAGAACTTGACATGTCTGAAGTGTAACAGTGTGTAGCTGTTGGAGGTAACTCTCCAAGCTGATAGACTCAATTTTGCTCAGGTGCCTGTTACCAAAACTCATTCCTGACATTCAAATGTACTGAAGCTGGAACAGTGTCAGTGTACTGTCAAATCCTCCTTTCTTTGGGAGTTCTACTTATTTTTGGCATTCTCTGCCATGTCCTCACCATCTCAGGCTGTGCAGTTGCACTCAGTCCAGGCTGTGTTATTGCTCCCTGATATTTCTGAGAAGTCAGCCAGCCACTGCAGCCCCAGTGGGTGGGCACCCAACAGCTCGGTGCAGAACAGCAACACTACTCACTAGCAGGACCTCAGGTGTTCATTTGGAAGATGATTGGGGCCATCTGTGTAAGGAATCAGACATGGGCAAGACAGAGGGGACTTTGTTCCCCTCCTTATGAGAGCTGTTAGAAACAACTTGAAATTGTCAATGCAATGCTCTGTCCGTGCATAAGTTTTAAGCGTCTCTAAACACTTAAAACTCTGCATCTCTAGATGTTATATTCCTTAGAGGGTAGCCCCAGAGTAATCTTCAGTTGTGCAGCATCTTGATGCCTATAAGCACACAGTGGCAAACTCACTCAATCTCAACACAGATGCTTCTTCCAGTGTAGCGCCCGCATTAGGCAGTCACTTCATGGGCTCTATAAATGCAGGGCATGCAGGTAATCTGTGTGTTGTTCAGATCTCGGGAGTAACTTCTGTAGAGAGGGCAGTGACTTGCAGAAGGTGAAAGTGCTTCTAGGTTCAAAAGATGCAGTTTTTCCAGTGTTTTTTGACAGGTAAGTACTATCTCAGCCAGTCCTGGATGTTGCTGGGAAACACTTCAGGTATAATTAGTTCAGTCTGCAGGTCAAAACTGGCTATTGTTATTTTGTTCTGCTGTTGTGGCAAATGGGCTTTGAGGCACAAAGACATGGCCAGGGGCTTTACTGTCTATCCATAGATCTGCCAAAGACATTGGTTATATGACCATGAAGCTTGCAACAGTTGGGCATCCACCTACCTACCTCCAAGGTTGCCTCTTGACACATGGTCCCTTGGTAATGCTCAGTGGAGAAGAACATTATGTCCTTCTATATACAACCCTTGATGTATTTTAGAATGCCCTGAGGTAACAGATCTTATTCAAACCTTCATCAGGCAACAGGTTAACTTTACTTTCTGGGCATGATGCAAAATCCACTTGTGTAGTGAGGACAGAATGGTGGTCTTGTGAGTGAAGGATTTTTGATTCACAGGATCATTAAATTTGTTGTCTAGCAAGTGTGCTGCCGATAAACTGTAGTGAAAACTTGGCCTTCTGAAATTGGTAGGGATGGGTCTTTTACACCCATCTCTCAATGAATCACCCATGTGCACAGATGTCCAGATACTCACGTTTACTGAACATATGCACTTGGCAAAGCCTCATTTATTGCACACCTTTAGCAGATGGAATTCCAGCAGCTGTTGAAAACTATAGTATTAAATGTGATATGGGCCAGCAGGGAGAGAGAGGCACATATTATATGTGATAAGAGGTAGTGTTTCCAAGGATTTCTTTTCCCATGCTTAATTTGTTTGTTTGTTTATAAAAAAAAATTCAGTGATCTGAAATTAATTTGCATCTGCTTGATGGAATGAGGAAACCACTTTATTTATGTTGTCCAGATTAAACTAAGTAAATGGGGGTTTTGTGCTCTTTGCTTTTTATATTTCAAAGAGAGGTTCCTGATTGAATTTAGATTAACTTTGTTCTGAAATATGATTTTGAAACAGAAAATCCAAGCTCTGTAAGAAAGCAGTGTGGATGCCAGATAGCCTTATCAACTGCTCTTTAGCTCTGACCTTATCAGACATTATGAGGCCATCTTGCTTCAGCCCACCAAAAGGAAAGTTTATTTGATTGGGCTGAAAATAGGACCATTTCTGTACCAGACCTAGGAAGAACATTAGAATTTGGAATTTTGGGGTAGAGAGCAGAATTCCTGCTGCACTCTAACTCTGCAAAGGAAATGGTCTTAGCACAATCTTGTCTGCTTTGTGTGGTCGTGCTGGGTTGCCATATTCAGGGATGATATGGAGAGGTGTACGTGTCGGCTCCACACGGGGCTGTCTGGGATCTAACAGCCCACTTGCATTTGTCCCAGGCTGTGTTAAAACCTACTAGACTGTCTCCAGTAGTGGGTTTCCAAAAACAGACTGTGCATTTAGACTCACTTAGCCTTTTTTTTCCTTAGGAGGAATGATGGTAGAGGATTTTTTTTTTTAATAGTGGTCAATTATCAAGTTAGAAAAGTGCTTTACATGATATAGATTCATAAAAGGCAGGTCCTGCTTGACCAATTAGGTCTTGTTTTGTGACCAGGTGACCCAACTAGTGGATGAGGGAAAGGGATGTTGTCTATGTGGACTTTAGGAAGGCCTTTGACACCATCCCCTATAGCATTCTTCTTGGGAAACTTGTGGCCCATGGAATAGACAGGTGGACTGTGGTGGATTAAAAACTGGCTGGATGGTCAGGTCCAAAGAGTTGTGATGAACAAGAGTTAAACCCAGCTGGCAGCCATTCACAAGCAGTGTCCCCGAGGGTTCAGTAATGGGGCCAGTTCTGTTTATTGTTTTTATCAGTGTTTTGGAGGAGGGGATAGAATGCACCCTCAGCAAGTTTGCAGATGGCACTAAGTTCTGTGGGAGTGTTGATCTCCTCAAGGGTAGGAAGGTACTGCAGAGAGATCTGGACAGGTTAGATTGCTGGGCTGAGATCAGTGGTATGAGGCTTAACAAGACCAAGTGCCAGGTCCTTCACTTTGGTCTCAATCATCCCAAGCAACTCTACAGGGGAAGAGTGTCTGGAAAGCAGCCTGGTGGAGTACTGGTGGATTGCCAGCTGAACACGAGCCAGGTGGCCAAGACGCCAATGGGATCCTGGTCTGTATCAGAAACAGTGTGTCCAGCAGGAGTAGGGAAGTGGCCATGCCCCTGTACTCCACCCTGGTGAAGCTAAAGATTGAGTATGGTTAATGGAGTTAAATCCAGAGGGCAGCCAGTCACAAGTGGTGTCCCCCAGGGCTCAGTACTGGGGCCACTCCTGTTAAACATCTTTATTGATGATTTGGGTGAGGGGACAGAGTGCACCTTTAGTAAGTTTGCAGATGACACTAAGCAGGGTGGAAGTACTGATTGGCCTGAGGGTAGGGAGGATCTGCAGAGGGATCTACACAGGCTTGATCAGTGGGCCAAGGCCAATAGTATGTTTCAAGAAGGCCAAATTTTGAGTCCTGTACTTCATCGACATCGACAACAACCCCCAGCAGTGCTACAGCCTTGGGGAGGAATGGCTGGAGAGCTGCCCATCAGAGAGGGACCTGGGGGTGCTGACTGACAACCAGATGAACATGAGCCAACAGTGTACCCAGGTGGCTGTGAAGACAAACAGCATCCTGGCCTGTATCAGGAACAGTGTGACTGGCAGAACCAGGGAAGTGATTTTACCCTTTTAGCCTTGGTGAGGCTGCACCTCCAAACACTGGGTGCTATTTTGGGTACCACAGTATAGGAAGGACATTGAGGTGCTGGAGAGGGTGCAGAGAAGGGCAACTAGGATGATTAGGGATCTGGAGAACAGGCCTGATGAGAAGAGGCTGCGGGAGCTGGGGCTGTTCAGCCTGGAGAAGAGGAGGCTGAGGAGAGACCTTATCACTCTACAGCTACCTGAAATGAGGTTGTAGTGAGGCAGATGTTGGCCTCTTATCCCTAGTGACTAGTGATAGGATAAGAGGAAATGGGTTTAAGTTGCACCAGGGAATGTTCAGATTAGGTATTAAGAAAGATACCTTCACTGAAAGAGTGGTGAAGCATTGGAGCAGGCTGCCCAGGGAGGTGGTGGAGTTGCTGTCTGTGGAGGTGTTAAAGAAACAGGTAGACGTGGTGCTTTGGGAGATGATTTTGATTTAGTGGTTTACAGTGGTGTAGGGCTGATGGTTGGACTTGGTGATCTTGAAGGTCCTTTCCAACCATGATGATTCTATGATTCTACAAACCTCCCTGGTCCACTGATGTAGCAGTTGATTAACTTAATTTGAAGGATTTTTTTCCCCTTCTTTATACCTCAATGGAAATTCGCTCAGTGCAGCTTGTATGACATTGCCTGCTGGCAAGGTTTGTGCTTGTTAGTGAGACTTGATACCCCTTTCTGGAATGATGACTCAGAAGTATAGGGTGATCATAGATAAGGGAAGTCAAATAATGCATCCCTGAGCTATTACTATTTCTGAACAGGGCCAGCATCTTCCAGTTTGAAGGCTGCACAGTGAAAGTAAGATTAATTTTCTGCCCATCTCCCTGTTTCATTAAATTCCTGGTCTCAGCAACAGATTCATTTTGGACTATTTACTGTTCTTGTTGCCATCTTTGTCATTGGAATGGGATATCAGCATGTTAATGCCTCATATAAACTGTAAATGATGGTGGAGCACTGCCTCTCTTTGACATTTTCAATGCTCTGTAATTTCATTATCTGGCTATTCTTCCCTTTCCCTGCAGTGTAGTGTGTCTGACATGGTCATTGCCACTTCTCATGCCATTTTATGCTACTACTTTCAAAGATTTTCCTCTGTCATCATGAGTGGTTCGTCTTTCCCAAAAGGAAGGTGTTTCTTCAGGTTAAAAAGAACTTCCTCTTACATCCTCAAACTAAATTTTTTCTTGTGGCAGAAATAATCAATTGCTGATATTCATCCAGAAGGGTTTTATAGTACAGTGTTAGATATATAAGCATCCCTCTTTGCTATAACATGGTCACTTTGGGTGCAACAGGGGAGGTCTGTAATAGAAAACTTTTAGTTCTGCTCTTGTTCCTTACACATTTTATTTCTTTCTGTGCTCTGACCTCTACCCGAAAATGGTAATACAAACCAAACACTTGACAATGCTTATTGTCAAAACCTGTTGTGGAAAGCATACTCAAATAGCAGAATGTTTTAAGAGTCTCCTTATTCCTCTAGAGAACAGAGAGATTCCATGTATCTGACATGGTTTATTGCTCTCTGTGGTCCACTTCAGACAATCATCTTGGCATTTCTCATATTCCTTCTTATTGCAAGGATGGAGGAGAGTGGAGGTGCCCTTGACTTTTCTTTTCCTGTCTTCCTATGGCACATGACAAGATTTTTCCAGAGGGTTTCTCAGTCATAGGCATGCTAGTTGTTTCACTTCGTCTTCTGTGTTTTTAAAAAGCAGATCATAATATTTACTGATGTGACATGTAGAGGCTGTAGACTTTCGATTCATCACTTTGGATCTGTTAAGTTCTACTTAGTGCTAAATGTTGCTATTTCCACCCTTACACACAAATTTCTCATGGTGGCTTGACTGACTCTTCTGCATAAGAAGCAAGATGCCATTGTGTTGAGGGCTGGACTGTGACACTTAGAAAGTTTTGGATTTAGCCTGGAGTGTGATATACTCGTTACAATTCCTATGCCTGCAAATCTCCTCCCTCCCTCTCTCCCTGGCACACCCAAGTTCTTCTGCCAGTCCTTGGGCAAGTGGTGTCACCAGATGTCTCCATTGAGGTGTGACTGAAGTGGACATAGCAGACAGACATGTGATGAGAGTGTTCAGTGAGCTGAAAGATCTGATTTACTAAATCAATATTTGGAGTGAAATCCATATGAGTGCACGTGGCCAAAGGGCTTCTGAGGTGTGAAGTGAGGCGTGGGTCTACGTATGTGTAGGGAGCAAAGGGAAGAGGTGGTGCTGTGAGGGTAAGAGCTGGCAAGGACTAACTGGGTGGAAGGGAGAACTCTTTGTGAGGACTGTTAGGCTGCTGCTTCGTAGCAAAAAGAGTACAACTCTCCCTTCTTTTGAAACCAGGCTCCTTGGACTAGCTTTAACCTTTTTAAAGGGAACAACGTTTAAATGTCTAGAAAACGCTTTATGGATCTGAGTTCTCAGCCACTCTATAAAATCATGCTAAAGAGGCTACCTTGCTCTACAGCTTTAAATCTACTTTGGACAGAATCTTAACAATTATCCCACAGGGAACAATCCTGTATTTTCTGGTTGAGCTAATAGGCCTCTTGCATCTCTAATTTCTATTGTGCTGTGAAGATGTGGATGATTGTTATTAAAGGCCGTGAGAAGCAACTGGTCAGCTCATTGCCAAACTGCTATAATTCATGGGTGTTATACATGGACTGCAGTTTGCTTAACATTGCAATTTGTGTATTCTAAATTGTTTCCATAGTGCTTGGCCAATAAAATTACAAGTTTATTATGTTCGTGCAGATCTCTTGTTTAATCAAGAATGCCATACGTGCTGTGAATGTTAACTTATTGCGCTAAAAATACCCCCTGTTCTTTTGATGCAAGAGCATGTTAGTCAATTCAGCTTCATTTTTCCTCTATCTTTGAATGTAAATCCAGTGTTCTTGAATGTGAAGGGCTCGTGGTGCCCACAAGTGCTAGCAATAGCTGTTCAAGTGTGCTCTGCTGTTGTGAGTATAGTATTTCAGACATCCTGAGTCAATTTTCAGTTGTCTTTACTGTGGAAAGAAAAAAAAAAAAAAAAGCAAAACACAATGGAGTTTAAAATTATCACATAGCAGCATCTGTAGGCACAAACAGATATGTAGATTGGTGTTTTTGTCTTTGCATGTGTGTTAAAAAAAGTATATCAGATGTGCAGTATTTTGGGAAGTAGAAGCCAAAGACCTTAAATGTACTTCAGAATCCAGAAAAGTAAGAAATGAGATTTTGTTGTTTTTTTTTTAAGTCATCGATGGTTTCCAAGAGCTGAGACTTTAAGACATCTTTAATCCATGAGAGATGATTCAAGTTCTTTGATGCAGTGAAGGATCTGTGGTGCCCTAATATCTTGGTTCAGTGCTCAGACCCTGGTGGCTGTTTCCTGTACCATCAGTTTTCTCAGGCATGATGCTCTGACTGTAGTCATCTTGTTGAGCCATTGGAATCAATCTTGTGGTGCTGCAGTTACTGGGTAGACCTGTACCATGGCCATTCCAAAGGCTGGATTGGAGACTGCCTTCATTCTGCTATGTTGCTATGTGAATTTACAACAGGTCACACTGTTCCAATAACTAGTTATGCTGAGGATTAGCTTTTGGAGCACTTGCTGTCAGTCCTGCTGTAAAAAGGCCCAGAGAAATGTTTCTGTTTTGGGATGTGGTTTATAAGAAGTAGTTTGTAGATGATCACCTTTGTGAAAGGACAATTATAAAACAGCAAAGGCAGAACAGGCCTTTGGATTAGTTCTTTAGGGTGTCACAGCTACCTAAGGCTTGCTGCTTCCCTTTTCCTACCTGTACAAGTTGCCAGGTAAGACAAAGAACGTGTACAGAGTTGATAGCCTGACACCATCAGCTTGAATCTGTCCTCTGGTCCACACCATGCTTCAGTTCTGGTAACATTGGAGCTGTAATCCTTTGCCAGCTCAAATTTGCTCAGGAAAAGCATGTTGTTGTTTGTCCATGACCTTTGGTCTCCCATCGGAGCACATACTTGCCATGATGAACTTAGCACAGTGACAAAGATGGGACATGAAACTTTTGGATCTAGCTTATGTTATAGTCCTCTGTTTCAGAGGCTGTTGTGGTTGTTAGAATTATTTGTAATGATGGGCTTGAAACCATCACAGCATGAAATTTGGAGGGCAGGTTGGATAACAGCACAGAGAGAGAACTCGTGCTGGAACTTGTGGAAATGACCTAGCTTTACCTGAAGAGGAATTGGAAATTTTATTCCCTAGTTCCCTGTTGAAAATTTTGTGTTTGTTTGTTATGTGAGTATGGGACTGAACTTCACCTTCTTACAAGCCTTGTCAACTCTCTGTCCTTCCTTCTCTGTCCTGACGTCCAGAGACAACTAGAAACTGCTCCTTTCTAGTCTTGGTTCTAATACAACAGGACACCCTGGTGTGCCTGGCCCATCTCCAGCCCATATTTTTGTTTCAGAACAGGTGCCAATCTAAGGTTTTATTGCCTAGTCATAAAAGGTGTTAGAGAGAATGCATAGCAAGGAGTGGAAAGGGTGTGAGGAATGGCTGAGTCCTGTTCCTGTGACCCAGAGTTCTTCCTGACCTGTTGTGCATGAAGACAGGAGCTTGCAGTGTGACTGGTGAGGAAGAAATTCCAATGGAAATCCAGGACTGTTGAGATAGTAAAGAGGAGAAATGAAAACTATTACAGAACTTGCATAATTGCCATTAACAGTTGTTGTTTAGTTAATTTGCACTCTCTTTGGTCTCACTGCACAGCCATTCCCTGTTATGTTTCTCAAGGGGCAGAAGGATTTCTCAAAGTTCCAAGAAACTTCTGATGCTCAACTGAGAACATGGCCATGCAGCAATTGTAACTGGGTTACAGCTGTGGGGTTGTTCAGAGCCCTTCTGCAGTGGAGGGAAGTTTTTGATATCTCAATGCAGTGTGCAAGCAGCTCTACAGCCTCTGTGTGTGAAATGCCCTGCAGATCATCTGGAGACACTGCAGAGCTACGGAGTATTTTTATAGAATATGAGGCTCTGTCTCTTCTCCCTTTTGTATCTCCAGATTTGGGGTCCCAGATGTTCTTGTGATGGTGAAGGGAGCCAAGACAGATGCTGGCAAAGCAAAGCACTGAGACTTCTGTTAAATCTATCCCTTGTCATGCAGGACTGAAAGGGCTCTATTTCCTGGGTGAGGAGAGAGATCCCAAATCCTGATCTTAAAAGCAATTACAGAGTCAGAATCGTTCTAGTCCCATTTTAAATGTCTGGCAGCAGTCCTAGTTGTCATAACCATGATTCTTCTGAGGAAGGATATGGACAGTAGCTTGAAATGAAGACTGTGCTTCAGTTTCTTCTTCAGCTAGAGGGCAAGAATTTTTCAGGTTCAAAAAAAGAATTTTTAGGTCTTAAGGTAATAGAGGGAGAGTGATCTCTCAAAATTTCTGAAAGTTTTCTACTGCAGTGAGGGTTGCAGTAAGCAGCAAGTGGGTATTTTCATTTGACCAACTGCCTCTGGGACTCAACCAGCCCTAAAAGGGTTGCAGAAGTCAATAGTGCTTTGGATTTCTGCAGTGGTGATTTTTATACAATCCATGTCCATAATGTAGAATCCATACTGCTGAGTTTCCTAGTTTTGCAGCTTTGAAATTCTCAGCCATAAAGATGCATTATAGGAGATTTGAATTCAAGTTCCTCTATTTTTCTCAGGTTGTTTTTTTTCCTTTCTTTTTAAGTAACAGAACACTTAAGTCTGCAAGAAAAATTGTCCTTGACAGCTTTAACTGTGCTGTTTCAAATCTCCCCATGTAGGCATTAGCAAAAGGTTTTTCTAAAGTATGAAAAATGTATTTTCTTTCTTATAGAGCTCCAAAACAGATGAATAGATTTTTCTCTTAATTTTTTGCCCAAATTGCAATATAGGGCTGCCACCAAAAGTTATGATTTTATTGTGGTTCTTGACACATTCCTTCATGCTCTCCCCAAAGCTGGTGCCAGTCCTTCAGAGGACAATTTTTAGAGGCGTGGGGGAAAAAAAAAAAAAAAGGTAAGTTTTTTCCCCCCATTCCTACAGGGTGAGGGTTTGAACAAATATTTTTTACCTGTCTTTAGAATACTTAGATGTGAAAAATGTTCACTCTGTATTATCTGTATCTTCCAAAGCTTTATTTCTTTGCCAGGCACAAGAGTGGTAACTGCCTGTTTTGGAAGATGAGCTGTCTGGTTTGAGTGACAGAGCTCTGAACTGGATGTTCAGATCCCTTTTCCACCATTCCTCTCCCTCTAAGGTCCTGGGTGTATCCTAGGGCTAAGTCCATGGAGTTTGGCTATTGTAGCCACTTGGTGCCTGGAGGAAATCTCTGTCCTCTGTTCTACTGCATATCAGGGAAGCTGCTGCTTGTGTCTTGCATAGGCCAGTTTGCCATTAGCATACCTCTTCTTCTGGGCTCCACAGGAAGAACAGAAGTTCTTTTAGTGCCCTTAAATGCAGGAGGATGTTACATCTGGCTGGCTCAGTGTGGTGGATGGAAACAGAGGAACCATTCCCAACCTGGTTACTGGGAATTCCCAGCAAGGCAGATTTCCTAAGAGTCTGCCTGATTAGGTCCTTCAGAGGTGTTTGGGGAGATGCTCTGCACAGGAACAAAAAGAGTGTTATTTCGCAGCAACAGATGAAAATAGTCTTGCTGAACTACTTAATGATACAACACAAATAATAATTCAAAAAAAGCTATGTAGCTATAGCACAAGGAGTTCAGGCACTATAGTGATGATGAAACATATGCACAGGATGAATACAGAAAAAAAATGAAAATAAATATGATACAGATTATTAAAATCAAGAGTAAAGATTAGTTCAAAGGAATACCAGTAGGAAAAGGAGCTGCTAGGGCAGAGTTTACCTTAACATAGCTGAGTTTCAAAATAAGTTTGGGCATCTGCAGATAACTGCAGCATAAACATAGGTTCAAGGTCAGAAAAGCGAAGTCAATTGGATAGACCACGTTTTTATTACCTTAATATATAAGATAATCAGATCATTTTAATCTTTGTTGAATCTATAACAATGTAAAAAAAAAAAATTGTTAATTTGCTAGTTAGCACTCAAACTATTGCTTCTGACCTTTTGTCTGTAGAGAGCCCCAACTTGTCCTTGTCTCTTACCTCCAGCACTTTCTGATCCTGTGCCCTGCTCAGCCTGACTGCCCCAAGATGCCCGTGATAGTTACTTACATATTCTAAACTATCAGTTATATTTTTACTTTAACCTTTTTGTTATGATTCTCATAGTTCACTTGCCATACTATTTAATTATAAATACTCCACCTAGGCATATTTAAAGAATTATGACTAAATCATGGTTTTATACTTGAATGTTAGTCATTCAAGGTCAGGTAGTAAATGCCTGGGAAAATCTAAATACTGGACTTTGGTACCTCCAGTCACCATCACAGAACAGTTGGTGTGTTTTGCCCTTTTTCCCTCTGTGCCTACATTTGTCCCCTGGCAAACTGCAACAATCCTTATTTCCCTGGGCTGTTATGAGGAATAAGCCAAAGTCTAAGGGTACTTGTGTTCATTGATAATCAGTGGCAGGAGCAGAAGGTCTTTTAACTGGCCATTAAAAGCAGATGCAAAGGCTTGTCTCCCAACAGGGACATGCTTTCCTTTCATGGTAACATCTGTGAATCTCAGCTTTTGGACTGGTTCCCCTGGAGGGAGAAGGATGTTTTCTCAGAGCAGCATTGCTCAAAATTGAATAATATTGTCTCAGAATAATGTTGCCATCAGGAATTAATCCCTCTGCAGGTGTGTGAGCTGGCATCAAAGCTGGGAATAGATCAGAGAGGCTCTGACACCCTTCCCCACTCAGAGTGCCAGCCCAGTGACCAGATTGAGCTCCTGACATGGCAGCTTCTCCAGCACCTGCCTGCTGCTCTCATGTTGAAGGCAGGGCTCTGTGTTTTAGAGAGAACAACAGGCTTGGTGCATAATTCCCAACTGCTGATCTCCTGAGCTTAGAAGTGTCCATTTTCATATGAACAAGTAAATCTTTGGGTCACAGACATGAGGCTGGAAAGGGCTTCAGTAAACTACCTAATCCAGTCCCTGGGGAGAGAGGGACTGCTCTGTTCAGTGTTCAGTGCTAATTATTTGAGTTGCTAATTGGAATCTGATGGAGACAAGTAATACTTATACATATATGTACATATGTGGGGTAGGGGACAGAGACAGCATGTGTGAGAGTGAGGACTCCTGAGTAGAGCCTGGAGTCTGAAATGGAAGAACAGCCTGAATTTTCTTGAGAAAACAGCTTTATGAGAGATTTTTTTCTCTCTCTCCCTTTCAGAAGTGGCTTTGACACAAAATGCCTCACTTAGTTTAGGTTTTTTTATGGAGCCAGTCAGTCTTGCCTTCAGTCCTCAAAGAAAACCCTCACCTGTCCTGGCAGTTTATAACATCTCAAAGGGCTGCACTGTCTTACCTTCTTACCATAAAAAAAAAAAAAAAATTATTATTTTTTTTTAATTGAGACCTCTTTCTCTGAAGTGTGTACCCACACTTAGCATTCAAGTCATTCCTTCTTTTCAGGTCAGGAGCTTTAAATGGCCCTTCAGCAGGTATGTAACTTCACAGAGTTAAATTGCTGCACAAGATCTGCTGATTCTCAGATGGTATCAGCAGGTAAATGGAACCACACCAGAGCCAGCAAAGCAACTGGAGCTTTTTTCCTTGAACTTAGTTAGAGATGTACCCACAGCAGCTTTAAAAGGAAGATGGAAAAGGAAAAAAAAAGATGAAATTAAATTTTCCAAGGCTTTGGTGGAGTCTTCTCAGCAAAGGGGAAGATTTGGGAGATATAATCCAGCATGGGTTGCTAAATCAATAAAAATAAATTATGAGTTCTTTGCTATCAGCCCTTATAATGTATGATAGGGGACCCTTAAATCATATCACTACCTGCCAGGAGTGATTGTATTTATGTTGAACTGAGTTACACAGAGATAAAGCTCAGACTTCTGTTATTTTAAGCAATCTAGATGTCTTTTCTGCTGGGAATGTGTTCATGTGTGGCAAGGCCATCTTGAAGAGCTGGTAAAAATATAGTGGAGCACAGCTGTGCCTTGTCAGAGGGGGGGTCAAATAACCTGGGGGGGTCTTTTCTGTCTCTGATTTCTCTGACCAGTGCTACTCCGAAGTTGCTGATGGCGTTGCTATTGCTGTTTATTCCTCTGCTCTGTTTATTCCTAGCAGTCTGAAATTCTACTGTGAAATGTCTCCTGTGTTTTATTGCTGTCCCAGAAAAGGTGACTAGGTCACCACAGCTTTTCTAGACACTCTTCTGGTGCTGTGTGGCTAATAATTGTAATAATACTTAGCTTTTATGGTGTGTTTGCCCCTACCCCAACAAAGAGGACAGAGATTTCATGATGTGACCTGGTAGCTATCTTTAGGGCTCTACTATAGCCTCTGGAACAGAATTTAGCTGCTTTCTAAGGGCTGATAACCTTGATGGAGACCTTTTATATCTGAAGGAAGGAGGTGCCAAGAATGTGGTTGTAATATTTTTATGTGTGTGTGCAGTAAAGCTAAGCACGTAGGTATGCAGTAGGTATATTTGCTGAAACAGAGACAGAAATGAACAGTTTTTTTTCTCTCTCTCCTTGGAAAAATTGTCACTTGAGCAGTATTGTCCCGTTTTTAGTGCACAGTGGAGATGGAGGAGCAATTTGATTGACTTGCAGACACTATGCAGCTTGTGGCTGTGAATACCACTCATCTGGATGGGAACTGGAATCTGTGATTTGGGAGGAGGAGAATCTGACTTCCCGTGTTACTGTAAAACATTATAGCCAGATTCCTCTTCTCTTGTCCTGGAGACATTAATAATTTCTGTGGTGTTATTCAGCAGCATTATGTCATGTATTTCTCTGTGAAGGCACCTCTAAACTTATCTGAAATTACAGTCCCTGCCCCAAAAATATTTAAAACTAAAAGCATGAGAGACCCTGTCAGGTTCAATTCAAAACCCTTCCTAGATTTGTGTAAGCCCAGAAGGGTAAACCCATGACACTGGAAGAGCTGTCTGTCTCAGTGCTGATGCCAACGGGTGCTTTTCCTCTGGCAGGCTGGGCTTGCCCTTGAACTGCCAAAGTAGAGACCAACATACAAGAACCCTGCCCAGCTCCTGATGGTCGTCATGCAGGAGAAAGGGATTTGGGCTTTCCAGAACTGGGTCTTTCTGCAAAGCACTGCAGTGGATTTGCTCTCCCTCCACTCTGACTCTGTTCATTTGCTGCAAGCCCTGTAAATGGGAATTCAAACTGCTCCTTATCTCATTTGTGAAGGTAATGTGGTCTGTCCCCAGTGTCACAGGGGAATCCATGGGAAGACTTCTGGTGCTCTGGCTTCTGCTTATTCTGCTGCTTGATTTACACTGAAAAGCAGGGACAGAGCACAGAGCAGCAGGGCAGATTTTGCAGTGGAAAGTGAAAAGCAACACAGGCAAAGGAGAGTTAAAGGAGGATCTCTCTCTTTTTATTACTGGTTCTTGTTTTGAGGACAGTTTGACAGTCTCAGCTGTTTGGAGATCACAAGTTCACTGAAACATGTTTTGCTTTTGGGTGTGATCTTGGGACTTGTCTCTTTCCATTTCAGAGGGTTCTTTTGCCTGCATTGCCTGAAGCCACCCACAGATCATTTTAATCTCCCTAGAGATTAAAAAAAAAAAAGAAAAAAAAAAAAGAGTTCTTTGCTGTTGCTTAAGTTGTCATTACTCTTGTGGAAGTGTTGCTCTGATTTCAGGCTTTGGCCTGTGTTTGTTTTTAGTACTGCTGCTGTTCTTGTGTCTTAGGATGTGCTATTCCTTAACTGCTGGCATCTGGAGATGTGTTTCCTTCAGCTATGCTTAGCTTAGCAGGCAGGAGCAAAGAGGGTAGACGGGTATCTAAGGTGTAGGAGTTCCTTTTTTACTAATTGTTCTGTTACTGTGGGTGAGCTTGGATTGGTGCTCTATCTACCAGGTGATGCCTTTTATCTTAAATTAATCCATTGAAGTGGATTATTTCAGCTGTTAAATTCTTATATGGAGACTCATTTTCAGAATAAAGTGGTGTTTAACTTGATTTTTGTGATGTATTTGCAAAGTGAATTGAACCAAATTCTTAAAAATTGATTTGGATTCTCCTTCCTGAATGTTTCTTTGTAGAGAAACACTTAATCTTTCCCTGCCTCTGGTTCCTCATCAGGAAAACAAAGATACCATTCCTTGCCTTGTTTCACAGTGGTGATGCTTGCAGAATCTGTTAATACCTGTGGAATTGAAATTCCTCCCTTGGGAGCTTTGTAATGATGCTCTGTGCTTCTCTCAACTGGAGGTGGCACTCGTGGGTATTAGCAGCTGCACTCAGACCTGCAGGCTAAGCGAGGCTGGTGCCTTTCTGCAGTGTCATTACCCACACCTATGCACACATTTTGGAGGGTGTATTTGTGTGAAGTGATTTTGGTGGGATCAGGGCTATGCAGGGACTGAGAACCACTGCTTCATCTAGGAAAATACTTGTACTGGAATGGAGGTAATTTTCTTCATAGTGGCCTGTGTCATGCTGAATTTTTGGCTAAATCAATGTTGATAACACACTGGTGTTTTAGGTATAGATGAACAGTGCTTGCTCAGTGTCAAAGTTTTCTGTTTCTATCAGTCCTAGGAGTAGGCAAGGGGCAGTCCAGAGCTTGGGAGAAAGTAGGCTGAAATTGGCCAAGTAGGTATTCTGTCCTATATTTTATTCTCCTTAGCAATAATAGTTGTGGAATAGTCTTTCCTAAGAAGCCACGTTTTAGTGACTGCCTAACTTTTTTTTTTTTTTTTTTTTTTTTTTTTTTTAATTATTTGTTATGAGTTTGTTTTTTTTTTTGGATATTCTGGTGTTTGGTGTGGTTTTTTTTTCTTTCCCCTTCTCCCTTTCTCTCACTTATTAAATTGTCTTTGTTTGGAATTTTACTTTTTTTCTCCCTTTTGCTTTCCTGGTTCTGTTCCTCCATCCACTTGGGATGGAGAGAAAGTGAGCATCTGGGTAGGTGCTGGCTGGGGTCAGTGCACCACAAACTCAAATACTAGTGTATGTTGAAAATGTAAATGACCCTCTTCCCATCTTCTGATCATTAACGTGGGATAATTTAGGCTGACATTGGTGGATTTTTCCTGTGTTAGCTTTGAATGCATAAATTATAAGAAAAAAACACCTTCCTTAGCAAATGTGTCACCTTGACTAACTCTGTGAGTTTGCTAATCAGTTCATCTTTAATTATGAATTTTTTGCCTAAACCGCCCCCAAGAAACCAAAACCCAAAACACGACACGAGACCTGAAAGAAAGAAAACAGCTAGGGGGACCTCCATAGAGCATTTTAACCCAATTTGCTGTCAGCTGTGAGCAATTTATTGATACTGGTTCCCAGTAGCCTGTGGTTAATCACATTTTAACTTTACTTGTTGGGTGTTGTTGAACTGGGGAAAGGCAGATGGAAATTGGAGAAAAGCTTCCTGCAGCGTGTGTGTGGGGAGGAAAGGCTGCAAGCATCATGGAAATAGGTCTGTAGGCAGGAAAAGGAGACCCCAGCATGGCAGAGCAAACATGCAGGGACCTCTCATTTTTCACAGGTAAATCTGTGATCTCTTTGTTGTGCTGTGTGCTGCCCAGTGCTCATCCTCCTGCTTGTTATTAGTTACAATCCGTAAATATGTGGCCAGGGCTTGTGATGAGCTGTGTTAATCTCTGTGCTAATATAGCAGGATCACTTAGAGAGGAGATGAATCTCATGAAGTGAATCAGTGCTGGCCTTTCAGCTGTCTGCCTGCAATGATCACCTATTCTCTCTGGCTGTGGTGCTTTTCTCTCTCCTGTCTGTAATGTGAGCATCACCTGATACATGAACGTGACTGCCTTTGATGTGGCACTTCTTGGTTGTCCTCAATTTTGCTGTCAACCTGCTGAAGGAAATGCAGTGCTTTTACACTCCAATCTGTGGGAAACAGGGTTACGTATTCCACTGTGGGGTATATGCAAAGCACTGTGTCAGTTTCAAATTGGCAAAATCTGGAGGAGGGTTTCATGAATGAAAGTAATTTTTCTTCAGAGTAAAATTTTATGGGCATGAAAATTGTTACGCCACAGAATACTCTGAAGAGCTTCTGAGAACTTTGGTGTCTGAACAATAGGGATCCCTTCAGGGATGTGTTTTCAACATGGAATAAAACCTGGCTACTGTTTCTGGTAATATGTTTTGTTATTTGATGCCAGCCAAGTTGTGTCAGGGCTCAAGGCTGAAGGATTGGACAGTGAGACCTGCTGGCCTTATTTTAGAGAGTCAGTTTGTCATTACATCTGGATTAAGTTCATTATAATATATGGGATGATTCTGAAATGGTGGGATATCCTAGTGCTGGACACTCAATCTGTATTGTAGTTTAAGCCATGAAAAATAAATAATTGACAGAAGCTGGCATTTTTAGTCATTCAAACCTTCTAGCAGGGTATTCAGCGGTGTAGTATCTGCAAAACAGAAACATATGGACTTTGGAGAGGCATGCATCTAGAATAAAGTGCATAAGGAAATTCTTGCAGGTTTGGAACATCATTTATTTCCACAGGAAAAATATTTTTTCAAGTTATTCTTTCTTCATCTCTACTTCTGTCTAGAAAACCAAAACAGTTTATTGGATTTTTCAGGTCATTTAGTTTTGTGTAAGCTCAGCTTGAAATTGTATTTTCCAGAGGGTTTGTATCGCCTTAAGGGAATTGTAATTCAGTCTGGCATATTTCCCCACTCCGTTCTGAAGGCTGGTTCTCCCATGTTTTCATGCTCAACCAGCTGAGCTGTTTGGTGCCCCCAGAGGCAGCTGCCCCTGGGGTGTCCTCGGAAGGACAGAGGGGCTGTGTGGAGCTTGGCCCATGGGAGAGAGGGAAATTTCACATCAGGGTTGTTCCTTGGAGTAATCAGTATAACCCCTGAGGAAAATGCAGTTCAGCATTCAGCTCACTTGATATTAATGCGGGGGAGATTATTTTGATGAGCAGCAACATTTTAATTTGGCACTATAAGGGTGTGTTCTTTATTTTGATTAAAACTTGCCTAAATATAAGATTTTGTTGTTTCAGTATCACTTGATTTTTTTATTATTGTTTTTTTTAACTTTTCTTTCTCTTCCCCAGGGCAAAATATTTCCATCTTAACTTAGGTTGAAAAGTGGGTATTTTCCATAGGGTTGCCATTCAGGGGAAGAAAATGTTTTGTGGCTTCTTTTTGTGTTCTGAAATAGTACATTAAATATGAATTCTCCAATTTTCAACACAAATCAGCTTTTAAAATGAAAACTACCAAGATTTTAATGGAAAATTACTATGACACAGAAAAGCCAGGATTATTTGTTAGTGTTGACAAAAGCAAGCTAAGATTCTCCAACTACAAAGCAGAAAGCAGAATCAAATGTCTCAGCATCATCAGTAATTTTTGTTTGTTTGTTTATCTTCTGTCAGAATTCAGTTTTGGAAAATACGTCCAATTTTCCTTGTTCTGTTCCACTATTTTTCAGTGAAAGCATCCAAATAACAATGTTTTAGACAATCTGGTACTTGCCCCCATCTGCCCCTGTATCCCTGCATCTAGTTTCTTAGCATAGTCAGTGCAAAATGAAGTGGCCTTGGAATATCCTCTTGAAATGCTTTGAAGTTTCCTCTGCAATGCTGTCTTTAAAGCACCCCATGAAAACAACTCGGGTGTCAGATGTGGCTTTCAGGCTTTGATTTGTGTCTTAACCACATGTGACATTTCCTTAGTAGTTACATTTGCTCCTCAGTCTCCCAGGGCAGAGCTGTGGGGCCATGTGCTTTCACAGTTTTTCTTGGGAAAATTGTGTGTTCAGCCTCTCCAGTCCTCTCGGGTTTTCGAACTCTCAAAGCATTGCAGGAGTTACCTCTGTTGAACCTGAAGTGTCTTGTCTTGGAAGCAGGTGGGGGCAGGGTGGAGGCAACTTGGGGATGTGGTGCAAGAGCGTTGTCTGCCCTGGTTCTGTGTGATGAGGGATTTTATGGGCAGCTTTCTGTAGGTGACTGTGCTGGGTATCACCACAGCCTCAGGCAACTCCTTCTATTTCCTGGGACCCTTTGTGAGATTTAATGGCAAAGGGATGCTCATCTTTTTGCTTTCTTTTGCATTAACAACAGCAGAGCTGGATTTTTGTTAGTCATCCTGGGCAAAAATCCAGAAAAGCTGTAGTAAACAACATGCTTTTACTTTGAATTTATACCCAGAAGCTGAGTAGGATTCAACCCACTACTGTAAAGTTGGTGTTAGCCTGCAGTTTGCAGGGTTCATAATAGATCAGTGACATCTTCAAATATATAGGGCATAGAAGATCTGAGGAGAGGCACACAAAGAGCTGGGAGAGTATGGCTGCCTTCAGATGTAATTGAAATTTAAGGTAGAATTAACCTGTTAAAATTTGACCAGGACACAGAGATTTTATTTAGTATGCTTAGGGCTGGATCCAGGATCCACTGCACCCAGCAAAAGGCTGTTTTCAATCCGATTGGGCCTTGAAACTGGAAAAGCAACTTTGTGAACCCCCCCTGGAGCTGTGAGCAATGAGAAAGGTGTCATTTCTGGCAGCTCAGGGCTTGAGCTGTGGTGGATGGCTTCACAGAGACTCTCACAAGGGGTCCTGTCTGAGCCCCTGTGGGAATATAGGGAGCATCCTAGAAATGTCACTCTCCTCATGCTTTAAGGGTGTACAAACCTTGGCTCCTGCAATTTGCAGCTGGTTTATTCCCCTCTGCATGGGAAGGTGTGTGCTGGGTTTGAGTTGCAATGAAAAGGATATGGTCCTTATTTCCCCACTGTGTGGCATCGGTTTAGGCTGACATGGGCTTGCATATGCTGACTCAAATCTGCCTGGCAGGTTTCTTTTCACGCCCTGCTGGAAGCAGCTTGGCTTTTATCTCCCTCGTAAAGGTCTCTGCATGGGGAAATAAAGGGACAAAATGCAATCAGATGGGGAAAGTGAATCCAGTAGAGAGAGGGATGCTCAGAGCATCTATTCTAAAGCTGTTAAGTTGGGCAGGGACTGCATAGTCACGTACCAAGGTCCCTTACAATTTGAACAGGTCGCTTCGTGGTATTATGCTGACAGTAACTGACTGCTGCAGCCATTGTGATATTGATTAATCCTTTGGCATTTTTCTGCAGAGCTTTAAACTCCTCAACCAGGAGCCTTACAGCTGGGAAATCTGAAAGAAAGGTGTGGCAGGTCCCACTGCTGTGCAAGGAGGAAGAGGGAAGGAGATGCGGCTTTTGTTGTTGAAAAGGTCCTTGTTAAACAGGAAAACATTAATGACCCCAACTGTTTGGGTCACATCTCATTTGGACCCATCCTTTAGCCAAACCGTGAAGCACTTGTTAGCAAAACAAAATGAAACAAAAGCCTCCAAGTATTTACTAAAAATTTCCCTAGAAGCCTTTGTAGCCCAAGATAGTTTCCCAAAGGAAACTAGCCTGTTCTTGAACCCTGCAAGGAGAAAACAATGCTGAAATGCTGAAATGAAGCAAAAACAAAATTAAGAGATGCCCCAGAGCTCTTCCTGAGGCTAGTCCCATAGTATCTGAGGGAATGAACTTTGTGACATTAGTTATGCTAAAAAGGCAGATGCTCAAATACTCTTAACTTCCACTGAGGAACCTCTGTTCTTTTGGCAGGAGTTGCCAACCCATCTGAGCCTGGGAGCTTGCACAGAGGCTCACAAGTTACTGCAGTGCATGACTGCCTTTCTGGGATGATGTGGGACTGTTCAGGGCTTGCCAGGGAGATAGCTGGTGGGTCCTAAAGGCTCTGACTCTCCTTGAGCAATAAAGATACAGCTGAAGTTTGTCTTGCTCAGTGTGTAAAGCCAAGTCTCATGCTCTGTGTCCCTCTATTTGACCACTGTAGAAAGAGGGCAGTGTGTGGAAACTCCTATGTTCCTGGAGTCAGTGATGGCAGCTGGAAAATAACCAAGGTCATTCTGGGCAAACTGGAGTGTTTTGCTGGATAGGGATCTTCATAAACAAGCTTGTCAAGTGTTCCCATGGAGACTCACCCAGCTGTAGTAGCACCTTGAAAAACAGGAAGAATTGACTTTCATTTCTGATTGGACTGTTGAGTGAAGAAGTGCACATCTGGTTCCATCCCTGACCTTGAACAGCCATAGCTGTAGAGAGGGCAGCTCACTCAGTTGAATTCCATGTGTGCTTAATTCCTGTTGACATGTTTTATTTCAAATGCAAAAACATTTTGAGATTAAAAAAAAGTTACTGGTTACATGGTGCATTAAGATAAAGACTTTTTTTTTTTTAAATTTATTTTTTTATTTTTTTTAACTTACTTGATCCTGTAATACCACAACTTTAATGGATAAATGCTAATCTCTCCTTTGGGTTATTTCAGATGCCTTGTTTATTGTTACACAGTCTAAAGGAAAACTTTTTTTTTTTTCTCTTTCTTTTCCCTTTCTTTTCCTCCCTCCCTTTCCCTTCTCTAGGTGATTCTCATTCTGACAAAACTCTATGACTTCAACCTGGGGAGTGTGACAGAGAGCTCACTGTGGAGGTAAGTGGATTACAGAAATCACAGCAACTGGCATGGGGGGGTTGTACTGTGTCTTTTGTGAAACTGGAGGCTGAGCAAGGGGAATCTGAAGTAACTGGAGTTAGGAACACATCATTAAGAGCACATTGCTGCAATGAAGTGGTGTCTGCAAACAAAAGGGCTTCTTGATGTGTGGGCATTTCCCTGGCACACAGAGGAGCTGGGTTTCATTCTCACCTTTGTGTGTCACTAGGCAAGTCTCTTCATTCCCAGTGTCTCTGCTGACCATGAAAAACTCTCTACGGTATATGCATGCTGGAAGAGTGTCCAAGATGGTGTGCAACACAGTGCATGATCTTAGCTGTTCTTAGCCCCATTGTTCAGCTCTGTGAGATGAGATGGTCACCTTGGCACCTTGGACTATAAGAACAGTGGCCACTAAAGGACTAGAGATACCCCAGTCAGGTGTCTTATCACTATGGGTAGATTCAGATGTGTCATGTACCTGCCATGTGCCTGGTGAAGCGTGGGAGATGGAGTGTCCTCCCCTGGAGAAGCACACTGCTGGGCAGATTAAGTGTTTGTAAGGATGTGTGTGCTTAAAAACAAAAACCAAACCCCCAACACTTTCCTTGCCCCAAACACAACCCTGTAAGCAGGCCAGTTCTTTTGATGTCTGAAAGCACCAATGGTTTCTACCTTCTGGGGACTGCTCTTCCTCCTAATATCCTGCATGTGGCATGGGAAGGATATGCCTTTGATAGAATTGTTATCAGGTGTTTTCTACCATAGGAACAGAAAAAAAAAAAAGGCCACTGGGGGCCTGGGGAGATGAGATCTCTTGTGTCAGATTCCCCAGGTGTACTGCAGGTATTGCACTGCTCAAAGTGTAGTTCTTGGAGCTGTCAGTGCATTGTAACCATTGCTCTGGGTGTGAGCAGCTTCTTGGCATGTAGTCTTTCACACTTCTTTCTCCCTGGCTAAGTTAAAAGACCCTGTTTGGAGCAGACTTGGTTGTGTGCTAAAGGTTTATTCCTGGTAATGTACTGTAGGGTTAATTGTTCAGTAGAGCTCTTGAAACTTCTCAGTTTGAACAGTACTCCCAAAGCCTAATTGTGCTGTACTATGATAATCTGCAAAAGTATAAATAACCATGCAGCTCATGAGAGAGCACAGTCAGTCACTTCCACTTACCTTAGTACTTTTCAAGGTATTAAAGCCTCAAGAAAATTTTGCCTTTTTACCTAACAGGCACAACTGCCACTTCCATTGTACTTTAAATGTAATTGCCAAGCAATCTGCTCTGCATAAATAATGTACCAAGCATGGAAATCCCGTCCTAATACTGAACTTGCAGCATCACCTGAGCTCTACAGAAAGGCAATTGTAGCATCTCTTTTATAGTTTTCTCAAAGTGATGGAAATGTGATCCAGCATCAGTGCAACTGAATGCATCCAGTACTTGATCAGCTGTGGAAACACATTGTGAGTGTGTGGTTTGTGAGTGTGTGCAGGGACACTTTGGCATCTTTTCTGCAGTGAAATAGGGGCCAATGTGGACCCCAGAGACTCAGAGATGTGGGGAAGTCAGAACTGCCTGGGTTCTCTTCCCAGGTCTGGAAGGAAGGTTCAGGGTCAGGGCTAGTAGGTAGAACTCCTGGGTTATAATGTTAATTTCCCACCTGGAAAATTCAGTACTTTGGAGGGGAGTGTGTACTCTTGGAGAGCAGTTATTAGTTTCTTTAGAAAGAACATTGTAGAAATGCAAATAGATACTAAGTGGAAGCAATAAGTTAAGAGAAACACTCCTCAGTATTTTCTGTTCTATTTGCACATTAAGGCCTCTGAGTCTTTGCATTATTTAAATTGGTACTTTTCAATATTTTCTTTTAATTTTTTGAGACTCTGAGAATTTCAAAAAGAAATCTGTCTCTGCCGAGTGAATTTAAGCCTTCTGGCAGTAGGTTTGCTTTCCATAGCTACTTTTTGTGGACTCCTTCAAAGCCACCTTTGAATCTCCAGAACTGATGGGTTACAAACTGAATGCAATGATCAAGTAATTAGCAGGAGGAGGCCTTGATATTTCCAGGAGGTTGTTGGGTTTTTTCCCCTCCTCTTCCTGCTTTCTGGGAATATGACACATCATCCTGCCCATCTGAGCAGTGGTGCTGCACAGGATCTGCTCTGAACTCTGGGCAAACACAGTTGCTTCCCCACCAGAGGAGTGGCTTTTGTGGCAGGGAGTAATGAATCAGAGGGCAGTGCTTCAAAGGCTGCCAAGATACAGAGCAGAGTGCAATGATGTCTCCAAATATCATCGTGCCTCTGCCTGCTTCCTGCATCAAAAGCTTCTTCTCAGTTCCCCCTGGGTTATGGCATGAGAGGCTTCTTTTAATGGAAAACTGAATTGCCATATGAGACATTTCTAATCCCTGCATCTAAATAGAAAGACAAGTAAATCAATAAAAAACCATCCTGAATGTAATTAAAAAAAGGGAACTAGAGCGAGAGATGGAGAGAAGAGAATGAAAAGTTACACTGGAAGCTGCTCCTATGTCAGGTAGGAGTTTAGACAGAGGAAATGCTATTCAGCATTTGAATGCAGGGACACAGTCATTGCTCTAATAAGCAAATCCATGTTCCTACAGCCTAAAAAATCACAGAAAAGGCCTGTATTGCTGCTGAAATAGCTAGCCTTGAAGCTGCTGACTTCAAGGACACAAACATACTCAGTCACACCTCTCTCCCTTGTGAATGCTACATCTCTTCTTGATCACAAGAGTTACCTGTCAGTTGTGGTTTGGATTTTTGTTTTTCCCACCAAGTTGAGTGCAGGGGATCATCTTCCTCCTCTGAAAGCAAACTGTGTTATTGTGGCTGTACTTGTGACGATGTGAGACACCAGAATTGGCAAGGAGAGGTTTTTTGGTATGTAAGCAAATATAGCTGAAAAAATTATTTAAATATTTATGCTTTTCAGACATTCAAACCTTTTGTCTGTTCTCATTGCCTAGCAAAATACCTGTTTAAGCTCTATAGTTTTGAGACAGGTTTATGTGAATGTGACATTCTGCATAAGTATCTGAAGTTGCTGTTGTAATATTTCAAATGTTTTCAACAGTTTCAGCCAGTGTGGGTTGAGCAGTCATTTATGCTAAGATAACCAGAATAAAAGTTTTTCCACTGTTGCCTTTTTTGAGTATCCAGGAACAGTTATATTTATATGGATTGCAGTAGCTAAAAAGACAGCTTCCATCCCGAGGGAGCTTTCAATCTCAGGTGAAGACAGAGACAACAGGGCGACAGAGCAGCAGCCAGGAGAAGCAGGAGTTAGCAGAGTGGTGTTTATGAGCAGTGTGAAAGCCACGACTACAACACATCAGCTAATTAGGCAGTAGGGAGTAGTTTGGATTTTCTTCCAAAGTGCAGGCTCTTGCACGTGTCAGCTCTGAGTCCCTGCTGCCATTTTACCCACCTTTGATGAGTCCCCTGGTGTTCCCTACCTCTGGCTGCTGTCCCAGCTAAATTGTCTGATGGTATATAATGCTGGCCCATGCACTAATCCATACTCAAAACCCATGATTCTTTCTGCTTAAAACCATAAAAAGGTGATGAAGGAATTTTTGCATGTGATCCTTTTTGTTTGCTTGTTTATTAGCCAAAATATTGTTTCCAAAGCAACAGTCAAAAATCCCCAAGCATTTTTTAACTCTTGTGGCTGCTGTGCCTGAAGAGATTGGTCTGTTGTCTTCGTCTCTGTGCTGAGTTGAAAAAAAAAACTTCATTTTTTTTAGCAGAGACAGCTGCAAGACACAGCAGCTGCAACTGCTAGCTTGAAGCTAGAGGAGTAAAACCTCTCAGCTTGGTTCTAAGCTGCCTTATGTCTTTCATTGCTCTTTCATATGGTTATGCTTCAATTACCAAAGGGCTTTATGCTGTTTCCTTCTGTGCCCTTGCCTCTTAAGCCTCCTGCAGCCTCCAGAGACTGTCAGCATGTTTCAGTGTACCTCTAGCACTTGTTTCCTTTGCAAAGTTCCACATCTCACTCTGATTTCTGTGCCCTAGGTTTGAGTTGCATATGGAGCTGGTTTCAGACAGGGCTACTCTGTAGATGCAAAATGGTGAATGTGGTGTGAACACTGTTTCTGTTCCCCTTTGGGAACAGAGGCTTAGTCTCCATCCTTCAAATGTAGATGCCTCTAAGACAGGTGAGTGAGAAAGGAGGGATCAGGAGATTCAATAAACCTTTCTCAAATTTCCCTATCATCCTCTCTGAAACAAGGTAAACCTGCAACAGGTCATGGCACAGCCAGAGCTTCTTTAAAGAGTGTTTTTTATCTCAGGCTAATAATGGCCTGATTCAAAATTCTTTTCTGGTTTGAAGTGATTCATCATCCTTCCAGTTGTGGCTTTCCAAAGACCTTTCTAGTGGGCTTCAGGAATTGTACATATTGTTTTGATCTGCTTGGGCTGTGTGGCTGGACCTCATTCTTCAATTCTTTATTTCATTCTTTAATTATCTAACTTCTAGAGAGAAGTTTCAGTTGTCTCCTCCTTGCTTCCCTGAACCTATCATATCCAATAGGATTTTTTTGCACAGGAGAATAAGGCTCACACCTCTGCTTTCTGATGGTTCCTTGCTATAACAAGCAATCACTTTAATGTTGCCTCAGAGATGGAGGTAACCAAAGGGGGACAATGCACAATCATGAGAAGCAGTAGCCCAGCAAAGAAGGATCTATAAGCCTTTGTATTGTGTCTTAGAGTGGTGTGTAGGTTGAAGTCCTCCCTTTGCTTATTAAGATACCTTGGTCATCTTTTTTCATGAAACTCATTTGTCTTTTGTGAACAAGCCTTCTGGCTGGTCCATTTGTTTTGTCTCTTAATTGCTCCACCAGTGACCTTTCTGGGAGGGTGGAGATATCATCAGACAGGGGACCTTTTGGAATTATTAATTTTTTGTTTGCCAAGGAGGCTCAGAGACTAATTGCCAAGACTTCCCAGAAGATCTTAGTTTACAAATTTTAATGACACTTATGATTTATTAATATACTTCCCCCTGCATCTGCTTATCACTGTTCCTTGGTGGAATTCCTGCTGAATCAGAGAGAATTAATAAAAACAGAACTAGAGATTGTAATAGTGTTTGAGCCAGCATGTTAATTAAAAGACCTTTACCCATATTTACAGCACAGTCACATACCTGTGACTCTCTGAACACAGGGGTAAGTCTTGTCTTTGTCTGTGTTCTGTCCCAGAATCTCTATTTGATGAGGTTGTTGCACATCAGTCCATGGTGGTGGCACATATTTAACACGTGCATGTAACTCAGTGTTCAACATGTGCTACACATCCCTGCTCTGTGCTTGATCCACAGATATTTTGTGGCTGGAAAGTGGGGCTGCTTTGCTGAAGTTGTTTGCCTCCAGCCATGAAGCTGTGGACACTGTGGATATCTTTGTCCAAGGAATGTCTTCATTAAAAGAGATCTAGAAAGCTCACATAGTTGTACATAAGTTTTGATCTCTTAGGTAACTGGCTTATTGAAATGTCCCCATAAATATGTAGGCCTGGGAATTTTTGGGTATGTCTTATTTTCTGGCTGGAGACAGAGGGGCAAGAGGAAAGGGCAATTTATCAAATTTCAGCCTTTTTGAGGAAGTGTTCTCAGGACAAAGGTGGAATTCCAGATAAAATGTAGAGAGTATAAAACTGAGTTCTGGTTTATTTTCCTTCTCCATGTTTCAGGTAAGAGCCCTAACCAGACATCTCTCTTTTCATCTCTCCTGTGTAGTTGTTGAATTATTTATGTTCTGCAACAGAACTTTAACAGGAGACACTGAAAGATCTCTCCAGGGAGAGACTGATATGAATCTTATGTGTGGAAGATCTAAGTTCAAGCCCTTGCTCTGAATAAGTATAAAGGGAAGTGCTTCTTTGTTCTTCAAGTAATTAAATTGTGTAACTCATTGCTACAGGATATTGTGAGGCAGAAATGATAAAAACATAAATGGATCTCAAAAGGGGCTTCAATGAATTAATGCAGGATATTTCTGCTGGTGACTACTAAATGCAATAGTGTGGCTGTTGCCTCTGGTTCATGGTAACTATTTTATGATATGACATTCAAAAAACAGATTTATAGCTTTTGGAAAAATGAAGAAACATCATCCATTTGTTGTTTTCTCTGTTGTTCAGCAATGAGCTATTCATGCTACAGGTGTTCTAATGGGATGTCCAGGATTGTGCTGGAGGCATGATACACCACAGGGTTTTAGTTGTTTTGAGATTTGGAGGTCTCTTAAGTCAGGAGAGCTGTGGGAGAGACCATGGGAAGAATCATTCTGAGAATATTCTGTGGCAGATTAACAGACAATACAAATTTTAGATCTGACCTATTGTGGCTGTCTTTATTCAGCCAAGGGATTTGAGTTTATTAGACCACAAGTAGGCTCTCCATCCATTGCCCAGTTGGTGACTATCTTTGATGCTGTCACATTTTCTCAGTAAAGGTATTTTATTGGACT
Organism: Florisuga fusca; assembly: GCA_038090715.1. Classification (NCBI taxonomy): domain Eukaryota; kingdom Metazoa; phylum Chordata; class Aves; order Apodiformes; family Trochilidae; genus Florisuga; species Florisuga fusca. The sequence goes on along the minus strand of JAAWXA010000010.1, from coordinate 4,346,505 downwards.
AAAATTATTATTTGAAACTACAGACAAAACAAAACAACCAAACAAAAACCCCCTGTAACCCCCAAAAAGAAAAACAAACAACCCCCCCCACTAAAACTACAAACCAAGCCAAAAGAACGCACCCCCCCAACCAAACCAACCAACCAACCAAGAAAACCCACCAACCCTGGGCCCCCCCCAAAAAAGACAGAAAACTAAAAAACCCCTGACAATGGAATGTTAAACTTGTCCAGATCTCTAGTCTTTCTTTTCCAGAAATCTGGATGATGATGGAATGGGAAATTTAGGAAATTTAGTGCCAAAAGATGTTCTAGAGGCTGATACCAATGATGAGAGTCTAAGTGGGAATTAATTAAATTTGTTGTGGAAAAAAGAAGTTGCATTTTGGGAGCTGGAAGAATGTGCTTGTATCTGCTTTTGCAGGTTTTTTATGCTATCTTTAATGTATTTTTTTTGTCCTTGTTAATGAATTTCTTTGATTAAAAGCTTCTCCAAGAAGGGAGACATCCTATCTCGTAAGAAGTTATTTTTGGGCTCAGTTCATAATCTCATGCATTTAGTCCTGGAGCTTTGGTGGAGAAGGTCAGAAGCAGCTTTGCCAAAAGTGAATGTGGTTTTGAAGCACTAGGGTCCCTATGAAGTTGTCTTGTGAGGGATGGGGGTAAAGTGTGTTTCTAGTGCTTTGCCTGCTTGTTTAGAAAAGTAGCAAGGCAGCATTCAGGAGGGAGCTTGTAGCCAAGAACCTGAAGCTGCAGATCCTGTGGGTGTTGTGACTATTGCTGCATCAGCAGAGCTGTGTCTGCTAACAGGAATTGGCTATTCCATCTCTTCTTTATCATTTGGAGCAGCAATACCGTTGCTCTCATTAGAGAGCTGGTCCTTTTGTTGACTTATCTCATCTTACGTTCTAATTAGCTTTGGATTCTGACTGCAAAACTTTTTGAAGGAAGCCCCGCTTAAAGATGAATTTGTTTTGGCCTTAGTGACGTCTTTTTGTGATCACTCTTCACTGTGCAGAAGAGTTTTACTGACTCAGACTAGTAGTGGATGCATTCAACATGGATATTTGCCAATATTAATGAAAACTCCACAATAATTAACTTATAAATATGCAAATAAATAAATGCAAAATAAGAGCTTTCATAACAAATTACATAAGAACTTTCATACTAGATCTGATCCAGTAGGACTTGGAAAGCCTGAAAAAAGATGGCCAGAAAAGAATTAGATAAAAATCTTACAGAATTACGTGGTATGGATAGGGTCTGTACTGAAGCAATCAGGTAGAGCATCTTTCATATGAGGAAAGCCTGAAGGAGCTGGGAGTTTAGCCTGGAGAAGAGAAGGCAAGGGGAAGATCTCATCAGTGTGTGCAAATACCTGAAGGGAGAGTGCAAAGAAGATGGAGCCAGGCTCTTTTCAGTGGTGTCCAGTGAGAGGACAAGAGACAATGAATGGGCACAAACTGAAACTCAGGAGGCTTTGCTTCAGCAGGAGATAGGACCAGGTGAACTCCAGGGGTCCCTTCCTACCTCAACCATCTGGGATTCTCTGAAGAATAAAAGAACATCAGACAGAGGTTCAGAACAAGTAGAAGAATTTGTTTCTTAGGACAACATGCAGTTAATTTGAGTTTCTCTTTCGCTGGAGCATGTTTTAGTAGGGAAAGTTCACATGGGCTCAAGTGGAATCCAGATGAGGTCCTAAATGTGTGTGGGGGAAAAAAAAAAAAAAGGCTGTCAAGGGTTATATTACATATAAAGAGTTTATCTGTGGCTCACAAAATCCCCTGACCTCTGATAAGTTAGGATAGGTGCTGCCACTTACTGTCCAGGCAGTCAGGGCTGGAACAGGAGCCAGCATTTTCTTGCACTATGCAGTTTCTGTGTTGGTGTCACCTCATGGCTTTCTGCAGAATGTGGTTCCCCTGTCCACACCTTACGTCTGCTTATGTGATTTCTTTCTTTTTGAGTGAGCTGTTTTGTTCCTTCCTCTTCTCCTCTCCCTTCTCCAACTTTCTTTTGTTTCCAATTAGGCTTGGGACCAATTCATATAAATCTTTGATGCTTTGTAGAGTGGCTGGTAGAATTTAGTACTTTAACATGGGTTGTGTCTGTTTATATTGGTGTTTTATTATGTTGTGGAGCGTTTTTTTTCCCAAGTGCACTGCCATTTTATATTGGCCATAAATAATCTGAAGGATGGAGAAACACTGTTTAAAATCACACAAAAAATCCTTCCATCTTCCTTTTACTCTGATCTGTTTCATTATATCTGTGGTACATCTGCTAGGCTTCTAAAAAAGGTCACAAGTGCCCAATATCAAGTGTCCACTTCTCCAAATAATATTTACAAAGACCTTGGGGTCTGAGTTCACACTTACTGTGCAGGGAAGGGGAGTGGGGCAGGCAAACAGTAACCTGGGATTAGTACCATCTATAATTACTAGTTTGTACAAGTCCTGGCAGGTTCAAAAGCCACCTGCAGAGAGGTTTGCAGAAAGGAAGAGCAACCCATCACTGGGATGTGGGTTTAAGCATTTTGGGGGTCTGAACCTTATAAGGAGTAATCAGCCCCATGGGAAGAAAAAATTTCCCAGTGTCAGTCCTCTTGCATCTCTTTCTCTGATATGGAAGAAATTGTATTACTGATTTACTTTAGGAAGGAAGCCTGGTTGTTGATTATTCATCTTAGAGAAGAAAGAGCAAGTACCAGGTTCAGAGAAGAAGTAAGGAAGAGCACAGGGAAGAACACTGGTGTGGGAACAGGAGAATTATACAAGCGCCATTGACACCAGGGGATGCATGAGTTCCCTGAGGAATTCAACAGACTGATCTGTCCGTGGCCTTGTGTAATTATTTTAGGACTCACAGACAAGCTGTTGACCTTGAGGTGCTCCAGACACGTTTCTGTGAAGCCAGGGATGGGAGGGCTTGTCTTTTCCTTGGGTTACTTGCAGGTCCAAGTGTGGATGAGGAAAGCCAAGGCAGTAAGATAATCTGTTAAAATGTAAGGCTTCACATACAATGTTTTATTGCCATAGAGTAGTAAAAACTACAGAATAAGCAGTGGACCATGTTGCATCACTCAGTGTGCCTCTAGCAGAGTAGAGAATAAATGTCCCATGGAAGATTAAAATCCCATTGGTTCTATTGTCTGCAACCAATAACAGCAAAAGAGCTGTCTAGGAGGAATACAAAGTTAACATGACACATTAGCTTTGTTTTCTGATTTGTGCAATATACGCTAGACAAGCTTTGTTTGGTTTGGGTTTTTGTTTGGCGATTTTTTTTTTGTGGGTTTTTAAAATTTGTTTCTTTGTTTGTTTATTCTTTGTTTGTATGGAGTATTCTGTTTGTTTTGTATGGAGCTTTGGTTTGTTTACTTTTTTTCTCCTGGAAGAATACACGGCTGGGGAGACTGGTGGTCCATGTATCTCTCTGAGGACTTGGAGGGTGGTCTGCATCAATGCTACCTCATCACAGGGGCAAAGGGGTGTTTGCCACACCACGTGAGAAGTTCATATCTTGTCCTGCTGTGTTTTAATGGTGATGAGCACAAGTCTGGCTATGGGACATGACATGGCCCTGTTGTGTGGTGGGAGATTAATAAGAAACTCGTATTCCCTCTTTGGAAGTTCTTTTATACAGTGACAGTGCATGTGGTTTGTGGGGGAGACAGATGAGGGTGAAAGTGAGTGATCTGTGGCCTGGATTAGCTGTTTAGCTACATCTGATCCAAGCAGGGTGCATGCTGGCTGTAGTTCATCACATCTCTGTTGCATGGCAGAGCTGAAGAATCAGTTTTGACTGCACACACAGCAATAGTGCTTTTCCTTGGTATGCTACCTGTATCTCATCTTCAGTGGTCACTGTGTTCCCTCTCATCCTGTGTGACATAAACCATTACAAATGCTGCAGCAGGCTGTGTTGCAAACTCTTATCTTTAAAAATGACATTCATAAAGGTTAATAATTGGAATGAGCTCTGGCAGTTACTAATTAGCACCATTACACAATCAGCTCACATTCTGGCAGCATTAGGCATACTTAATCAGTCAATTATCATTGATCTTGGAAAGTGCTGCTCTAAAGTTAGCATAAGGTGCCTTTGTGAGTGGAGGGAGGGAATCTGACAACAGCACAGTGGTCAGACTGCTGGGAATGTGTGGTTTGAGGGACCAGTGCTGTGTACCTGATTGTGACAGATGGATACGTATTAGAAATCAGATATTACAGACTCACCTTCAAACAGAGGCATTAATAGGTGCTGTCACTGTCTCTTCTTGCCATTTCAAACAGTAGGGCTGTTCAGGGAGAAAGCTGACTTTGGGGAAAATGGGTTTAATGGCTTCAATGAATTTCAGTTAACATGATGACTTACAAGCTTTCCAAAGGGCAGCTGAAGGATAAAGTATTTTTTTTCCCCTTATTTTCATTTTTCTTCATGAGATTAATAACTCTTGAGGTAAGGAAGTTGCAAACAAGATGGGGAGGCATGGGATTCCCTTTAGAAGTGCTGCATAATTCAGTCTTAATGTCATGAATCTAAATGTTAAAACTTCTTTGTGCTCTCCAAGAAAATCAGATGTGTGGAGCCTTTGCTGTTCACTGTTCATGCTGGCTCAGAGTGCAGAGGGAGCAGGCCTGTCTGCTGTACAGAACAGCTGTACTTTTCTAGCCAGTGTCTGCTTTTCCCAACTGGAGTGTGGGCAGCACTCACACCTCTTCCAGCACCACTGTTGCTTGTACCTGGACAGGAAGGTGTGTGACAGTGATGTCCCCCCCAGGCAAGGGAGGATGGGGGCAACAGTCAACAGTCCAGTGTCTGAAGGAGATTTTCCATATCTCTGCATGCGGATGATCAGGACTGATGTGTTGGTCCCTGTTCTTGGTTGCTTCACGTAATTTTTTTTTTTTTTTTTTTTTTACTAATTAAGATGTTGTCTGCAATTGCATGGGAATTGCATACACTTGGATAGAATGGGAACATCATTAATGATACATTGGAACACAAGGAGAATTCAGGATATTGCGGGAGTAAGGAATCTTGTTTAGGTGAAAGGACCGGGAAAAAATCCCTTTTGGAATTTGGCTTGGGACATCTGTCCATTTAGGACAAATAAAAATGTATTGTTTTGCCTATTTTGGAGTGGTTTTTCTAGCCCTTCTCTCTCTCCTGCTTGATCTCAGGAATGGGCAAGGGATCTAGAAAAATACCTGGTTAGAATCTTATAGGTTGGATGCTTCCCCAAAACTTCTTTTTCTGTGCAAAAGAAATCTCAGGATATACTTCAGGGCTGACTGAAGTCTGAAGTATGCTGATTTCTTTCTGTATGTCTAAACTTTTGCCTTTGCATTTGGCAAAAATCTGCCAGAGATCTTGGGACTAGGCAGAAGAAAAAATATGTGAGAAGTTTAACTCTGGCTTCAAATTATGCAAAACACTAACCTAGTGCAAAGGGCCTTGTTTAGAAACTGCTTTTTCATGCATCTAATTCCAGAAGTAGTAAAAAGTGAGTGTGGGCACAAGCCATTCAGACCCCTTAAATTTCTTTACCTTCTATTAAATTTGTCTGTAAAAATGTGCCCACTTATCAGAAAAAGGCTTGAAGGTTACTGCTGTGTGTGTATACTTTAAGTGGTCAGTGATTCATTGTTGATGATGTAAAGATGAGGTGCACTTGAGCTGCAAATGCTGCTCAGAAAGGAAGCATGGTAGATGTCAGGAGTCTGAGCATGGCTACTGACTGTACAATTATTATTATTTTGGAGAGAGAAAATTTGTAGAGGAACTTGTTTAGACCAGGTGACTAATATAGCATCCAATCTTGGGGCAAGGGGGTGAATGGCCTAGATGATCTTTAAAGGTCCCTTCCAACCAAACCATTCTATGATTCTAATGAAGTCAGAATATTTCCAGGCACTTTTCCAGACTTTGGGTTAGGCCTTGTAAATATAGTGAAGGAAAACATGTCTTCATGTACAAAGTACTTAGCCTGAGAAACTCCCCTGAGCAAACCCTGGGGCAGCCCTGTGGAAACCTGTGCCTCGGGAGAAGCTGGTAGGAGCTGGTGCTTGGGCTGGGTGCCAAGGCAGAGCTCTGGTTTGTGGGTGCAGATGCTGTGCTACAGAGCTCAGGCAGGCATTTCCTCCCGAAGCCTCCAAAAATGTGTGGGGTCTTCTGGAGGTTTTAAATACACTTGAAGAAATGTACCAGACTCAGGACTTGGAACTGGGAGATAGCTCTAGCATCCTGCTGTTGGATGAATGATGCTTTCTGGGGTGGTAGCTGATATCACCAATGAGTGTGCTATAGAATGGCAACAAATAATCTGGTAACATCTGTAAGTGGAGCTAAGAGGTGCCAGGCCACAGTAGATTAGTTAAGGAAAAAAAAAACAACAGTTGGATACTTTGTTCTTACAAAAGTACTTTAAGTATACAGCACAAAAATTCCTCTACACACCCTGCCCCCAGCACCCCAATAGCTGTTCTCCAGTTACTGAGTTATTTGCAGCAGTGCAAAGGCAGGTTTTAGGAAGAAACCTTAAAGCCTGGGAAGGTCAGAAGTCCCCATGTTAAAAGACTTCAGGTGCACGCTAGACAGTCTTCTGAGACCGATGTCGTGTTCTATTTTTCAGTCTTGCTATTGGGAGGGAGAACACAGAAGGCTTTTTCTTAACCTGAATTCTGTGATCCCGTGATAGGAGAGCTTCCCAACCATGTCCCTTGGGAAGTGTGGCACAACAGTATTCATACTAGAAGCTGATTATGGAAGCAGCCCAGAGGTTGAATGACTTTTACTTGAGCACATTTGGCACATTTTTGCAGCTTGTGATCCATCCTATTTTGTCTTGATGTGTCCCTGTTAGAATATTATGTGAAGCCAGCGTGGAAATTGGACAATGTGCAATAACAAGTGTTAGCTTGAGACTGAGGCCGTGCTCTCTTCAGTGCATTAGTTCCAATTCAGGCCCCATCAACAAGCAAAACATTGCACTGCAGATGTACAGTTTCATAGATTGTATAGGTCTGATGACTCAGGAGCATGAAAAACTGTGATCTCACCTCTTTGACCTCCTTCCCACCTAATTAAACAATCGAGATTGTAGAGGGCAAAAAACAGCTGGCTGATGGAGCAATGCTAGAAACATGCAAATGCTATCAGAGCAACGATGCCCAAGCCAACAATGTGCTGGCAGAATGGGTGGTGGAAGAGTAAAAAGATGTCTGAAATATGAATGCTCTTGCACAGCTCTGAATCTAGCATTTCTTTCTTGAAGAGGTGTGAAGCTGGGGCAAAATTAATGTTTAAACCAAAATGCTGTTTGTAAAGCTAGGCAATGGAAGATTTTTAGGAGGTAGCCATGCCATGATTACACACCAGAAGTTTTTCAAAAGGCAGCAAATTCCATTCTTTATCATTCTTGTTTGGGTGATTTGTCACTTCTCACATGGCAACAAATCCAATGTCCTCAAAATTTTCATGCTCCTGTTTATAATGTGGGAAGAGGATGGACTTCATAGAAGTGCAGCTCTGAACGTCCTCAGATTCATAGATTTAAAGAGCAGAAAAGTAGTAATGATAATCTAGTCATGTAGTGCAGGCCAGAGAATCTTACTTAATCATTTCTACATTGAGTCCACAGTGTATTATGACTTACTGCTCATTGGCTGGAAGCATATTCAGTCTTTGCTAATACCTACAGTTTTTCAATTATATGAGCTGTTTTGCATTGCTGCTAGAACTGCATTTTTGATGCTGAAGCAAATGGACTCAGGGCTGAGTTGGCCAAATTCAGTGATGCTGAAAGACAGGCTGGTTTGCTACATATATGAACGCCTCATCATCTGTGAAATTTCAAATTGCAGCCATGATTCCTTGGTGATGAAAACCAAAGCTTGGAGCTCTTCTGTTCATCACTATCCCTTCCATAGCATTATGACTGTTGGAAAAAAAGCTGAGAGCATAAAATAAAGCACTGTCTGGCTCATGTAGGTCTCTCTTTTCCTGAGCTGCCTTTTTTTTTTTTTTTTTTTTTTTTTTTTTTTTTTTTTTTTTTGTCTTCAAAGGGCTTAAAAGGCAGGGATTTTTCCTTCGTGAGACTGAGGATTGAGAGTGTTTTGCATGCTTCTCAACTCTGTCAAAGTCTTCATGGATGATGAATGTTTCCCTGGATGGGTGCAGACAGACTCAGGCTCTCTGGGTGTCTGTGGAGCTGGCTGGTGCCTGAGGGAAGGGAGAATCTTTACTTGAGCTCAGTGCTCCTGTAAAATAGCTTATTAAGCCTCCATCTTGCAGGTAACTCAGATACAACCAACCCTGGTGGTAAATGGAGGAGCCAAGATTCATGTGCACCCATCAGGATAGATGCAGCTGGGGTGCCTGTCAGCCTCTGTCCTGTGTGGGTGCATCTGCAAAGAGGGCCCAGCCTTCATCAGGCTTTGCATCACCTGGGAGCCTTTATCAAACTGCAAGTTGTAGAGGCAACCGGGTGAACACAACCAGGTGTTGCCAGTTAGGAGGAGGAAGGCCTGAGCTCCTGTTCAGCCCACCTGTGCCCAATTAGGGCTGGTCCCAACTGTGCATGAGCACAATTGGGGGACCAATAAAAGGTGGGCTTCCAGAAACTTCTCTAGAGCTGCCAGAGGAGGGGGCTGAACAGGCTTGGTGGAGAATGCGGGCAGCGTGCCCAGGAACTAACATGGAGCAGAAGATCGGCTCTTTCTTTAATCCCATCCTGGAGCTCTTCTGTAGCAAGCCCGAGGAAGGCATCTGCATCATCATCTGCCTGGCTGTGCTGATGGGTCTGCCCCTTGTCGTTGTCCTCGTTGCACTGAGAAAAAAGATGGGACCGTCACCAAACACCCCCGTAAGTAAAAGGCTCCCAGAGGAGTTGGCGAGGCAGGCAAAGGAGCAAAAACTCCCCTCCTTCCTGGCTTCATGGGAGCTCTGGCAAGAGGTTGGAGAGTTGTTGGTGGACCTCTGCTCCCAGGAAACAAGTAAGATTACAATTGGCTTAGACAGCATATGGGGGGCGATAATTAATGCCCTAAAAGGAGTAAAAGCCGAAGCAAAGGCTGTTGCTACCATCATTGCAGCGCTTTCCCGAGAAGCCCATGACACGGCACCCCCGCCAGAAGCAAGGCCCACTGTTGTCCTCACAGCACCTCCGCTACCTACTCCTCCTCCTGAGGATGGTAAGCTTAGGAAGGCATTCTTAGGATTAAGGGACAAAGGTCTTGCTATCAAGGGCATGATGGGGAAGGCACACCATTCAATAGCTGAGTTCCTGTCAGACATCGGGCCAAAGGAAGGGGAAGGGGCACCTGCTCCAAGGGTGAGCTCCTGTTAGCACAGCAGTACTGACTCTGACTGCAGATCAGAAGGCTGCGGGTTGGAAACACGTCGGAGCACCACCAAAAAACCGGAGAAGGTGGGAGCTCGTGGCGCAATAGTATCATGTCTGACCCCAGATCAGAAGGTTGAGTGTTCGAATCTCATCAGGGTCACTGAAAAAACAGGAGTCTGTTCAGCCCCCTCCTCTGGCAGCTCTAGAGATGGGAAGCCAGTTTGCCTCTGGAAGCCCACCTTTTATTGGTCCCCCAATTCTGCTCATGCGCAGTTAGGACCAGCCCTAACTGGGCACAGATGGGCTGAACAGGAGCTCAGGCCTTCCTCCTCCTGACTGGCAACACCTGGTTGTGTTCACCTGGTTGCCTCTGCAGCAAATAGTCCTGATTGGCCTCGAGTCTTCAACACCAGCCAGGAATGAAGATGTTTGGTATATTGAATGGCAGGTGCTCAGGACACTGCATCTGCATTGCAATTAGAAAGTCCCTGCAGATGAAGATCTTGTCTGCCTTGGCAGGGATAAGGGCAGCTATAGGGTTAAACACATTGTACTGCAAAGGAAGATTGGGTAAGGTGCCCAGATCCGGTTTGAATGCTTCACCTGTAAAAATGCCTCTTGCTCAAGGGGAAAAAAACCAACATGGCTTTGTTCCTCGGTTACAGTCTGAAAGAGGAGACAATAAACAGTAGATTCATGTAGGAGGATATAATTTGCTATGAGTGTAAGGTCAGAGGGGTATAGATAAAGCATGCAGCTTTTCTACAGCAGGAATTGAAATACTGTTTTTCAAAGGCATGGTCTTGGCTGGTCTGACCATTCTGCCACAAAGGAAAAATAGCTCTGCGTTTTGGAACTTCTGCTTCCTCATGGTACTAGTCACCTGAAAATAGCTCTCTGTCCTTTGTACAGATGTTTTAATTTCTCTTCCTGAACCAGGATATTTTATCTTAGCTTTGCAACTGTATTATTTTCTTCTCTGAAGTATTTTCAAGTGCAGTGGTGGGATACACACTGCACAAAACAAGGCACAATCCCCATGCATTAAGGAGAAAAAGCTGTCTTTGATTCCCTGCCACTAAATACTTGTCATGTTGTTTATAGGGTTTTAAAATCAAAACATCATCTTGTCATTTCAGCACTAGCTGCCTTCTTCCTTCCTGCCTCTCAGTAGAGCATTTACAAGTGTTTATATTGGCTTTTTCTGCCTAGCAACATTCGTTGCAAGCAGCTTAGGAAAAAAAATGGTTTGTGATCATAAATCCAAAACTGCAGCAAGTCTTAACAACCTTTAGTTATCCCTCCTCAGAGCTCCCTTTAGAAAGACAGCTATCTGATGTAATAAAAATGAAGATTTGATGCTATGAAATCTGTTTGCGTTCTGGAAACATGACTTTATTCCATCAGAATCTTTTTTTTTTTGTGAAGCAAATTGTGAGACATCCTTTGCTTTCATTCACTTTGTTCAAATCATAGAAACGATGCCACTGGGGCTGACTGCTGTGGCATGCAAGTGAGCTCTGGGGTTTTGTGTGTCTGAATCTCTGTGCTGGGGGAGGGCCCAAATGAGAGACCATTTTGACAAATTACTCCACAAATTAACAGCCTCTTCCTTGCATGTTTTTGTTCTCTTTTCGCTGCACAGGTCTAGTGTTATCAGCCAGGTTTTGCTGCAATTGAGCACTGAGGTTTCTGTCACTTTCTTTGGGTACCAGTTCCATGGCTTATGTGCCAGGGCTGGCCCAAACTTGAATAATCTGACAGAAAGTGCTGTTTCAATTTCTTTGTCCATCTTGACATTTTGATGGAGTATCTCCAAGCAGCACCGTTGCTGATTCTGCAAGGTACAGGATTTAATGGCATTTAACATAAAATTTCCTTGTTTCTAGTTCAAATTTTTGCATCCATTTGGAAGAAGCAAATAGGTTTTTTATTTCTGGCTGAATCCAGAAAGAATTGGATCGAACATTTAGACCTTTCACAGTCTGATTGTTATTGTCCTTGCTTTGCCAAATTGTATGCCTGATTATTTTGTTCTTACCTGCAGAGCATACACAGAACTGGAATACTTCATTGCTTTTGTTCTGTGAATTTTGCCCACATTCTTGTTCCTCAATACACAATGTGATTAAAGCCTGACTTTTGGCCAGTGAATTGAAAATAAATCTATTGTATTAATTGCAGGTCTCTAACACAGAGTAGCTAAGATCTGATTCAGATTCTTTTTTTTCTGTCGAAGTATGGTTTCCCTGGTGCTATGTATACATGGACTTTAGGAGAGCAATTTCCTCTTAGAACACATTTTCCTTCTTAGCAGCTGTTGGTTGATGGTGGTTTTCATTAAATAGAAGTTTGCTTTCAATAGTTTTGGGTTTGTTTGTGTTTAAATACTGATACTCTAGAAAATCCCAGCGCTCCTGCCCAGGGGGTGTCTCTCAAATGGCACCTCAGAGCCCCTCCTGGAGCCCATGGCTGCGGGGCTGCCTGGGCTGGGGCTTTGGCACCGCTCCCTCTGCTGCTCCTGCAGCCCCTGTTTTCTCAGTGGAGAGGAGCAGGGCTGAGCAGGACGGGTTGTCTTCTCCTGCCTCCCCAAGTAGGACTGTGGCTTGGCTGCCCCGAGTCTGCTGGGGACTCTCTCTGGGACCCTGGACCTAGGCACCTCCATCTGCTGCTGGGTCCAGTTTGGGGCTTTTCTCATTGGGAAGCAATGACCAACTGAGGAGTGTGGGCTCCATATTTACATTTTTTAATATATATTTGTAATTCAACATCATTATTATTACTACTTAATTAAATCTACTGTAGGGTTTTCCCTAACCTTAAAGTCTCTCTCCCTTGTTCCTCTTTTTATCCTCCCCTGGGATGGTAGTAGGGGGAGGAATAACAGCATCTCACATGGTTGTTGGCTAAAACAATGACATCACATATGAAAGAAACTGAGTAAAAGGGAGTATCTATTTATTTGTGCAGATGCTTTTCTGGCTGGTGAAAACAAGCATTGCAAAAATGCATTTTTTCTTTCTTAGTACTAATCTCTTATATCAGACTTGAGCCACATTCCTATCTTTACAGATCTGTGAATCTTCCCCTGCCTTGCATTTGGACTGAGAGGTCAACTTTGCAGGGTCTACAAGTGCTTTCAAAGTCCTTCAGGAGGGAAATATGGATGCTTTCAAACAACTTGAAGATCTACCTTTAATGAGGAAAACTTTTGCATTTCAGTGTACATCTACTTGCACTGGATATTCAAGTTTGAAGAACATGCATTAGAAGTAGGGTCAAAATGCCTCATCCCTTGCAGTCGGTGGAGACAGAGGGGACCCTTCAAGTGGGGGACAAAGCTCAAGAAAAAAATCTGTGATCTCTGTTTTTATCATGGATAATATGGAGTTGGTAGGGCTCACTCACCTGGGGAATGTGTGATTTCATTTAGACTATTGTGGAAATGTAAAGTATTGCATTATTAGTATAAGCATCATAGATATCTTACGGACAAAACTTAACATACATGTATTTTTCCAAATACAAAGTTATACATGGACTCATTAAAAGCATTTGTTGTAAAAAAGGCCCCCAGAAGCCTCACCCCTGCTTCCAAACCAGAAGCTTGGGTGCATGAAAGCTCTTTTCTTATGGTTAATGTCTGCAAGGATTGAATGATGTCTTAATTGTCTGACAGTTTCAAAGGGCAGCCTCTGATCGTTTCAGATACTGTCAACAGCAAAAGCTTTCTGCATGTTTGATGTTCAGTGTTTATTGCTCAAGGTGTGTGGTTGGCTGGGGGTGTCACATGCAGCAGTTTCTGTAGCAAAAGTGGATGGCTGGAGGGAAGGTGCTGCTGAGAAAATTAATCTCTTGGGAACAAGGTAAAGTGGATAAGAAGAAAGATGTTTCAGGAGATAGATGTAGGAAAACTTAAGTATTGATTGAGATTGTCAAAGCTGCACATTTAAGCTGAAGATCAGCTCTCATTAAGTTTAATTGGACATCTGTATTAGGTGGCTTTGGAAATCTTTCCCTTTACATATATCTGTTCCTGTTTTTCTTCACAGAGTATTATCCACAAAAATATATTTGACCTCCAAATTTTAAAGAGAGTTGTGGTTTTTTCCACTAAGGGAGAAAGTAGATACATACTTTTATTTATGGGATGAAATAGATATTTGTTCTGTTCAGCTACTAATTTTATTTATATAAATCTTATATATATAAATTGCTGTTCAGATATTCTTATTGGGACTCTATATTTTTTTGTCTGTGAATATTTGATTAATACCAATATCTCCCAAGCAAGCATTCATACTTGCATCTTTCAAACACCTGAAAAACAACTGCTGAAGCTGGAATACATGTTTGTGAAATAGTAATAAGGCTTACAGAGGACAGTTCTTATCTTTGGAGACTAATGGGTTCTCTAGAAAGATGATCTGTCATTGGCTGAGCTTGCAGTCAATGAGAAGGTGGGTTCCTGTTTTGCTGCTGGAGATTCTTCTTTGTTCCAGGTCACCTGTTCTGCAACACAGCAGTTACAGTGAGTCAGCAAAACGCTGCTGTGAAAAGCCCAGTTGGCAGATTTTTGAAAGAGCATTCATGGAGCAGGAGATCTGGGACAGACCAGTATTGGGCAACACATGGCAAGGGAAGAGCTTGGTTTCAGGAACTGGGCTGGAGGGGCTTGTGGTACTTGGCATGTGGTTGTGGGCCACCTGTCGGATCACATGCCATACTGGGCCTTGCTTTTCCCTCCAGACTACAGAGCAGCCAAGAAAAAACTAGCTTTTTGTTGGGGTTTTTTTTGTGTGCGTGTGGTGGTGGTTTTGTTTGTTTGTTTGTTTTTGTTGGTTTTTTTTTGTTTGTGGGTTTTTTTTGGGGGGGGATTTGATTTTTTGTTTGGTTTGGTTTTGGTTGGTTGTTTTGTTTTTTTTTTTCAAACAACTTCATCTACTTCACCTTAGAAAGGGAACAGTATGAGTGCAGAAGACTAAAGGTATCCTTGATTTGATCACCACTGGCATACACACCTATGCTCAGCCAAGAGACAACTGACAGAGAACACATAAAAGAGGACGGATGCATTGTGAGGGAGCTGTTGGGGTGTGGTGACAATGGTTTCCTTTACTGTTTTCCTCCAGTCACTGCAGCCAGCATAATGAGAAATCTGTGTCTGGCAGAGTGTCTTCTCTTGCTTCTGCATCAGTTTGTTACTTTTGCAAAACAATTTTTGTTTGGACCAGGTATAAGCTGACACTAAAGATGGTTTTGCTTCTTTCAAAAGATAAAATTTTAAAGAGCAAAAAATGACACGGAGCAGTATTTTACTGTCTTTTCCTTCATTTTCTGGTGACAACTGATCATTTCTTTCTGTGTTTTTTTTAATTTTATTTTACTCTTCTTGCTGTTTTCCAAATTTCCAACTGCTATGAAAACTCCCAAGTCACTTCTCTCCACACACATACAGGTGAGCTTTTAAATGTGAATTGCTTGATAGATAAATGAGGATCAGTTGCTGTATTTAATTATGCAGTCTTCTGAATAATGTCTCCAACAAGCATTCATCCTGTGGATAGTGATTATTCTTAGCATGCCCATCTGAGGAAGATTATGCTTTAATAATTGGTTTTGAATCCTGTATCCTTTTTATTTTAAACATCACTTGCTTTAATCCTTTCTGTCAATGTTTGGGGATTGAAGATGAGGGGAGCATGTGGCAAGGATAAGGGAAGGATTTTTCTTTTTATTTGTTAGGATGCTGCAGAGCTGACATGGTAGAAGTGGAAGGTGGTTGCTGGCCAGCAGAGATGATGACAAATAAGGCTGCTGGCTCGTTTGTTCTGCACACTGATTCACTGTGCATTGAGGCAGCCCATGAGACACTCTGAGCAGACAGCTTGGTCAGACCCTTGTGCTATTGCTGGCCCTGGAATTGCAGTGAAAGTGGGAGACACTCCCTCTGGTGATGCAGGACCATACTGATGGTTCCACTGTTACTTATCTGCAATGGAATCATAATGATTTCTCTTAATGTACAGACCAATGGCCTGGCAGTCTTGGACAGCAGATGGTCAAATAGCTCTTCATGCTTTGGAAATGGAAGTTATGATTCTTAAGCTAAGTGCATGCATTGGACAGATCTGATTGCAGCCTAGGGAACTGATGGAGCTGTGGATTTATTTTTCTTTTCTATGTTTATTTGGTCCTGCTGGTCACACTAGCTGTTTTATCTATACAGTTATGCTTAGAAGATGCTTTCTGTGAAGATGCTTTTTGCATGTGCATCTTCTCTTTTCAGTGGAGTAGAGGAGTTGGCAACAAAATGTTTTCATGATCCTAGTGAGTTCTTCCAGCCAGAGGTAATCACTCTCAAGGTTGGGGAAGCAGGGATGCACAGGGAAGAATAGATACTCCTGGCCTGGTTTATGGCTGCTGGCAGAATAGCATGTGAGACCTTTTTGTATTGCCTTGATATTTTAATAGATTGCCTCAAACTCAGCATGACGTAGCCCTTTGCCATTCATTGTCTCCAATTATGTCTGGGTATCTCCAGAGATCTCTCCTTTGGAAAGCCTATTTAGTAACCTGCTTTTCCTTCAGCTCAGCAGGTGGACTGGGCTGTGTGGAAGGACAGGGAGCAGAAGGCCCTTCATCCTTCCTAATTCCCTACACTTTCACCTGTGAAGCATACATGTAGGCACTAGACTTGAAGAGTTCTTGCACTAGGGAAACATTGCATCCTCTGCTAGGTCATTCCCTAGAGCAAGGGGCATTGTGTTTATGCAGTCTGGGCAATAAACACAGTTCTTGGGAGCAACTGAAACCTCCATTTGAAAACTGGCTGCTAAAAACCTCAACTCAGCAACAAAACCCAATCTAGCCCTACTCAGATAACTCCTTATTTTTCCAGAGGCAGAAGAGCTTCTTGCAAAGAACCAACCCCTCCTTACTGCTTCCCCATGCACTGTGCTCATACCTCCTACCAGTAACCAGAGTGTGTTTAAGTCCAAGGCAGGTGTATCCTGAACTAGTTTTGTCAAACTAGATGGATCCAAGTGACTAGTTTGAGGTCCCTAGTTCCATTTGGAGTCTTAAAAACATGTCAGCTCTCACATGTTGTTACAGATGAGCGTTAAGGTGGTTTTAATTTTGAGTGGCATAATCATCTAGTTCCTGGCAGGGAAAAAGTAGCATTGTGCCAGTGAACTTTGCCATCCATGGGAAGTTCTTCTTACAAGCCCTGATATTCCTTTTGCAGGAAGGAATTAATAATTGTGCTTGCTCATACAGCAGCAGCAGTAACAATGTTCCTGTGAAGGGAGGAAAAAGGGAGATTAAGAATTCATGTTTTCTGCTCAGGAGAGGTAAGATGTATACATATTTGAGAATGTGTCTTTAGCTGTCCACTGCTAGAAATGAGGTCAGGAAACCCTATGAGTAGAGACTTGAAATAGTCACATTACCATGCAGAATTTCAAGGTCAGATTTTTAAAGTGTCGACTGTTATTTTTTTGGTTTGGTTTTGTTTGTGGTGTTTGGTTGTGGGTTAGTTTGGTTTGTGTTTGTTTATTTTTTTTCTTTTGCTGGGACGACCAGTATGATTTTCACCATTAGCAGCAGGGATTTAAGAGGGTCTTTGAGCTACTCCAAGACACACCATGTGTTGGCACTTTCTACAATGAGAGGCCAAAGGCTTTCATTGACTGAAAAAAAGATGGCTGAAAGGGACCTTGAGAGATCATTGATTCCAACCCCTCTGCCAGAGCAGGATCACGTAGTGTAGGTCACACAGGAGCACTTCGAGGCAGGTTTTGAATGTCTCCAGAGAAGGAAACTCTACAGCCTCACTGGGCAGCCTGTTCTGGTGTTCTGTCACCCTCACAGTGAACAAGATTTTTCTAATGTTTACATGGAACCTCCTATGAATCACAGAATAGTCATGGTTGGAAAGGACCTCTGAAAAAAAGTAGTCAAGGCCCCCTGTCCAGAAGATGTCAGGGCTATTTAGTCACTTAGTTGTCCTCTTAGTTATTTCTGTTGATGGGGAAAGCTGTGTTCTACAAGACCTGAAATACTGGAGTGCCCTCAGATGTGGTATCACACTGACTGCAAAGATGTCAGCTCAGAATTACAGGGTGATCCAGACCTGGCTTTTTCTCCCCTTGTGGGGTAGGGAGCCTGAAGCTAAAAGTCTGAAAATCAGTGATTTGAGCATGCTCCCTTGCAGATTAAATAAAAAGCATTTGACTCAGTTCCTTGTTGGCTGGGTCAGATTCTTCCCTTCCCAGGAGGAAATTTTCATCCCTGGGACCTCAGCCTGTCCCATCTTTGGGATTTAGCAGAAGTTTGATGAGCTTGGGGAGTTATTTCCAACTGAACTATGCCCTTCATCCGTCTTTAAAAAAATACTAAAAATAGTTATTCTTACATCTTTGTTTTTCTTGTTCTTTGGGGGCAGAAATAACCTTCCGAAACAGAAGATGAATTTGAGATGCAGCTAACGGGAGGGAAGGTGGCTTTGTAGCTTTCTCATGCATGTGTGTCTCCACCACGGGCTAAACACATGGTGAATGTAGCTGCTAGCATGAGGAATAATTTTTACCATTCTGGAGAGCTGTGATGGAAGGAGACAAGGATGGGAAAACCAGCATGCTCTGCATGTGGTAGTCACACCGTAAGCCTTTAGAGCCAGACAGTCTTTCATTTTTATTATAATTGTGTCATCTCTTTAATTTCCTTGGCATAACACACTTAATCCATAATTATAAAATACACAACTAGCCCTTGGTTTTGCTGTGTTCTTGTAATGTAAGAGTGAATCTGTGTTTTTATTAATTGAACTTTCTCAAGCTAACAGATTGCCATAAAGGAAAATAGAATTTCTCAACCAAACATCTAATAGCTGTATTTCAGCAAAGGCCCCAAGGTACATGTTGAACAATAAGTACCACTCCTGTGTCACTTGCGGTTTTTAATTGAATTTCTATCCCGTGGATATCATGTCACAGCCATTCATCTGCTCCACTAAGTCTTCTGATATTAAAGTTCTTCCAAGTTATTATTGTAGTACAAATACTGCTCCACAATTGATTTGCATTACATATGCACTGGTCTGGTGGAGCTAATGCAGTGCAGAAAAGTTTAGCTTGCATAGGCACAAGCAAAGTAATCATACTATTATGGATTAAGCTATTGCACTGTACTTATTGAGTGATAGAATTTGCTCTGTCTGTCCTGCTGAGAATGAGACATGGACATTAGAAAAATTATTGTACAGCTGTGTGCTGGTTTTGGAACCAGCAGTGGAGACCTGTCTGGCTCAACAAATATTTGCAGTCTTTGTTCTCCAGGGAGGTGGCTTCTTGACAACCACTCTTTGCAGCACAGTGAAAGTCCTTCTTGTTCCATGAGGTTTATCTGGTATTGGTGAACAGAAGCTGCATTGCATGTGCAAGGACTGCAGGATAAATCAGTTCTGGAACAGAGCTGGAAACAGCTGATATCTCCCAGTTATGTGTATGCAGCAAATCACTCCTTGTTTCTGAGATGGTGTGCTTGCATAGAGGCTGTGAGTCTTAGAATTGACTGTCCTGGCATGAACAGGGACCACACTGCCATGGGATAGGGTCTTAATAGCTCCAGGATAATAAACTGTGATTCTGGTGGAATGTGCTCTCAAGGTCAGTGTGTGGAACTGAAGGGATCCATAGTTTAAAGTTTGCTGTCATCTTACTCTGACCTTTTCTTTCATCTACTTAACCTTTTTTAAAAGATGAGTCCAAGCATTGCATTTTGTGTAAAGATGTGATTTTGGCTCTGTTTTTCCCCCTGCCACATTCAGAGATGTTTCCTGTCTGACATATGTTTATGATCCTGGAGCATTACAGTCTATGGCTAATAACTCATCTCTGGGCTCTTCTTATTGAATGCTGCCTGTGGCTGATAGCATAGAATAGATGAAAACAGGGTGAGGTTTCCATCCAAATCAAGGAAAGGGTTTCCATAGCCAGGCTTTTCAGGAGGAAAGGTCTGAACTGTGTTTGCTGGCAGTTAGGAAGAGAAAGAAGGAATGTCTTCATTCCTAGACTGGAAGAGAAACACTATCTTGCAAAGCACTTGATGGGAGTTTTCTCCAGGACTGCAACAAGAAGTGCAAGCTTGCCAGGTGGAATATTAATTATGTAGAGCAATTCTCTTAATGGTGTCTAGATTGTGATGACAGGTTTTAATTGCACAGTAACTTTTCAGTGATGCAGGGACCAAAGGACATCTGGGCATTGCTGACTGGGGAATTGCTGGAATCTGCCTGATGCAAGAAGCAGCAGCTGCCTGAGGATATCCT
Source organism: Florisuga fusca (assembly GCA_038090715.1). Taxonomy (NCBI): domain Eukaryota; kingdom Metazoa; phylum Chordata; class Aves; order Apodiformes; family Trochilidae; genus Florisuga; species Florisuga fusca. Next base: position 4,326,818 of record JAAWXA010000010.1, on the reverse strand, counting down.
TGGTGTCCAGGGAATTGTCATTACAAGGTGTAAATCTTGGTATAAGGATGGTGTTTGCTTTATTTACATCATGCTTTCTGGATCCAGCACCATCCTGCAAGGTTCATAGCACAGTCCTAGGTTTAGTACTTCCTGTCTGGATTCAATATTCTTTTAGTTTCCATTTTCCTGTGAGCTATCCAGGCAGCATTTAAATGTATGTAGCAAAATCTCATTTAGAGCCTGTCTGGAAATCACAATCTGAAAAACTGTCTCTTTATCTTCCTTGTAAGGTTGCAACTCTGGTATTAGCTTGTGACAGCAATTATTGATGATATCATTAAAGATGAGATCCTATTCCCAGTAATGGATTTAATATTTTCCCCTTTTTTTGCTATGGGGACACTGATGAGTGGTGGCAGACTGAGATTTAATTTATTTTTTTTTTTAAAAAAAGGAAAGAAAAAGAGAGAGGGTAGGGGTTAAAGAAACCCATGTTTGTTTTTTGCCCTCATCTGTGAGGGATAAAGATTAATTCATGGAAATATTTTGTGCGCTAGAGTAATCTTTGCAAAATAATGACTTTTTAGCAAACCCTTATCATTATTTATTTGCTCCATTTTCAACATCAGTTACGTAGTAAAGAATGGACAAAGAAATAACCCTTCAGATAGCACTCCCAACATGCATTTACTCTTGGCTTGTAAAGAAAGCTGCTGTTTCACCATGGTACTCTGATTATTATGAACATGTTGTTTTAAAGCTTAGTAGCTGTGCAATAGATGTGTACACGATGTAGTATCTCTTGTGTTCCCTCTTTCAATAATCACAGTACTTAACTCCTAATATGAACTTTATTGATCCATGACTGTAGCTCATTAACATGGAAGTGTTCCCTTCCATCCGAGTCAAGCACAAGTATGTGGATGTTTAAAATTGAGTCTGGGGAAAAGCTGTTTTAATTGCATGAACTATCATTAATAGAAGCATCCACCAGAGGGGTTAAAAAGGTATTGGGAGGGGAGGCAGAGGGAGAAATTAACTGAGGAAAGCTTGGTTAAAAGTTGATTATTTTCCTTTGTGGGAAATAAGTGGGAGATCTTCTAATAACTTTTTTTATATTTCCAGCTGTCTAAATGATGTAAGTTCACTGTGGTACTTAGTTAAATGTGGGTGGTGGGGCTGAATAGTGTTAATGTTCTGGGGAACATGCTGTAGTGTATTGAGGCTTCCAATTTTGGATTTGATAAGTAGTTTCTTTCAGACATATACTAGCTGAGGGTCTAATGTTAAAACATGAGCAATCAAGCAGTGTGCTCAAAGCAGTGTTATGAATCCAGCAGGTTTCCTGTCCAGATGCCCCCGCAGGGACCTTCTGAAGGGGTAGAGGAGAAGGAAGGAAACTCATCTGCTCTGAGTTGTTGGCTACTTATCACTGCCCTTACTCTTTGCAATGAACTACAGATATGCACTTCTTTTCCTATACATTCTTATGCTCAGCATGTCCATGCATTGCTCACTGATGTCTCAGTCCTGACTAAATGCTCCTGTTAGAAATCATGGCACTGTATGAACCCTCCTCTTTTGAACCTCTATTTCATTTTCTCCTTCATCCTCAAAAGTAAAACCCAGGGAGATGTGCATAGACCAATCTGCAGAACTGACCCTGCTCTGAGTGGTTGATCAGATCCTTGTTGACTGCAGGGTTTTTTTCAGAGCGTTACTATTCTGGGAAGGGAGCTAAAAAGGATAAGGAAATGGTCAATGATAAACTGCCACTATTTTCTAATTAATCACAGGCTATTGCAATCTACCTGCTAACAGATGGGCAACCCTTTATGCTGACATTATCCCTGGGAGTCTGACTGGTGGTCTCCAGGAATGTAGTATCATGCTTCATTTTCTTATTGGCTTTTGAAGTATTGGGTTGACTGGGTGAAGAAAAAAGGCCATTTCTTTCCCACTCTAAATAATATCACTGACAGAACTTAAGTTCCACTGTTTTAAAGTGGAGTGCTGTTAAAACCACAAGCAACGACTGGTTCATCAACAGGCAGATATCCTCGGTGGGACTGGAGCCCAAAGTCAAGTAGAAAGTGTGGCCACAGGCCCAAAACATACTGAGTCAGAGAGTGGAATGTGGAATACTAGGACAATTATGTTGATGTACTCTGAGCTCTGGCATTGCCCAGGGCAGGGTACCTCACACAGTAGGTCCACTCCCTCTGTGATGGCTAAGGAAGTGTGGGTCTCAGTTTACAATTTGAAATGTCTGCCTCTATGGGAACATTTGTGGGAGATGCCAGACTTCAACCTAGGTGGCTGGAACTACAGCAAAATATGTCACCACGTGTGACAAACTGGCAAAAGGATCACAACCACATAAAACATCTGGCAAAGCAGGAACCTTGCAGATCTCCCAAGATACCTTCCAATGCCTATGGTACAACAGCATCCTTTCTTCACTGAGCATCAGTCTGCATCTTGGGTGTTTGCAAAGGTTTAAGTTAGCTCTTTCTGGCTGCTTCTTAAGACAGGCTATCAAGCTAGAGAGAAGCTTGGTCTCTTCCAGTACTTCCTGTTCTTTCTCTGCTCCTCAGCTTAAGATGTCCTTCCTCATGAGATTCAAGGGGGGTGTGCATTTCCTTCAGCTCTATTTACTATTCCTTCATTAAAATGACAATCACCCAGCAGTCTCCTGGGGGACTTGCTGAAGCTGACTTTTTGAGCTGTTCCCAGTTTATTGATCTTCTGCCTGAAAAAATTCCAACAGTTTATTCTCCCAAGACAAAGTGTTTTGTGTTAGATGAGTTTCTGAGTGCGGAGCACAAAAGATGACAGGAAAAGGAGGCTTTTCTGGGGTAAAATTGAGCTTGAGCCAGCTGTGGTTTGAAAAATATTAGGCAGTGAGGTCTTAGGGCACGATAGTGCAGGGATGATCAGTTGAGTGATTTTTGAGCTGCTCACAGCTCACAACAGTTGGTGGGGAAGAGGGGGATCCCCATGTTGAGCATCTGCCATTTGGATAACAGTGGTTTATTAACCTTGTTAATAAACAATAAGCTTACCTCTTTGGAAAGTCTGTATACACAAGAGCTTAGACCTCAGTGTCTGCATTTTCAAAACATGCTAACTAGAATCAGGGCTGTTAATCTTTGTGCTCAGAGAACAGATGAGGCTCACCCTAAACCAATGCTAGTATGAAATATCTGTAGGCAGTGTAGCACTGGATTTAACTGTCTTATGAGAGGCTTAATCCAGCTGCTTATCCGAATGTTGCCCAGGCCATGAAACTGGCTGACAGATGACAGTTTTCTTCCATTTTTAAATTGATGTTGGTATCCCAAGCTAGAAAACTGAGATTTGAGTCACCTACCCCCCTCTCATTGAAGGGTGATATGACCTATAGTGGGTAGTTTGTATTCCTCAATGTGTCCTTATTCTCCAGGGTAGTTTGGAGGACTTTTGTTCTCTCTATCTAGCATAGAAATACAGAATTTAGTTCCATAGTCTTCCCCAGCATTTTGTTCAGTATGCTTTTAAGGGGAGTTTCAGTTTAAATGTATCTAATAGCATGGATGTTAAATTGAACCTCAACAGTTGCTTCAGCAAATTCTGCATTCAAAGTTCCTTTCTTTTGCTACAAAATAATGCTAATTAAAATGATGAGCTATTTAAAAGAATCATTACAGAAGCATTTTTAGTTATAGTAAAAGTAAAAAAGGGCCCAGGGAGGGCCTTGTTTCTAATTAATAACCTAATTAATATCTGATTAATGATGCTTTGTCATCAAAGCTGTCTTTTATCTTCACAGCTATTAAAATGTCCTCTAAACCAAATTTCTTGAGTATGTCTTGATAAGGCCACTTTTCCCGAGTCCATCAAGTGGTTGGCATCAGATCAGTATATTGCCTTATCAGGGATGCATAAAACACCTCTTTGGAAAATTAGAATACATCAGAATCACAATAAATATGTCAGATCTTTTTAGACAGTACAAGTGGGAAGTGAGTAATGATGAGGTGTAGCTCTTCAGAGCTGTACAAAAGTACAGCTTTCACAGTTTTCACAATGACCAGAGCAGTAAAAGGAGAAGCCTTTCTGCAGCCAGACTCTCCTAGCTCCAGATGGCCCCTGTTTATGGCAACTCAACTCTTTCCTGGGGAGATGTCTGCAGTGATGTGCTTTGGTGCAGTGATATTGTTTGGCACCTACTTCTAGTAATCTTACACATATCCCCATGGAATAGCAACATTTAAAACACAGAGCACTGGTATGTTACAACATGTGATGAGCTTTTCATCTTGGGCTAAAAGTCCTAGAACAGGAAACACCAGACTCTGGTTCTTTGGTCTATTCTGGCAACTCCTGCTTTGCCGAGCATCCCTCTCTTTCTCTGCCATTCATTTCCTGCAAGTAAATCCATTTCCTGCAGCATTCCTGCCTTCCCTCTGTGTCTCAAAAGAGAGTCTTGCTAGTTGGGGTCATTCTACAGATGATTTTAGATCTGAATATGCTTCTGCCTTTCCTTAGAAATGTTATATCTGGAGGTAAAGGAAGGCTCAGGTGCAGAAGGGAGAGGAGGCTGGGAAAGGACAGCCTGTTTGCTGGTGGTGAATGCTCCTTTGATCACCCAGTGGCACATTAATAGTCAGTGATACTCAAGAGAGGATAACTTTCATGTCAGAAATAATAATAATTAAAAAATCTGCAAGAAAAAAGAGAAGCAGCCAATGTTCCATGGTAGCTCCTCCATTTTGAACGGTAAATCATGATGACTAATGCATCATGGCAGCTCATTTTGCCTTGCCAGTCTCCACTGAACATTATAAACTGAAATTTATCAACAAAGTACATCTTCAAATAATCTGGATGTTTGGTGATGGGAATTGTCATTAATCATAAAAGAAAGGGGTGGAGGAAGGGTGGTGGTATAATAGAAATTAAGATGTGTGTTCTGCTGTTTAGAAGACATGCAAACTAAAAGGAAAGAATTTTTCAAGAGCAATTACCAACTCTATGATCTGCTTTTATTTCTTCAGTGGGATCTCTGGTTTTAGGTACTTTTTTAAACTTTATGGAAATGAAAGTCCCCTAGAACTGATGGATTACACTATTAGAAGTACTGAAAATATAAAACCTTGTACATGATAAAGTGGTGGCAGAAAGTGGTTTTATTTAGGTAATTTTAAATACTCCAGGTTTTTCCTGATATACTTGGGTAGCTGAGTTTTCAAGAAAGATCCTGTTAGAGTGGGCTTGTTAAGTGGTAACAGTGGGCTCTGAATTACATTATCAAGGTAAAACAAAAGGGAACATCTCCTCAGCACACAGTAGTGCTGTTTATTACCACGTGATAATGTAGTTGCCAAAAGTTTCCCTGTGGGGTTAGGCAGGTTTGTGGAACTCAAAACCCAATGATGGCTCTTGCACACAAAGGCATCATCTTCAATTTAGGAAATCTGTGATATTGCTGTAGGCTGGGAACCTACACCAGGAAGCAGTACCATATGCATACTCAGTTTCTGTTAATTTTCCCAGACTTTCAGTTTTCCTTAGTTTTCTCTGGTGGGATGGGGACCAAGTGAAGCAGTAGTTTCTATTCGCAGGTACAAAATATTCCAGCTTTATATTTATTGCAGTCACCCTAAACTCATGGTTTCATAAAACCAAGTTCTCAACACAGCAAGTGTTGTGCTCTGCTAAGTGAAAGGTTCACTGATACTTGGATTTGTTTCGTTTGTAACTTGGCATAGCTCCACAGGACTTCTGTGGATACCTTCCTTGCAAAATGTCCACACACAGAGGATGCCCAGCCACCAAAAGCCAGGAGCTAGTCTAAAATCTCCAACAAGAAAGAAAAGAATAATCTCAGAGTTCAGAGGGGCTGAGCTGGAGCATGCTAAATGGCTGATACCCTTTTGAGAAGGAGGAGCCTCAGCCCTGCCTGGAAGTTAGTGAGGTCCCCACACAGTGCAGTAGTTACTGTGCTCCAGTAAGAACCTGTTTAGCCATTTGGTGCAGAGCAGTGTGGTGGAGTTGGTGTTTTTCTAGCTTTTGCCTGAGGCCTGAACCACTTACAGTCACCAGGATACCTGGCCAAAGGGGTTTACAGCTGGGGCTACCACAGGAGATGGTCAAGCTCATCTCAGACTCAATAGGAGCCTTTTCACAGCATGTCATATTTTCAGAAAGGCCTATAGCTGTTTTTACCCTCCCTGAGATAAAGGGAGGGTAAATTGGAGGGGGAGGAAGAGGACAGAAACAAATTGTTTAACAAGCAATGGAAGTTTGGCAGCTTGAGTTCTTGTGTTGTGCAGTTAGCTCTTTGTAAGTGCATTAATATGTGAACTGTGTCTGAATGTTTTCCTGCAGCTGGATGCTCAGAGATGTGCCTGCTCTCATTTCTCAAGGGATTTGGTCTCATGCTGCAGCTTTTCTCTGAGCACTAAAAAGTTTGCTCCTTCTGCTGGCTGATGGTTTTCATGAAACTTGGATAAACTTTGTTCCTCTTGAGTTTTTGTTTCTCTGGCAAAAAAATTGGCCAGTGAGTGAAAGCCAGAAGTTGTTTGGGGGTATGGAGAGAGAGACACTGCAGGCACCTGACAAGAGAAACAAATGTTAATCTGGGCTGTGTGTGTTCCTGTTGCTCTCTGAAGTGCAAGATAATCAGGGTGTTCTGCTCATTTAAGCAGAACTGTGTCCCCGTGCAGTTCTCAACATGGGGGGTGTGTGTGTGTGTATTGGGACTCTGATCTGGAGATGAATATATACATAATTTTAGTATCCTAGGAAAAAGGCTGAGAATCTAAAATCAAAACTATACCTGTTCCTCCTCCACACAGTTGAGGAGAGTCACAGCCTCAGAGGAGAAACCCCCTGACAGGAGAGTTGGTGGCACATGTACACAAGTCAGGGGCTGACTGGTCCCTCCCAGACACCTAGTCCTGGCATTTGCATCTTTTTCTCCTGAGAGACTGATACATATTTTATAGCCTATCTCCATAACTGAGCACCTGAGATTTCAAACATGCAAAACCTTTCTTTGCCTGACAGAGCCCTGAGATGGAAACCACCCAAGAGGAGGGCTCCTCTAGAAGCTGTTCAGATGGCATTCTCTCAGCCTTTCCATACCTCTGCTTCATATCCCTGGGATGAGCAAATCTTATCACAGTATTAAAGTCTGCTTGCTGAGGCCTGTTTGGCAGATTCAGAGGACAGCTTAGGCTCAGACCTACAGGAACAAGCTGGATTTTGTTAGCTCTCAGTGCACTGAGTTGTGACCACTTTAAGTAGAGAGAAGCTTCTCTGCCTGGGTGTGCTCCTTGAGCCTTTGCTCTGACAAGACCGTGGCACAGCACTTGCAGCAGTGGTTAATTGCAGCCTGTCAGAGGAGAGCCGTGATCAAGCAGGTGATTTTAATTCCCAACTGCTTTTAATAGAATACAATTAGGGCAGAATTTGCAGTCTCCAGTAAATTATTTACATTATAAACCCTGCTTTTCTGAAGGGAATATATGGAATTTGGTGCCACAACTGTTAAAAAAAAACACATACATTTGTTTGGTTGTATACATAGGGCACTTTTGTTGCCCTGGATCAAGTCTTTCTTTATGCTAACCAAGGCTTCCTTTTGGCTGGTAGGAACTGCTAGTTATTAAAAACAAAAAAAAAAGGTGAGTTGGAGCAGACAAAGGTCCATTAAAGTCTGAATTTACTGTCTTTTGTCATTTTGATATAACTACAACCTTTTTTATTCCCTTCACTGCTTTAATAATGTGCTTTGAAGTGGATCCTAGCTTGAAGAGAGGAATGGAAAAACCATGGCATCCAGTTTGTGGTGTCAAGCAACTGTACAGACATGTGGGCTAGTTAATTTAGTTAGAAGTCTTTGATTGCAAAGTAATTAATGAAGGAAAAGTTTCAAGTTAAGAGTAGAAGCTGAGTCAGAACTGTTCTGTTCCTCCTGTGGGTCACACCTCTTTAAATGTTTAGGCTTGGGTTGCTAAAATTAGGCAGCCAATATTATTTTTTTTTTTTGTAAATACTTGTTTTCAAATTAAGCAGTTTGGTGGTAGGAATTTAGCAGGTTTGAGTATCAAGCCATATACTAGATGATTATAGAAGCTGAAATGGCTAATTGTAGATGTCTGCTTTTGAATTAATGAACCACTACCTATGCAAGTGTTCAGTTTCTCCATCTCTAGAACAGAGTTAATATTTCCCAGCATGGCCCCTGGGGCTTTGTTAGTTTGAATGGATTAATGCAAGACAAAAGCTTTAGATTCTTTGGATGGGAAAGTGCTATGGAAATACAGTATATTACTGTGATATCCTTTGAGACATTTCTGTGAAGCCAGTGGTGACACTCATGATAATAAAGAAAGCCTTAGAAAAGCTAACGAAATAATGATCGATCTTCCTTTCCAGCTATTCTTTGAAAGGACAAATGCAATAGGTGATAATGGTTAAATGAGAAAGAGTCATTAGGGCATCCAGCCTGCATCTTTAGATGTGCAAAGCATTTTGGGAGATCTGAATATGACTCGGAGAACAAAACCAAAGTAGCTCTGTCAGAATATTAAACTCCTCCTTGTATTCTCTTTGAATGCTGATTGAAACCAGTGATCTCTTTCCCTGGCTGGTGGTGGGTACATGCAGTTGCAGATGTGGATTGTTCAGAGCTTTAGTGCTGCTGGACGGGTGGGCTCAAGGAAGCTCAGTGCTTGCCTTCTGTATGTTAACACTGGGGGTTAAGCTCTCAGCAGAGGTTACTTGGGGATTCCTGCCCTGTTGAATTTGCAGGTATGGGAGTACTTGTGCAGTGGAATTAACTGACCTGGATTATTCAGTTTTATTAATCATTTTGCTTCAGTTTCAAGCTTGGCTGGAGATGGATAGCTACTAGGTTTTTGTGGGGTTTTGTTACCTAGTGAGACAAGAGCTTCACACTGCTTGGGTGGAAAAGTGCAATGGAAATAGAGTACATCATTGTAATATCCTTTGGGACGTCCCTGTGAAACCCAGTATCAATACTCTGCATACTATGAAAGAGTATTAAATGTAAGAAGAACTAGTATTAGCTTTATTTTAGTATTAAAGAGTTAGACCAGAACACAAAGAAGTTGTTTAAGACTTGAAGCACCCCTGACTGCGAAGTGTTCAAAGGAGGAAGGTTGGTTCAACCCAGTTGAAGACGGAACCAGTTTGCAAGCATAAAGGAATTGTGTTTGAAAGATGCAGAAAAGCAGCTTTTGGCATCATGGGTCCTAGTGTTTGGAATCCTGAAACCAGCTATCTGGTTTTGTGGCATAACCCTTCTGGTGTAATTCTGGACTCCACTAGCATCAAGGAAACCAGACAGCTGGGTGGAGCTCGAGTGGAGCTCTGAGTCCCTGGCACATCAGCACAGTTCACTGTGATTCCAGAAGGGTGACTTGGGCTGTTTCTCTGCCAGGCAGACAAGGAGCAGAGGATTGGTCTCAGGCAGAACCACAAAACTGCAGATGCTAGAGGCTACTCAGAGAATTACTGAAACTACTTACTGGGAAAGACTGAATTGCTGTGTATTCTCTAATCATCTGTTTAGTAAATGTGTGATTAGAGTGGAGGGCAGGGACCATGAATTCTCATAGAACAAAATCATTGGTATGTCCAGATAGGCTTTTTTTGAGGGTCTTTGCTTGTCAAGGATTGTGTTTACTGTTTCCCTATGACAGAAGCTGTGTAGAGCCAGGAGCCAGGCTCTCTACACTGTTTGGATGGGGTGGGTAGGCTTTTTATGCAGGTTGTGACACCCCTCCTAAAGCAAACTGTTACTGACTGCTCTTCAGGTGTGGGATTCTGTACTAGGTAGCTGTTGATTTGTTCTGGCAGGAAAAATCTTCTTTGTTAGGAAAAGCATGGTACAAAAACAGCAGCGAAATAAGCAGGGCGAAGTGAGGTTTCAAACATGCCCACAAATGAGGAGGAGGAAGCTACAGAAAACCCTCTCTGACAAAGCAACCCTTTTCCCCAGTCACGAATGGGTGATGCCACCCCCAGATCATCTGTTCTTCTGGGTGGGATTTGCTAGCGTAATCTTTCTCTGTAGCTCAGAAAAATTAAATGCCTGGCATGAACCAGGATGGGGGTGCCCCAGGACTCAAGATGCCAATTTAGGTACATTTTTATCTAGACATGAATTCAGCTGTTACAATTCTGAGCCACATTTGGATCCCCATCTCCAAGTCAAAATGTAGCCTACGTAAATAAAACTGTTGTTGATGGGTTTAATTTGGATTCTTCTGGTGGGTATTTCTGAAAAGAAAATTTGTCCTGAGTGTGCTGCTGAGATTAGAGGCCTCTCACATAGATACCATTTGCAGTCCCACACTAGCACATGAGAACAGAGCCTGCCCCCAAATTCCATCTTCAGTGGTGCACCAAAGCTCCCCAGGTGGATCCATAGGATCAATTTGTGCAGAGACAGACCCTTCCTCAAATGGCTCAAGTTTCCTTCTCTGTTCTGCTGTCCACTCTGAATGAAATGCAAAAGCTTGAGTTCTAGGGTTAATAATGCTCAAGCTGTAAATTTGAGCATCTGTTCACACAGTCATTTTCTTCCCCTGAGCTCTAATAACCACATAAACTCTTTTTGTCCCCTCTTTTCTCCAGGTCAACAGACTATGGCACTACCTATGAAAAACTAAATGACAAAGTAGGCCTGAAGACTGTGCTGAGCTACCTGTATGTCAGTCCCACTAACAAGAGGAAGGTAAGGGAGAAACATTGAGCTGGTAGCTATAGAAACAATCTTATGGCATTCTGTTCATTCTGAGAGGAATTATGATCCTAAAGTGAAATCCATTGGTAATTCACAAGAGCTTGAATTTACCATCTAAATTGCACAGAATTCCATGGAATCCAGTAGAATTATGCTTGGTTTTGTGATAGGGATGGTGTCCTTAATCTCTTGCTGAATGTGTTAGAGAAGTAAGATTTTCTTTATTTGCTTTTGACTGTTACATCTTTACAGACTGTGAACTCACTGAAATGTTTCTGGGACTTTTGCTTGTGCTGACTTTGACTAATACATGTCTTCCTACCTTCTCTGTCTCCTTATTATTCAAAATGTTGAGTAAAAGGCATTTATTTCTGCATTTGACTCTTTTCCCCAAGCTAGAAGTTGGAGGTAAATATGTAAATGACATTTTCATTGGTTACATCATGTAAGGGGGCTGAAAGCAGAGTATGCTTGGGAGAGTGGGTGGAAGACCTAAGATTTGATTTGAATGTGTAGGAGAGAAGATGAAGTCATAGCTTTCAAATCCTCTGCTCACACTTCCCACATGATGCAATTAGGGCTGCACCTGGCTCACAGAGCTCAGTCCAAGTGTTACTACTCAGTGACTTTTTTGGTTTAAAATTATTGCCAGTGTTGATTTAAGGGAGGTGGTGGGACAAAGATGCTCTCATCAACCCACAGAAGGACTGCAGCACACAGCTAATTGCTGGCAGTGAAATCATGTTTGGATGGGGTGCAGCACATTTGGCTTAATCACTTCCAAATTACCTCTCTCCTGTCTCCATCAATAGGTTTCCAAACTGGTATATTGCTACTTTTACTGTTCATTTTACTACTACTGGGTTTTTTATCACTGATAAGTCTACAGAGGGTGCAAGATATGTGGATATTCAGTGTATGCATCCTTAAGGCAACCATAGCTCTGATTACTATTGGCAACAATGTTTGTGAGTTTGGATGCGTAGTGGAGAAGAAAAATGCAGTGGGCAGGGGTCAGCTTATATATTTCCAAAGCAGAAGTTGAATTACTGTGACAGATACCTTGAATTCTTTTTTTTTTTTTTTTTCTGAGCAAAATGGAATCAAAAATTTTATTGTGATGAGCTGTTCTGCTATTACACCCCTTGCGTATCCAATATGGTGGGCACTGAAGAGTTAATTCTTCTTTATTCTGTTTCCAAAGCAACTCTGCCCACCTAAAATCAGAGGCAGTATGCTCACTATACAAATCCTATGTCACTGGAGTCTCCCTCACAAATTGGAGTAGTAGGATATATGATTATTTTCTAGCCATTTCTTAAGCTATCAAGCTTTACAGAGTAGCAGTCTTTTCTCTACTTTTTAAAAATTTATTTAATAACTTCATTTTATCACATGACATTTAAAAAAAATTCTGTATTGGTTTGGTTTTATTCTTTTTTTTTTGTTGTTATGTCGTAAGGAAATGATTTCTGATTTCTGGACCTCTGTCTTTCTTCAACCTTTTGAAAAATCTTTTGAAATGGAGAGACAAGCTGTAAGGAAAACCCAGAGGAAACAGCTTCAGTGCTGGCTGTTGTAGGAACAAATTTATTTTCACTCTTTCTACCTTTGCTAAATATATGGGCACTGTTGTGCATCTTTAAACAGCTGGTTTGTCTGAACCTGGAGCTGACTCTGCTTTGGTGACAGTCAAAGCAATTCCAAACATCTATGCAGCATTTAAAAATGCCAATAGAAGATGTCACTTGATTGGAGCATCTGAGATTTTTCAGATACAGTTTCTTGTCCACCCACTCCTTATAAATTCATGAAGTTGGTGCACTGCAAAAAATGCCCTTGGCTTGTCTCTGTAGGTCTCTCTGGGTGGATATTGTTCATGGCCTACCGAGTAAGCATCATCTTTTTGCTGAGCTCCTGAGGACAGCCACTTACAGCGAATTACAAAGCAGTAGGTGAGGAGAATCAGTTGCACCCAAGTAGAGGAAGTCCAGATCCCTTGTGTTTCACCTCTAGCACCACAAGTGCTGGCTACTTGAACACAGTGCAGTGATTTCTGGTGAGCCTCAAAAATGGATCTTTGTTTGAGGCAGTAAACAGGGAGGGGGATGTCAGAAGTAAGACACGTGCTCAGGGCCTGTACACACAAAGTGAATCGGGCAGATCCTTTCCAGGCAAGATATTTTCTCCTGAGACACTGGGTCCCAGATAGTGTTTGGACCCTGTGTACCTCTCAGCTCATGTCAGTTTTTGATGACTTTGCACACTGTTGCTACCCCTGTCTGCTCATTAGTGCTTAGAGGCTTAGCAGTTATTGGAGGAGGGGAAGAGCGTTCCACACAGTCATTCCTAATTGATATACTAGTGAGAAAGATAATTACTTCTCAGCTGCCCTGCAGAACTACAGTGGGAATTACCTGTCAGATTTCTTTGAAGACCCAAAATGCCTCTCTTCAGCTGTTAAATAGGAATTATGCATTCAGCCAAATGCCAGTTATATAAACGTCATTTACCTGAATTGTGACATAACCCTAGGCTCAATTATGAGGCAAGAGGGTTTAAATTATGTCTTCTTTCTTCTTTAAAGTAAAAGCTTTTTGTTTCTAATTTCCTTTTTTGAAAATTTTGGCTGGTATATTGTAAAGTTTTTGGCAGCTGCTGCTGTATTTCTCCTCTTAATACTGTGCCAGGTCATGGTGGAAAGGACCAACATCTTTGCTTACTGCAGTATGGAGGGTGAGGCAAGGCCAGAGTTGAAATTCAGAGGCTGAGCATCTGGGTAAGACATGGCTACAGCCCATTGTTTGGGAGCCTGTGCCATTCCCATTCACTCTTGGTCTCAAGAAAGCTATATCTGATGCATGTTTTACTCTCCTGACTTATGGCACTCCATCACTCCTTTCTTACACAGGGGATTCCTTTCTAGAAGCACTTTTAGGCCTTAAAATATTTAATTCTCTTTGGGTTTTATTCTACTCCCAATGAAGTTAATGTCTGAGGAACTGTTATGAATGATGACAAAAGCAAGTCCCTAGTTTACTCCATGTATCCTTTGCCTCCCTCTTTTAAGCTAAAAACTCTTGTTTCAGTTTGGGTTATATATTTGGTCAATTTTCTTAATTTTTTCTTCTCTTTAGGCTTCCTTCTAAGCTGTTCCCATGTGTGTCTCCCATCCACAACTGGAGAGCCCCATCAGGGTTTTGCATATTATCTCTGTCTGTTTTTGGTGTCATACTGCGTATTGAAATGTCTTTCCTGACACAGCAGACTGGAAAATGCTGGAGCCTGCTGGAAGGAGCTATTCCTTCCATCCTGCCCTTTGCTCCCAAGTGAAACACATCAGTCACCAGTGTTTATCAGTGGGCAAAATCAATGCAGAGAGATCATTTATTTGTGCCTGAAGAGGAAAGAGGCAGCCGAGAGGGGAAGAGATGAAGAAACAGTGTCTTATGGTTATCGTGGTGATAAATCCAGGAAAGCCTCAGTTCTCCCTGGGCAGCTTCTGTTCATGCTGCTGTTTGACACTTATCTCAAGATCTATCTATGGGTGTTCCTTGGTTTCATGTAGTGCCACCAGGAGGTATCAATCCTCCCCATGCACAAAGGTAACCAAAGCACTGAGCTGAGGTGGCTGTGGCAGTGTCCCCACCTGGTGCTGGGCAGAGGCTGCCAGCTGCTGACCCAGCCTACTGATGTCTGATTTGGGAGCTGAGATGAGGGGTGTCCGTTTCTTAGAAATCTTGAGATGGTATTTGGGAAACGTACTTTGTCATTGTGTGATTTGAGGTTAGCAGTTATAATCACATTGATATAACAACATGAAGCTACTAAAGGAAGTTGCCAAGAATACTACTTCCCAGCTATGATTTATTTTGCTTCTCAAGTATCATTGATAGTGACCAAGGCCAGCTTGGTGATCTGAGAGCACCCATCATTTCAAATGACACCATCCTGGTGTGCCAACAACAGGGAACAGTCAAAGAGGCTGCAGCCCACTGTGAATGTGTACCCTCTGCCTGCACTGGAGCCAACCACTTCCTGCCATGACCCGGGGCTATTTCATCTTCCTGTGGAGCAGTCGTGCTGCTAATTCCCTTCTCCTAAGAACAAGCCCAGGTTTTCACAACACTTTGTAACTGTGCGTACAGCATCAGCTGCAGGAAAATGTAACTGCCAGACTTGTCTCTGCTCTTCTGCAGATGCTTGGGCTGTTTCTTCTTTCATTGGTACCCTAGAGACTTGTATTTGGATCAGGAAAATCTTCATTGCTGTGAAATTCCAGGTGATCATTAGACCTAACAGGCAGACAACTCTGAGTTCCTGGGGATTATGGCTCTCTGAGAAGTTACTCTTTTGAGCCCTGGTGAGAAGCCAAGTGCTTGCAGTTTTGACACTTCTACCACCATTAAGGTGCTCTAACAGGCAGACTGTATTCCAAGGCACATCTTCCCCTTTAGTGCACCTGCCCACCTATTTTTTTTGCCTGAGAGACCACATGAGAAGCATCTGCTCTGCCTGGTTAACACACAGGTTGCAACAAGGCTGATAATTCTGCGGTGAACTTTGGAATGGAGAACGTTCCATATTTATTTAGCAGCATCCATTCCTTACAGATGAATGGGTTTTAAGGGCAGATGGTTGAGTGCTCTGAAAAGCTGAGACTTGCAAAATGCATGGCTTTGGCTTTTCTACCCTATAGCCTCTTTTCTGTCTTTAGGGATATGATTAAAGGCTGCTTATTCTCTGCTGGGCAGAGATCTCAGTTCCCTGCTGACCTTTAATTTAATGCTGTATTTTGGGTATTAGTTACATTTTGCTAGAAGCAGATTTTCACAGCAGTCTGGGAATTAGAATTGTTTATTTCTTCCAAAGCGCAAAGGGAAAAAGTAACTTCTATTTTAATAAGAACATTTATGTTGACTTTTTAAATTCCCATTTTCTTTCTATTGATTTGTTTTTTCTTTTTTGTTGTTGAAAACTTTTTGTTAGAAAATTGGATAATTTCCACAAAAAAAAAAAAAAAAAAAAAAAAAAAAAAAAAAAAAAAAGCCCTGTGGTTCTTTCACTAACTGCAGGCACTTCGAAATGACACCGTTTGGAGCTGGAGTGTTGAGTCCCTATTTTCTAGCACGAGCTTGTCTGCTGGGTAAGATCCCATATACTGAAAACATTTATTTTCTTCTTGGTTGTCAATAACAGGATTAGTTTTAGAACTGATGCCTCACAGAGGGATAAGAAGTCCTTCCAAAGGGTGCAGAAAGAAGACAAGGACTGAAGTCCTACAAATCTGAAGCACTGCTTCTTTTGGGCACTAAAGTGCCATTTTGAAACTCAAAGATTTGTTGCTGAACCATGTAGATGGTATATAGATTTCATGTATTACTTTTCCCATGAAATGGTCTGTGAAGAGTAAATGTTCTCAGTGAAGGTGTTGTTTAGTTGAAAATCCAGTTTTTGCTAGGAAACTTTTATCTCTACCCTTGGGATTCCTGTGGAGGTTGAGAGATGGAGCATTTAAAAACCATTTAAAAGAAAAAGAAGAGAGGAAAAAGGAAGAGAATAACACCTGACAAAATCAAACCAAGAAGCACTTGCCTGTTTATAGTATTGCTCAGATGAGATGTGGATTGCATTTGAGATCTAAGGTGCCAGTTCTGATGTCTTAGAAATACTTTCCTTCATGAATTTACTTTGCAATTCAATTGGATGCAGTCACCCTTAGCTTCTCTCTTGTACTGTGACCATCTTTGTTGTAGGTGATAACTTGATGAGCTAAAAGGTCTGTAGTCTTTTATGCTTACTTCCTGCACAGAAATATCATCCAGGTGCAGTGACTGAAACGAGAATTTCCCCCATTCTTCCCTTATACCAGAAGTAAAGCTTTAGAAATTTTATTTATAGATAAACCTTCTAGCTAAGGGATTTGGGCTGTAGTTGCAAACAGCATAAAGCAGAAATAAAGTTATGGTGCTCAGTTAAAGACCTTTGAGAAAATGGCTTTGCAGATGTGTTTCTCAGTTGTCATGAAGTTAAAATGGAGTTACAGTCCAAATCACCAAAGCTATAGAGGGCAAAGGCATGAGGCACCTCTAGCACCTAGTCAAGCCTCTGAACTTGGCCCATCAGAACATGAAATGTTTAGAGGTATTCAGAGAATCAGAATCTCTGAAAGTTAAATCTAAATAGATTTGTTTGTTTCTGTGCAGCTTCTTGGGGATGAAGCGTGACAACTGTTTGTGAGCTGGCAGAGACCAGTGCTGCGTTGCAGTTCAGGTTAATGAAGGAAGAAGTTAATTGTGACTGTGCTGTTGAAATTGCAGAGGAATGCATCTATGTGACTGGAAACCAGCTAGCACATTGGGAATGACACCTCCTCTTAAAGGAATTGGAGATCCTAACTGAGTGCAAATCTCTTTGCCCTCCTTTTTATTTCCTCTTGCTCACTTAGAGAGTAACTGAGAGCAAACCCAGTCCTGGCCTCATGTATCTCTGAGGTAATTTCCTGTGATTGGAGCCTGAGGGCAGAACTGTGGTGCAAGCTGATTTTGGTTTTGCCTTTGTTTCTTAGTTTATTTAATACCAAGGGAAATTCTGTAGCATTTTATTTTCTTCTTACTCATCAAATGTGCGATGGGCTGATGAGGCAGAGATTCCAGCGTGCACCTGATGCTTGCTAACCCAGCCTGAACTCAGCTGCCATCCTTTGCCACAGCATCCATTAGTCATCTGCTGCTTTTTCCTGAGGTTGCATCCCAAGATATTGGTGAGGAACTGAGCTCTGGGGTATCCTAAAGCTATTTGGTGGATGGGAGGTTTCTTTGGACCCTTTTTCTTTATTACATGGACACTGTGATAAACAGCATGTGCTGCAAGCTGGAACTTGTTTGTGTGATCTCAGAGAATGTATTTATAATACAACAGCAATGGGGCTCAGTTAGAGCCATAGGGCAGGAACTAGATGTTTTGACTGTCTTTTATCCCTTAGCTTTTCTTCCAAACCAGTGAAATACAGTTACTAAATAGCTCCTGGTTTTGCATCCTCCATTAGCGAGGTTTAGATTACCTGAGCTACAAATGCAGTTGTAATAATCTCTTTGTGCATCCCTTCTCTGGACCTGTCGAGCTATGTGTGATGTTCTTGTGCTTTTCAGCACTCCAGAAACTACACTGGTCCAGAGCCTTAGTGGGAAGAACCTGCCTATGTTCTTCCTGCTGCACAGAAAAGACTGTACCTGTAAAACACAGCATTTGGATTTAGCTGAACTGAGATTTATCTGCTCAGGTTATACCAGTGGGTTGTACAAATGTGACTGATCTGGTTAACATGGCAGTATATTCTGTCTCATAAATCAGCTTCAGGTACAGTCACTGTTACGCTCCGAAATTGACAGTTTAAATAGGGAAATGAGGATGGAAATGAAGAAGTAATGCCTTTCTTCACATACTGAGGAAGCAAAGATAGTTTCCTCAAGGTCACCCATAACATCCGTGGCAGTGACAGAGTATGTGACATGATGTATTTTATCTACAAGGTGCAGTCTTGTGAGCTGTAGTGCATGGAATTCTCTCTACTTTTCTGATTAATTCATCCTGAATCCATCATCTGAGAAAAGAAATTTTTGTAAATATTTGCAAAACCATGACCTGAAACTGTGTGAAAGAGATCTTGAGTTACAGATGTGTTGTAATACTTGGAGAAGAGGACTTTAGGATTTTTTCCTTTTGAGGGATTTTTATTGTCTTTTTTGAATTCAGAAAAGTCAGTTTCACTGTAGGTTTCTCTGACCTTTCCCATGCTAGAAATGCCAAATGACTTAGTTTATTAGTGTTTTAAACGTGGTTCAAGATCAAAGAAGGGAAGAAGTTCAGATGTAAATGAAAAATTGTTGTGTTGTTAAAATACTCTTTAAAATTTAGGGTCTCTTTCAGTATGCCCAAATAGGTTTGGTTGTTTTTTAAGTGATTCTTATTACTGTATTTGGGGATTGTGTCTCCTTTTGAATCTCTGCAATCAAGGGTCCCGGCCTGACATGTAGACTCCTTTACTTAAAGAACAAACTGCTATCTGTTCATTTGCAGATGTTAATTTCACTTCTTCGAACTTGATGTAAATCATAGAGATAAATGAAAGTAATTTAATATCTGTTGTCTGGGATATAAGCATTTGTTGGCACAGAATTGGGACCCGAGCTAATGAGAGCTTCTCAAAGGAAATTCCCCCTTTGTTAAACATGGAGTCTGATCATTGCACTTCAGGACAGGCTGTCCCTTGGTATTATGAAAACTGGAGATCCTGGGGGATTTTCCTGTTGATTCTCTGAAAAAGCAGATGCATTTAAAACAAAACAAAACAGAAAAACCCGGTGAAACCCTAGTGAACCAGCCTCACACACAGCTCGTCAGCTGTTTCTAAATATAAACACAATTGAGATAATTTAAGAAATGCTCATCTGTGGCATTATTTAATGAAGTGGATGGGAGGGTACAGGAGAGCTATCTGTTTCTGTTTCTACCTATCTTAAGGATACTACATTGAAAGCCAAAGTTTCAGCAAAGAAAAAAAAGGTCACATGTTATGCAATTGTAGATGTAGGGTTGCACGTGTGCCTTTATGCATCTGCTTTTCATGTCTTTGTACTTATGCATTCCAAGAACTTTCACTTGCACTTTTCATGGGTTTTTGAACTCATTTAATACAGGTGTGGTTAGTGCTGAGGAAAGTATTGAATGTGAATGGAAGCCAAATACAGGATTTCATTAATAATGATGAGGAAAAAATGAGGACTATCTAAGTTGGGTTTTTGAAATATGATTCATTAAATAAATGTAATTTTAGTCTTCACAGATACTGCAATTCTCGTTGATAAAAGTAGGCATTTTGACAGGAGGTGTATAAGTAAAATAAGAAAAAATAATTCAGAAACCTGCTATGTATTATCCACCAAGGTCTGGAATTGTTAACCTAAAATTCCTGCTTAGATGCTGCCTGGGGCTTTGCGGAAAAAAAATGTCCACTTGAATCAAAGCAGGCACACGTTTTTAGGGGAAGGCAAATCAGAATTCAAACATTTTGACTTGACTTACCATGCGTGCTTCCCTGAGGTTGCTTTGTGTGCAAGAACTAGGTGTGTGAGCAGTGTTTGTCACTGTGATGGTAAAGGTAGGGTTCTACCACTTTAAACATACAATTTCCCAGGACTTGCAAATAATGTTCAGAGAAAAAAAGCTAGTTATCAGGTAAGAATCATCTTGGCAGGATTCTAGTGTTTATCTGTGCCAGGGCTGCCATGTCCAGCTTCCTAGAAGTCAGTCCACCTTCCTGTTGATTTCTGCTCCAGATTGACCTTGCATTGCCAGAGCTGGGGCCCTACAGAACCTTAGGGGTGGTGTGAGGTCGTAAAGAGAAGAAATGGGGTAAAACTGAAAAGATTGTATCCATGTTTAGGTGTGGACTTCCCAGAGCTGGCTCTTGGTATTTAATAAAGAGATAGTTTGCTCTGATTTAGCCAGCAAGTGTTAAAGGACAGATCAGAAGTTATAATATCTCCTAAAAGACAGCTGCACATTTGTCATGATGCATGGCCATTGCTTTTATGAACTGGGTGGAGAAGACCTGGGTGAGCTTTCAGGGTGGGTTACCTTGGTTACAGGGATAAAGTGAGTCTGTCAGGATACATCACCTTGTAAGGGGCTGCATGTACTTCATATACACGTCCTGGTGTAGGGCAGGTTTATGAGAATTCCCTCCTTTCTCTGTCCTCCTTACCTCTCTATGAAACATGGCCATCTCCTTTACTGCTGCAGCTCCAATAATATATTAATTTATGAAGTATGAAAAATGAGGTAGTTTTGAATTAACGAGGAGGGGAATGGTGCTTCGCAGACACAGACAGCATGTCCTGTTATTAAAAAGGAGGAAAAATAATAGAATGGGTGGAGATCAGCTCTTGGAAGAGGGGCAGGTGGGTCCTTTTGAAGACTCCGTAATGCTCTGACCTTGATGTTTTGCTGTTAAGAGCTGGTTCACCAGGACACGGTCATTTTTCTTTGAGGAAAACCCTCTCCCCACCCTTTGCCAACTCCCAAATCCAGTAATCTGTGGCAAAATGCCTTTGGTTCTTTTCCAAAACCACGAATAGATAAATACAGCATTACTCATTGAGTGAATTCTCACTTTTAGCAGAGTGGCTCAGCAGAGTCTGCAGTGTAAATCCTGACCACTGTCTCAATGTCTGATTGCACAGATACATGCACATCTGACATGTAAATGCATTAACTCTTATTTCAGCTCTGATGTAATCAGTTCTGTTCAACATGATTTATCCCAAGCAGCACTGTGAGTCCTGGAAGCCCTTGTGTGGCTGTGTTAGGAACAGTTTTCCTTTGGCATGGAACCTGGTTGGGATAGATCTTAGAGAAATGCTTTGGTAAGTCTGAGTGCTGGAGGCTTTTTGCACTAGCCAGAGTTCATTGCCCTTGTCCCTGTCTGTCCTAAAATGCCTTTTTTTTATTGTATACAGAACTGTTAATGGTCTGAAAGTAATAACAGGTATTTTCTAAATGGTGTTCATACGTATTTAGAGGAAACTCAGTAGTTTTCTTATAAGTCTGAGGAACCAATGCTTAGTCCAGTCCTGACATTTCTAAGAAATGATTGGTCCCACAATATTTTAATTCTGTTTTGCAACAGATTAGGTTGTCCTTTTTCGGACCAAAAAGCTTATAAGACATCTTTTTTCCTCCCTTGGAGTCATTCCATAGCAGGCCAAACATGATCCTTAAAAATGACTGCAAGAAAGAAACAAAACTTAGGAATCAGCTGTGCTCAGTGATGAGAGTAGAAGCAATGAATGTAGCATTCAGGACCTGGTACCCAGTGGAAAGATGGAGTCAGGCCAGCAGTTTTATGACTTTCTGGTTGATTCCTAAGCCAAAGTGTCAGGGTTGTACTTCAGATAAAATCTTTGTCACCACTTCCAGTTTCCTCTGACACTAGTTTTTCAGGACACTGTTGTGACCAGGGCTTGGAACCCTGGCACCATGGAACACCATGCACATGGTATGTGCATGGAAGGGACACAGGAAAGAAAATCTGTGATTTTCCCAAGGCAGTGAGCTGTCAGTGACCCTGCTGCAATAGGACACAATGACTCTGGTTCACAGCCACTGGGGCAGTCACTTTCTCAGTCTGTAATTGCAGACAAGGCTTCTTGCAATAACCTGCAAGGACTCTTACCACTGAGATGTAATTTTGCAAATGTAATGAAAAATATCAAACCCAGTGAGGTGGTAGTTGTGATTCCTGTTCCTAGGTCCTGAACATTCCCACATATTAGGATCTGTGGCACCTGAGTTTCTTTGTGGACTTTGAAACCACAGTGGATCTCAGAGGTGACTGCTCCTGTGCAGAGCACTGCTATGCTGTCATGTTCTGTAACTTTAGCCTTTAATTTTTGGGGTTCTCAGCCTTCCATTCAGAAAATGGATAGAGCTTCTCCTACCTCCTTGGTCTCCCATCCACTGTGTGTGTGTGTTCTTCTTAGGAAGAGAAGTATGATAGGGACAGTGAGAGACCTGAGTAAGATATGCCTGGTAAGTAAACTGGCATATATCACTAGCATTTGGTTGTGAACGTTGATAAAGCTTATTGTTGTCTATGTTTTCTCTGCAATCTGACTAAAAAGCAGAAAAATAAAGTATGTAAGCAGAGGAGAAGCAATGATGCATTTTAAATGTTATGCAGTTTTAATGGCCTCAAGAGAGATAAATAATACAGTTTTTATTTTTCTGAAGAATCATGAAATATCTACTGTCGTCTGCTATCTGTAAATGAAGTAGACTGCTATAGCCTAGCTGTGAAAGTTTTCCCCTGTGAATAACTGTCCATGCACATGTCTGTGTTTTCTGTAAGGGGGCAACTACTGTGAATAAATTTATTCTCGCATGTAAAGTGCTCTCCCAAGTGAGACCTATAATCAGAAGACTGTTTTTATACAAACGGTGTTCTCAGTTCAGCAGCTGTGGTGCACACAGCCTCTCCTTTCTGATAACGTTATTTTCTGTAGCTATTTCTGCTTCCAGGGTAAGTTAACATAATGGTGAAAATTACTTTGTAGTTCTATGGAGAATAGCACAACCATGCGTTTACTCAAATGACATGTAATTATAACAGTGAATGCTGCTTTTCTCTTTCTGTGCACACAGTTTGGGATCAGAGCTGTTCTGTGTCACTAGAAAAAGCTGGTGGCCACAACACAATGTTCCAGATGGTAAAGCAGTTAGGGATTTCCTATATAGAATCATGAGAAGTAAAAAGGCATCATGCAGAACTATGTCATGCAGAAATATCAGACTCCAGAGCAAAGAATAATATTGATCATAGGCTTTACATTTTTCTTCTGCTGATCTGCTGTCTGTTGTTCCTGTGGAAGCACTGGTTGTTGCCTCAGGTCACCAGCTGGGGGTCCCTTCTACTTCTGGTGCAAGGCCAGTCATACAAGTCCTGGTCAAACTGGATGTATACAAATTCAGCCAAAAGTAGGGATGCTTCTAACCCATTTAGCTGTTCATAAAGGGGAACATGGATATTCTATGATATGGAAAATCCTTTGTCAAAATGGCATTCAAAAGGTGGGGTTACTGTGGCAGAGGACAGCTCTGGTGATCTGTGGGGAGCTGGAAAATTTGCAGCTGTAGCTGGACTATAATGGGATGGATTAAGGCATTAACCTTGCATAAACTGTGTCTTGCTGTGGCAATGAAAAGGTTTTACAACCAAGCATGTGGCTATTGCCAATCAGTCACTCTTTGCCAGGTCAAACACATGCTTTTTGGATGGCTTCCATCTCCACTGGCACCTGAAATTTAACAAGCAAATGCTTGCTGTGTCTTGTAATTAAAAGTGAAAAGTACATGTGTCCAGTGCCAAAAAGACAAGGGAAAGCAGGGAGACATGTTGTTCTGACCTGCTTAGCCATAAAACAAAGATGAGAAGTTCTGCTTTGTTGGGTCTAGTATGATGGCTTATTCAACTCCTGTGCCTGCAAATTGGATCCATCCTGGGATTTGGCCTGTGGGCAGATTAGGATGGCAGCCTCTGATTTTGCCCAAGCCTTACAGCCATGATATATTTTCATTTCCCACCTGACAAGGAGGATGGCAGAGTGTTTTTTCTTGAGGAGCTCTTGCTATGTTTCCAATTTAGCCTTGATTTGATCCTGATCCTCAGGGCATCCTGCAGGGTTCATCTGTGCTCTTGCACAGCTGCTAGAGGTGGCAATTAAATGAAGTGCTCTCTCCATAGGGGATGGGGTGTGTGAGCTTGGAATTCTGTGGAGTGGGTTTTTTGTGGTTTTTTTTTAAATGCAGATTTATGGCTGGTATGACTGCAGCTCCAAGAGCCTGTTTTAATTTTGTAAAATCTGAACAAATAATGGCAATTGTTATTGGATATAACTGGATATGAGAAACAATATAAGTCAGAAAGATTAACCAGAGTTATTCACTGTAAACAAGCATGGTGGGATGATGTGCATCTCCTTAGAGAAGGCCAGGTAGTGCTGGTCCTCATTTGATGTGCTTTTAGTAATCTCTTTTCTCAGAATTAATCATGTAAGATATCTCTTGTATGGATTTTCAGACAGGAGGATGATAGATAATCATTATTTTGCCACCAAACTGCTTTATCTCAGAGCTCCCCAAAGTCATCCTGGCATCTCTATCCTTTTTAATCTTTACAAGAAGCAAATGCAAGAATGACTGAGATACTGTAATCTCAAATCTTCCCGGACTGAGCTGACTATGTAGCACATGCTGGGACTGTGTATTCCAATTGCATGTTTAGTGTCTGAGTGTGATACTGTTTTGTAGAATATTCATCCTCATAGGCCAAACTTATGCTCCCTTGAACTAATGGGTCCATGTTCTGTTGAGACAAGGTGTATATTGGGGTGGTTGTAGCTAAAACTTATAGTTTTATTTTTTACATATTCTGATGGGCTTTTTGAGTTAGCAGTGAACTGGGCTGGTTGAACCTCGTGGGAAAGGTGTGCTGTTTGGACAGCAATTTTATGCTGGCACCTTTTCTGATTGATAAAATAGTCTTGGTATCTACACAGAATGCTGCTGTTGTACAACTTATAAAACTCATGATGAAACTTGCTCTAAATTTTGAAGATGGGCTGTCTAAATATGCATTACAGGGGGATAGCAGAATAATTCCATGCTGCATTTCAGAAGAGGAACTGATATTCGTAAAAATAAACAAGCACCCCTGTGATGTTCTATTTTGTGTTGCAGTATCACCAGAAGACCCTGATGGTTTTGATTTAAAAAAAAAAACAACACAAAAAAAGTAAATTTTATAGCTGATTACTTTCTACCTTGTGGTGGTTCTCTTCTTTCATCTACCTTCTACAAATATATAGGACCTGCATGTAACCTGAACAACATGTTGTGCTCTGATCATTCTGTCTATGCTGCAAAGTTTGAAAACCCAGAGATGGGGCTTCCTCACATTAGTGTCAGAGATCTTTCAAGCTCACTTACTGGAGTAGGGAGCTGTAGTCTCCAGCACAGCTGGAAGAGTCTATGGAGGAGGTTCTTCACAGGAACCGGATTACAGAAACAGCTGTTGACATCTGGGAAGTTCCATGACAAGCAATGGCATCCTGGAGAGTAGAGATTGGTTTGTACTTACAGAGAAGTCCTGATGGGAAGGAAATTCTGGAGGTTAGCATGAAGTGCCTGAAAGGTCTTGAGAGAGTTATTTTGTCCTTTGGTCACGGTACATGTGATACAGACCCAGTGCAAAAGTCTTCAGGGAACTGTATTTCATTGCTCAGTTAATATGGGTACCTGTCCCATTTTTCATTATCCAATAATAAATACAGTAGTGAAAGTCACCTTTAACACTTAAAGATTGCTTGAATTTTATGGGATTGTATTGAAGTGAGTGCCAAGGTATAAAAGCCTTATGGTTGAGGTACTTTTATAACACATGCTTCATAAACCCTATAAAGTGAGCGCAGTGCATTTCATCCTTTAAGATTGTAACATTATGGTTCTGAGAGATGGGGATATGGTGCTATATTCATTAATTAAATCTGTTAATAATGTTAGATTTTGTGCAATAAGAAGTGAAGTTACAAGAAGTTGAAGTGAGGTAGGTCCAGACAATTTACCTCTCCTGAAAGCTCTGTGCACTTTTACTGCTTGATTGATGCCCATAGATTATCCTCAGCATTAAGGAAGTTTTTGAATCATGTGAAGCAAGAAGGAGCCCCAAATCTGGGCTACTCTGTAACACAAGGGTTTCCAATGAGTTTTTCCTTTGGGAATGCAAATTTGATGCTTATATGAAAGTTGCTGATCCCTCAGGGCTGTCTTGTTTGGCTTACCAAGGAGCAGATGCCCCTCACTTGTCCCGGATGCTGATTACTAAGTAATGGGGTAAACAGCTTTACTTGTATTTCAATAAATAAAACTTTTCTCCAGAGATTTTTGTCACTGCTATCTCCCATTTTTTCCCCTGTGTGGCTGTTATATTGGTGACTGGAAAGTAGAGGTTGGCTTCCTCATCCCTGATTGTTGCAGGAGTCAGTATATCTACAGGGCAGTGAGCAGGTACCAGTCATCTCTGAACACCTTCTGTGAAAGTCTGTGTAAAGGTGTGCTTTCTAAACTGTGCAAATTGTGTGAAGATGTGTTTAGCTTGATCCTGGTTTATACAGGGATTACTTGAGCTAGTAAGTAGCCAGTTATTTATGACAGCAGGACGCTTTTTTTCCTCAGAGGGGTTTGGGTTGAAGTTTTTTAATTGAACTGACGCATAGTCAGGAAAGAAGAAAAAGGGATGAGGTTTTCTTTGCAATGAGTTGCATCTGACCTCCATGATATTAGCACAGAAGGGCCTCAGGTACACTGTGTAGCTGTGCTCTAAGAGGCTAAGGCTTGTGTATACCTCTGAGACGTTCTGTAACCTGTAGGGATGCCAATTGCAGAAATGATGGAGGAGAGAGGAAGAATGAGAGGGGAATGAATAACCTTATGTTTTCCTCTGAGAAAATTCAGATGATCAAACATTTAATCTAAAATGCTTCAGCAGTAAAAATTGCTTTTCCCATAAGAGATTTCCAAGCTATCCATATTGAACATTGTTGTGATGAACTGACGTTTTGAAGGAAGAAAATTATTTTTATATCTTTAAGCCTTTAAATGTAATTTGATTTGGGTATTCAGTTTCCAAAGAAGGAAAGGACATCATAAGTCCAAATAAACCAAATATCCTCTGTTTGCATTGACATTTCAGCATAAGTTGTTGAAACTTTTTGGCTTTTAAAACTCAAAGCTAGTATGGAACTTTGTTGGGAAGTAGACTTAGCTACAGAGGTCTTGTGGGACCATACAGACCTTTAAAAGTTTTAAATGAAAATAAGACAGAGAAAAAAAAAAAATTTGGTAATAAGAGGACGTCTGAAAAGGACAGCTCATGAAAAGCACGTAAAAGTGAAGAGGAAAATCAGAACACAGTACACAATGATTTAATGCTATTTACTGATTTCTGGGAACAAGACATTTATTTTGAACCTGTCTTCTTTATTAACACTTTGTAATCTTGTGCCCACGAGTACTAGCTAGTAGTGCTACTGGTAATGAGTACTAGCTCATTACTAGTGTGCTTCAATATTCCAGATCCCAGTTATTTTTGTGACTGCATATTATTTTGTGCCTGCCATATATAGTATTCTATATATGTGTATGTTTGTGTGTATATATATTCTATAATATAGCAAGGTGAAATGCAATTTCATTTTTAATAAAGGCTGCCATTTAATTTAATATTATAGAAAATTATTAGATCTTAAAACCCTATAAATTACATTTGACAACTCTCTGGTGCTCCTTTGATTTTCCTTATGGCATTTATAAATGGCAACACAGGGTGCTGGCAGAAATGTTCATTCTGACTGGAGTTTGTTTATTGGCTCCTAATGAAAAGCGATTAATCTAAATCACTGCTGGGGTGGATCCTTCTGGTCTGTAATGAGAAGTGGAGGTTTCAGGCCTTTGATAAATATCCTGCTATTTCCTCTGCCAGAACTTGTCCCCCCTAGCTTCCAGTGGGAAAAAGACAAACAATAGAAAAAATTATGCCCAGTGTCTCCACTCTTCTTCTGCTTCCAAATAACAAAACTGTGGACCAGTCCTAGCTGCATGACTGGTGGTGGCCTTTTGTTTTTCACTCTGACTGAACGTTGTGTTTCGTCCACCTTGCTTTGTTTAGGGTCAGCCTTTCCTGGGAGGATGGACAACAACAGAGATGCTGAGTGTGTTCTTTTCTCTGTTTGAACAATTGGGGGCTGATATCGGAACTGGGTGTAGGGAGTTGGGTGACTAACGTGGTGGCACTTACAAGATACGACTGTTGTTAGACTCTTCCAGTTTTCACTATAGCTCTTAATTTACTGGATTGGTGGCTTTACTGTTGCATCTCGCAACCTGTTATGCTTCCAGAGGAAGAAATTGCCTGCCCTTGTGAACCATCAGATGGAAACATTACCTTTTCTATCTCATCTGACCCATTTTGTGAACTATCCACTGGGGTATTGCAGATCACATGTGGAAGGGCAGAGTGGATGTTTTACGTGTGTACCACATCACGTCCCTGCAACTACTGGCTGTTTTGTGCTGCTTATCAGAGGGCAGAACTTTAACAGTGACCTTTTAATATCCAACATTATTAATTTAGTAACCCGGAACATCAGGTGGAAAGCCTTTTTAATCCTTAGGTATTCTTCCTTTTAAATGTAAGATCGTTTTTGGAACATCTTGTCATAGTGGCAATCTTACATCCATCTTCCATTCTGCAGATGCAAGTGAGTTTTACTAATGTTAGAGTTCTCTGTCTGGCACAGGCAATATGCTTAGATGAACAGGGGTATACTTGAGGGACTAAATGTCTTTGAAGTTGAAGTCACCAGTGACAGAAAAAAATGTCTTGAAATAACGGGGAAACCTTTTTCACTTGGAGCAAAATTAAATACGTATTTTGATCTGATGAGAAATAAGAAATGTACCAAAGGTTCCTTCCAGGCAGAGGCCATTGAGACTTATTCTCAAGACAAACTCCCAGGGAGTCATTTGCCTGTAGGCACGTTTTTCGTTTCTCATGCTGTGTACCAGAGCACAATCCAAGTGCATGTGGATTTTATGGAGTGGTTTTCCTTGGGAACAGGTTGCTTTATGAGGCTGCTAAGCATTATGTGTGAGGGATGTTGAAGGAGCTCTGAGCTCAAGCTGTATTCATACAGGTGGCTTCACATTGGGGCAACATTAAGCTCTATTTATAAAGGCCCTTTTCATTTCATAATGGAAAAGATCAGAAACCATTTGCATTATTTTCACTTTGTCTTGGTGACTTCGTGGAGTTAATGAGGTGCTTAAGATCAAACCAGTGATGGAATTTTTTGTTTGATCTCAGTCTGACATACCAGGGGTCTTTCTATTCCTTGTAGCTGATTTTTGCTTTTGAAATTAATGTTCCCTATCATAGTCTTGAAGTTGGAGCTCTGATAAGAAAAGTTAACATGGACGTGAGTGTAACAAAACTGCAATGGATCTCAGCTAGCTGATCATGCTGTAGCTAGTGAAAAAGGCAGTTCCTGGTCTGTTTTCCTGATAAAAGGCAGTTTCTCTATTTGTTTCAGCTACTGTATCAATAACCTGCTGTGTTTAGTACAGTTCTAATTTATTTCCCACTGTTTGCCGTTATTTTATGGTACTGGCATTTGCTTTAATGTGGTGTCGTTTTTCTCCAGATGTTAATAAGATGGTGTTAATGTTTCCACAGCATTGTTCTTGATAACGTTTATGTAGAGCATGCCATCTGATAATGTGGAATCAACCCATTTTAAAATATTGGTAATACTTTTCCAATTAAAATTAGAGGCTCAGAAGTGTTTTCCTCCCTGTACAAATTGAGGTCATACACTTTCCTGTGCTTGGGGAAAATTATGTGTTCACTGAGTGAATGAATACCTCCTACTGTATAAATTGGAAGCATGATATATGAGATCGTGTATCAATGTTTCCGCAGATGCACGTGGGATGTATTCAGATGCCAGTACCTGATCCAGGTAGGCATTTTGTGTTTCGAGTGATATGACACTCTCATTCATAGTTCTGCAAGCTGCCAAATAGTGAGCATTAAATCTCAGGTGTTCCCTGGTTTGTACTGTTGGAAAGAGTATTCCACATCTGAAAAGAAAGGTGATAGACTGGAAAGAGACCGGGGAAGATTGGTGCAGGCATCTGAAGTTGCTATACCAAATCAAAATCAGCTTCAGCATCAACATAGTATTTTTCATTCTTGCTGGGCTTTCTGAATTAATCTGGGTAAAAAGAAAATGAAAAAAAAAAAAAAGGAACTGAATGAATCTATGAATGAATCAACAAATAAAATGGAAGTGAAACACTATAAAAAAAAGCCCTAATAGGGAAATCATATGGCATGTTTACACTGTTACGTAATATTCCGAATACATCCAACAGGAATCAGTGCTCTATGACCTCACTTTTGAATCATGTTCCGTTTCACTTTTCTGTTAACTCTCTTTTTCTCCCCTCCATTTATCTATTTAGATCATGCTTCTTAGTGATCCAGAAATTGAGAGCAGCATCCTCATCAGCTCTGATGAAGGGGCTACCTACCAGAAGTACCGTCTGAACTTCTATATCCAGAGCTTGCTCTTCCACCCCAATCAGGAGGAATGGATCTTGGCCTACAGTCTGGATCAAAAGGTGAGCAACTGATTTCATATTTCAATGATTCTTGAGTCGGGTGTTGAAGGGGGTAGCATCTAGAACTGCCCACTTCCACAGGTGATGAAGTAATTCTAGTGTGCTTTGCTGTTCTCATCTGTTGGACAAAGGTGAGTCACAGACTGGATGAACAAGTTACAAATTTTAGAAAGCTTAAAAAATTGCAAAGCTTTTATCTTTCCTCTCCTGTTTCTGTCAGCCGTAGACTATGCAAAGTACAAAACCAAAGTTGGATAGCCACTTACAGTTTTTTGCAATAATCTGCCAAATGTTGTGTGTGTGTATTCCAGGTGAGATTTTAATTCCTACACTCATTTTTTAAGTTTTCTAAACTAGTCTGTCTCACATCCCAGTGATAAGGATGTATGGGACAAAATTTCAGTTGAAAGGCTAGTGCAAGTCTTTATTGAAGTAGCTACTGAGAGTATAATCAAATAATCTACTACTGCTCTACTCTCCAGTGTAACCTTTCCATGCACTTGTTAACTTAATGCTATGGCAGAAACCAGGTGGTTTGCTGCCATGCCACTGATGATGCTCAAGTGACATTTGCAGGCACAAAGCTGTAGTAAATACTCTCCTGTCATAGTATCAGATCCTTACTGTATGAAGGAGTTAGTTAAATGTCAAATAGTTTTGTGCACCCAGATGTTCACTGTAACAGGGATTTTGAAGTAGGCTAAAAAGACCAATCTGTTTATTTGATATCAGAGTATGGTTTGATGCCACTTTTAAACTGGAGGTAAAGATTTTAAATGGTACTGGGTTTTGTACAAAGCACAACAGCCCTGAAAGAAACAGATATCTGATAAGGTGCTCGTGAATGCAGGAATCCAGATATGACAATCTGAGTATGCATTTGTGAAGAGATCCAGATGTGGTGAATGTGAAGCATCTGCTCTGGGGTTGGAACACTGTATTTCTGTTTCCAGTGCTTTGTCTTTTTATCACATTAGTCACTGGAAGGAGAAATCAAAGTGCAAAGTATGCACAATGTAATAATTATGCTTCTCTGGTCCAGTAGAGCAGTAGTGGCTCAGGTGCATTTTTGCTTTTGCTCCTTCAAACTAATGCATCTGAGTGCTTACCTCAGATGTTTTCTTTTGCTCAGAAGAGAGACGAGGAAAAGGAATTGTCACGTAGAAACATCCTGAGGCTGTTTGTATTTTTTACCAGAAACTGAACAAGTTCGTCCAGAGAGTAAGAGCAAAGATGAGGTGATCTGCAGCTTGTTGGTGAAATGGAGCAATGTGAAGTTCAGGCTTTGCTTTTTCTTCTACCTTTGTGTTCAAGGCCACTCGTGATACTTTTCTTCAGCGTTCAGAAAGATGGCCTCTAGTGTTGGTTGAAAGTTGATCCCTGAGAGGACCTATGGAGGCAGCAATTTTCCCATTTGATTAAAAAAAAAAATGAACCAACTAAAAAGTCAACAATTCCTTCCTCCAACAGAATTACTGTTCCTTCCAAGTTGATGTTTAAGAAGGTGTATTCACTATTCCAGACTTCTAAGTTGTACTCACAGCTCCAAGAATAGCATGAATAAATGGAATAATGTAGACCTCTGTGATATCCATGTGGAACCACATTCTTTACATGTCCTCTGCAGTTTCACAGTGGGCAATTGGTAACTGTTTTCAGACTATGTTATCCCAGTTAGATTTTTTTACCCAGCTGCTAGTAACTTTCTGTAGTCTTTTCACATGCTTAGAACAGACTGAGTGCCTGTACCCATGATGTGCAGGGCTTGTCCTGTCTTTCCTGAGTGATGCCTTCCTGCAATAGTATTCTAGTGAATTTTCTCAGCCAGTCACTGTTTATGCTTTCAGTTTGTCCTGCTGACTCTCTCTTACTCTCAGCCTTGATGTTCAGGCATTGCAGCATGCTCTGCCAATAGACTTACCTTCTTGTCTTGCTGCTCCTGGTATAGCCTTGTTGTTGAGTAAGCCCCACTCCCCTGGTTTATCCCTCATACAGATGTTTTTATCTCTGTAAGTCTCATGTGATTCTAGTTTAAAGCCTAATCCTTACAGAAATTTGTCCAAAAATTACCTTCCCCTTCTTTAAGATAAGAAGCCCATGTCATCTGAATAGAACTTCTCCTTGAGATATGACCTCATAGATGAGAAAAACAAAGACTTTCTGACAATATTGTCTCTTCTGTCAGAGATGATATAGCATCACTTCAGCCTCCATATCTTTTATTACCACTGCCACATGAGTGTTGTCCCTATTTTTCCAGCTTAGAGTTATTCCCAGGAGCAAGGTGGAAGATTTAATGATATGGATGGAGTTCATCAGGTTTTATGAAAGATGTTTTGCTGTATGGCTGCTACTTTGTTCACTTAGGGACACATCACAATCACCACTGTCTGTTTTCTATTTGGAGTACCCAAAGAGTTGCTTAGGATACATCCTCAGTAGGAGTTGACACAGAGTGTGTGTTGCTGTTCTTAATTTGTGTCGCCAATTCTGACCCTCCTCTGCCTTGCCAACTCCCTTGTATTATGAAATAAAAGCAGTATGGCTGAGCCAAGAAATGTTTGTGTGGGCACAAATGTGTTGCAAGTTTGTAGACCCTAATATCTTCTCACAACATGTAAAGCTCAGGAGGAATTTTTGTAGATTTCTAAGCAAGCATGGGTGGGTGTACTGCTCCCCAGTGAGCAGTCATGTGGTACTGTGCAATTATCAGGTCCTGGGAATTTAATTGCATCTTGTGAGCTACAAATCTTGGATCTCTTCCCAGCAGCTTTGTGTGTGTCTACTTTATTGATAAAATAGTGCAATCTGATGTGTTCACTTGTTGATTCTCCTAATGGCCCCCTGTGTCCTTTGACAGAATCTGGACACTATATAAATGTTATTGCCAGTTCTGCTCTAGGTCAGGCTGGGTCTCATTAGTAGTGTCTGTATAGGGTATATGAGGTAATGCATATGGAAAATGGAGTTTCATCCTCCACTCCTCACAGGTTTTTGCAGAAAATGTATAGAAAGCTACTTAAATGACCAAAGTGTGATGGGAAAAGGAATATATGAGAAAACTTTAATATTCCCTGTTAGCAAATATTTGAAACTGCTTTATGGAGTGCTGTGAAAGCTCAGGGTCTGCAAGCACATACACGAGGTACAGCTTTCATAGCTGCCTTTCTGAGTGGCTGGGTAGATGAAGATCCTGAACTGGTCTAATCTATATTATCTCTTAGAATGATTCCTGATACTAATATTTCAAGTGTCCCATCATTTGTCTCATCCAAGGAGCCAACTCATTCTCAATAAGCTCAACTTTCCATGCCCCAGTAGCACTCTGGGGAATGGATCAGTCTGGAAGTCTCTCAGAATGACATTGAAACTTGTTTCAGAGCAAGATGCACAACTTTCTTACATGAATGTTTGTCTAAAATATAATAATAATAATAAAAAAGAAATAAAATGTTAGGGAAATAAAGGCAGAGATATTTAAAATATTAAAAATCCCCGTTGTTAAAAGGAAAAAACAAAACAAAACCATGCAAAGAGATAAAGTTCTGCCTGTTCCTTACAGGCCAGACTGTGACTGGGAGCCTATTTGGAGTAGGTGAGAGACTAAACAATTCAATAACAAATCGGTTTAAATTCCCCAGGGGGGAATTTCTGAATTTGAGAATACTGGATAAACAAGAAGTTTGGCAATCAGTGGCTTTTCCCTCTATAGGGCTTAATCTTCAGCAGGAAGCAAACCACAGAAATTGGGTTTCTTAATATCACTTTGAATGAGGTGATAAAGAGAATGTGCTAGATAACATTCTGCTATATCACCAAGTGGCACCTGGCAGATGATCTCAGGCTTGACTGAGGGAGATTTCCTTCAGTGTTGGAAATACGGCAAGTTATGATCTAAAAATTGAATGTGGTACATGTTAGAGCTCTGACTATCTTAACTAAACACTGCTAAATTTACAATAAAGAATCACAGATAATAGTAGGGCTACCTGGGAAAGTTTTCTTAATAGTGTGACATACAGAGCCAGGGCCACAAAGGCAGTGACTGCTGCCAGGCAAAATCCTTCCCTGGAGTCTGTGCACAGGCTCTCAATACAACATGTGGCAGATAACTAAGGGTGGGATTTTGAATTTATTTATTTATTTTCTTTTAACAGCGTAGAGTGCTGCTGAAGAAATGTAGGGGTACTTGTTGAGAGGAAGTCAAGGCTGTGTTCAAGTTCTTCTCAAAGTGTAGGCACCTTATTCCAGTCAGTCATCCATCTTTGGGATTCTTTCTGATGAGCCATTTTCATGGAATCATAGAACAGCCCAGCTTGGGAGGGATCCTAAGAGAATGTTTGGTCCAACCTTTTGTGGGAAAGAGAGCCTAGATGTGATTATCTAGTACTCTGTCCATGATATGTCTTGAAAACCTCCACTGATAGAAACTCCACCATGTGGGAGATGGTATCAGTAGTTGATTATTCTCACTATAAAAAAGTTATTTCTTCTACCAAGATGAAACCTCTCCCAGTGGAATTTATATCCCTTGCCCCTTGTCCTTTCCATGTGGCTCCTTACAAAGAGGATTCATATAAAGAAATTAAGTCAGACCACCAGATGTACATAGATATGGAGAAGGCAACAACTCCTCATCTCCTCTTCCCCTGTCATAGCCAGTCACTGAGCTGGGACATGAAGAGAACCCTTGGTCACCTGAAGGACTTTGGGTCCCTGTCTTTCAGGGGTTTCCAGTGCTGCAGGCTTTCAGGCTTAGCTACCCCTCCATCTGCTGTACTCATCCAGGACAGAGACCTGGGAGGTGTATTCTCCTCCACTCCCAGCAAATGCTCCAGCACCAGGTCTCAGATTCTTTTGTGCATCTCATGGAAACTTAGGCACATGGGGACATCCGGGTTGTGTTCAGGTGAGGAAATTGCAGTTTGAATTGGAACTCCTGATGCTGGACACTGGGTCCCAAGAGTGTAGCAGGATGCTGGAATTCAGTGTTGTGTGCTGCTGCATGTCCAAAGTGAGATGTGACTCCAGCCCAGGCCTGTAGGTTTTCTTTCCATAGGAACTGAGGTATAGGGCTGATGAAGAGAGGTGGGTTAGTGGGTGCCTCATATCTCATTTTGATATAAATCCTCAGGCATCCAGAGCTGTCACCTGGTCCACAGCTGCACTAGTGGTCCTGGAATTTAGATGTAACTGTAATTGTTAGAAGGGTGAGCATCCTCTCCTTTTATCAGCAACAGCTCTGGACTGCACCTCTTGGGTAAAACTCAGCTTTTCTTAGCAACATCTGGACATTATATTTAACAAGGAAAATAAGCTCTTTCTAATCCCACATTGATCCTCATGGTAGAATCACCATTTCATTGTATGATGTAAGAGAACACAGTGAGGCTAATTTCTTATCATGGCTCATTGATGTCTGAAGAGCAAGATGACCGCAGTTCCAGTCACAAGGATAAAATACTCAGTTTATCTTGCACCAGTTGCTTGGCCTTTGAGGACCCTGCAGAGTGAAGCTGGAGGCACACCTATGGTATTCTTTTCTTCACCCGAAGAAGAAAGAAATTGAGGAAGCTGCCATAATAACAATTACTCCTACAGGTCTATCATACTGAGGAATGAAATAAAGTCTTTTGCACAGCTATAAAGGATCACTTAGTGTTTCATGTTTAATACAAGCCATATTACAGTAACTGCTCTCAGAAATCCTCACCATACTGACTAGTCCATTGTATTACACAGTCATATTAAGAAGCAATCTCTGCCCCAGAGAGGCTGCAATTAAATGCAAAGCTGACAGACAAAGCATTG
Organism: Florisuga fusca; assembly: GCA_038090715.1. Lineage (NCBI taxonomy): Eukaryota > Metazoa > Chordata > Aves > Apodiformes > Trochilidae > Florisuga > Florisuga fusca. The sequence goes on along the minus strand of JAAWXA010000010.1, from coordinate 4,290,463 downwards.
TCCTTGGAGTATCCACAGTGTATTCAGGCACAGGTCATTAAAGTGTTTCATTGCCTAACTACTGCCGAGGACTGTAACAAAGTCAGAAACTGAACCCAGATAGAATCCTGTTCCCATGACTTAACCACAAATAAGCCTTTCATCTCTCTGCCTTTTGAATGCTCTTCTTAGAACATCAGGTTCTACAAACATATCATGTGTCCTTTGCTGGACAAGCCACCTGCCAGCAGCTCTCCCAGGCAGGCAAGGCTTCATCAAGCAGATAAAATGAAATGTTAGTAAAGTTAAAAGAACCCAAACCAACCAAACAAAACAAACCCCACAAAACCCTTGAGACTGAAAATATTTAAAGACAATTTACAGAAGTCTCTTCTTCAATATGGTAATGAACTGAAGAATCAAAATCACTTAACTTCATTTACAAATCATGAATATGTATCAGTGCCTTTAAATGAAAGGACTACTAAAACAGATATAGTGTTTGTTCAATTCATTAAAAGGAAGACAATTTATCAGGAGGTTTTTTTTCTTTCTACTCTTAAACTAAAGCTATATGCAAATGTAGGGAAATCAAGACCTTGTACTAACTCTGCTCCATGATGAGTATTTTTATAATCCTAATTAGAACCAGTCATTTAGTTCAGCAATTTTCCCCAATCTAGCCAATTTGAAATTAAAATAGATGCCTTGATTACAAAACTCATTAGCAAAGAAGCACCCTTTTTGCTAACCAGTTCATTTGGAATGCACAAACTGAATGAAGTGAGGAGCACTTGTGTTGTCAATTGCTGTAAGTGAAGTGAGCCCTAATTGTTAGCATTGTGAAGTATTTGTATTGCTGCATGTTTCATTGCAGTATAATATATCATTCATTAAAGGTAACAAAAGCAGTTTTTAAATGATTTAATTAAGTGGTGTGGTGGTGGTGCACCAGGTAATTTTAATAAAGTCAAATGTCACTGTTGTTTGCATTTGATGGGCATTACTGTTGGAAACAAGATGTATGACTCTGTATTTATCATTCTTATTATAGCAAGCCTGGCAATTTTAATAGGAGATGAGATATTAAATTATGCAACCCTGGCTCCACTTCAGAAATGCCCAATGAATTTTGTCCTGGCAAAATAGTGAACTTGAGGCTTGTGATGATTTGTAGTGGCAAAAAGGAAGCAACTGCTCGTGAAACTTGATTTAGCCGGAACAGACTTTCTTATTACATTTTATTTATGTTAGGGATTCTTCATTAACAGGTTTTACTTTGAAAAGGAAAATAGAGAGATAAATGGAGTGAGACACACTTGATGCTTAAATGTGCTGCAGCCTGGTTAATTGTGTAACAGAGCAAGGATCCTGTGGTTTAAATCCACAGCCTCTAAATCATGCCTGAATATTGATTTTATCTGGAGTCTGAGTGGGGTGAGAAGTGGTTATAAATGTAGCAGATGGGAATAAACATGAAAGAATGATGAAAGTTGACGAATAAGAGCACTGGGGGCATGATTTATTTTGCCTGACTGCGGAGATGTAAAATGTAGCAATGTGTAACTGTGTCAGGTGCTGAGGCTGCACATAGTAGTTGGTGGCGATCTAATGAATGGTGTTGATTGATTTCTAGAAGCAAATGTAGGTGACTATTTTAGGATGAAGTAAATTGCACCTTAGACTCGTTTGTATTGACTGGGCCTTCACTGACTGTCAAGGAGGCAATTTCCTTTGCCGAGATGTAAGTATTTGCTATATTACCTGAGATTAGGGGACTTGAAACCAACCTTGCTGTCTGGATATGTACAAAATGGATTACATGGGATATGAATCCAATACGATCAGAGCAATAAAAATCTTTAAGTTTCCTGCTATCATGCTTACAAGTTTTAATGACCCCCTGCCATGGAGAAGAGAACAAATGTGACATGCAAGCAAAGATGAAATTCCCAGTCTTTTGCATTTCTTTTTATCAGGATTCCTTTGTGTAGATGTGAGTTACCTACCAGGCTGCTTTAGTGAAATGAGATTAATCCAGAAGGGTTTCCTTTGCCTTTTTCCCCTTATCTTTCTTTCTCTCTCACTTTCTTTCTTTCTTTTTTTGTTCTTCTTTCCCTTTTTCTTTGCTTTCTATATTGCTTTTAAAAGCTCAGTCTCAGTATATACCTGGCCTGATGGCAACAGTAAGTCTTCTCTAAAATCTCTTGAATAGAATTATAAATGATACCACTTTCAGTTGAGAAAGAGCACAATTCAACTGCTGACTCCACTCAGACACCTGCTGATGCTGAACATGGAGAGCTGCAGCCTGGTGTCTTTCTCCTTTCACTGAATTGATTCAATGTGGTGCTTGAGTTTAGAAATGTGACTATTCCAGGCTAAAGAAAATCAGAATTCATTATACCAAAAATATCATAGCTGAAGTAACTGAGAGCAGCCTGTGACAATAAACATAAACTTATTTTAATTGTCAGGAAATTATCACTATGTATAAAATGTAAAACGTAATAGGAATAAAAGGCAACCCTGACCTTGTAGCCAAACGGTTTAGCCTGGAGTTAATTTTAAGATTATGCATAAATGCTTTTGTGGATTAAGGCCTATAAGTATGTGGCCCTTTACACATTAGGATGTGAAGTGGTTATACAACAGTCTTTCACTATTGAAAAGTGCTGTCCTGCAAAGAAATACAAGTCCTGTGGACTTTTAGTGTTGGGGATTTTAGGTAGTTTCTTGGATCTGGCTGTTCTGTCATCTTTCTTAAATGCTTCAGGACTTTAAAACCATAGTCTGAGGAAGATGAGTCTGCCAGCTCCTGTAATTGTGACCGTGGACATATGGAACTAAATACAGAGGAACACTATTCCCTCACACCAAGAATGCTTTCTGCAAGCTGGCACTTAAGAAGCTGTTACATTTTGTTAATCAGGAATGGTCATGCTTTATCCAGAAGGATTCAGGACCCAGCAGCTCCCTGAATCACTGTCAGTAATTCAGACAGCTGAGAACTGTTGGAAGTCTGCCCAACAAGGACCATTCTTTCTGTCTGGGTAATGGTGGCATTAATTAGTATTTGCACATTGCCTTGACAGTACAAGACCTCAGTGTCTGGAAGTATTGCACATTAGGATGGCAGTGGGCTACTTAAGACAATGCTTTCATCTCCATGGCTGGAATGCTGCCATGGATGGCTACAAGCTCTTTAGAAGGGACAGACAAGTTAGGAGAGTGGAGGAGTGGCTCTGTATGTTAGAGAGTCTCTTGACTCTGTAGAACTTGAGGTCAGCAACAATAAGGTTGAGTGCCTGTGGGTCAAAATCAGGGGGAAAACCAATAAGGCTGACATCCTCCTGGGAGTCTTTTATAGACCACCCAACCAGGATGATGAGAGTGATGAATTATTCTTCAAGCAGTTAGCAGATGTCTCAAAATCACCAGCCCTTGTTCTCGTGGGTGACTTTAACCTGCTAGGTGTCTTTTGGGAACTGCACACAGCAGAGAAGAGGCAATCTAGGAGATTCCTAGATGATATAGAGGATAAATTCCTACTCCAGCTGGTAAATGAGCCCACCAGGGATGGGTCCCCACTGGACCTACTGTTTACAAACAGAAAGGGGCTGGTGGGAGATGTAGTGGTCGGAGGCTGTCTGGGGCACAGTAAAATAATAGAGTTTTCAATACTCAGGGATGCAAGGAGGGCCAACAGTAAAACCTCTATGCTGGACTTTAAGAAGGCAGATTTTGGCCTTTTCAGAAGACTGGTTCAGAGTGTACCCTGGGAAACACCCTGAGATATTGAAGGAAATTTGGGGTAAAAAGAGAGCTTAGTCTATGGAAAAAAGGGCTGGCTACTCAGAAGAGTTGAGGAATATAGTTAGGTCATGTAGAAGAAAATTAGAGAGACAAAGGCACGATTTGAGCTCAGTCTTGCTACTTCCATTAGGGATAACCAAAAGTCCTTCTACAGATACATCGTCTGCAAAAGGAGGGGCAGGGAAAACCTCCATTCTTTGTTGGACATGGGGGGAAACAGTTACAAAAGATGAGGAAAAGGCTGAGGTATTTAACACTTTCTTTACCTCAGTTTTCAACAGTAAGGTAGTCCTGAGGACAGCTGCTTCTGGGGCTTGTAGAGAGAAATAGGAAGCAGCTCCCCTATAATCCTGGAGGGAACAGTTTGTGATCTGCTGAGCCACTTGGATCCTCATAAGTCTATGGGACCAGATGGGATCCACCCCAGGGTGATGAAGGTGCTGGCAGAAGAGCTCACCAAGCTGCTCTCCATCATTTACCAACAGTCCTGACTCACTGGGGACATCCCAGATGATTGGAAGTTGGTGAATGTCACACCAATCCACAAAAAAGGACAAAAGGAGGACCCAGGAAACTCCAACCTGACCTCAGTGCCTGGCAGGGTTATGGAACAGATCATCCTCAGTGCAATCACACAGCACCTACAGGATGGACAGGGGATCAGACCTAGCCAGCACGGGTTTAGGAAGGGCAGATCCTGTCTGACCAACCTGATCTCCTTTTATGATCGGGTGACCCGCCTGGTGGATGAGGGGAAGGCTGTGGATGTGGTCTGCCTGGACTTTAGCAAGGCCTTTGACACCGTCTCCCACAGCATTCTCCTGGAAAAGCTGTCAGCCCACAGCTTGGACAGGAGAACCCTGTGCTGGGTTAGGAACTGCTGGAGGCCACCAGAGAGTGGTGCTGAATGGTGCTGATCCAACTGGCAGCTGTGGTGTCCCCCAGGGATCAGTGCTGGGCCCGATTCTGTTTAATATCTTCATCAATGATTTAGATGAGGGGATTGAGTCCATAATTAGCAAATTTGCAGACAACACTAAGTTGGGGGGAGTGCGGATCAGCTGGAAGGCAGGAGGGCTCTGCAGAGGGACCTGGACAGACTGGAGAGTTGGGCTGATTCCAACGGGATGAGGTTCAACACGGCCAAGTGCCGGGTCCTGCACTTTGGCCACAACAACCCCATGGGGAGCTCCAGGCTGGGCACAGAGTGGCTGGAGAGCAGCCAGACAGAGAGGGACCTGGGAGTTTGGATTGACAGGAAGCTGAACATGAGCCAGCAGTGTGCCCAGGTGGCCAAGAAGGCCAATGGCATCCTGGGCTGTATCAGGGACAGCGTGGCCAACAGGTCCAAGGAAGTGATTCTTCCCCTGTACTCAGCGCTGGTGAGGCCACACCTCGAGTCCTGTGTCCAGTTCTGGGCCCCTCAGTTCAGGAAGGAGATTGAGGTCCTGGAACAGGTCCAGAGAAGAGCGAGGAGGCTGTGAAGGGACTCCAGCACAAGTCCTGTGAGGAAGGGCTGAGGGACCTGGAGCTGTTAAGTCTGGAGAAAAGGTGGCTCAGGGGAGACCTCATCACTCTCTACAACTCCCTGAAAGGAGGTTGGAGCCAGGGGGGGGTTGGTCTGTTCTCCCAAGTAGCTACCAGTAAGACAAGAGGGCATGGACTTAAGCTCTGCCAGGGGAGGTTTAGGTTAGATATTAGGATAAAATAATTTATATAGAGAGTAATTAGACATTGGAATGGTCTGCCCAGGGAGGTGGTGTATTCTCTGTCCCTGGAGGTTTTTAAGAAGAGACTGGATGTGGCACTCAGTGCCATGGTCTGGGAATCACAGTGGTCGTGGATTAAGGGTTGGACTTGATGATCTCAGAGGTCCTTTCCAACCAACGATTCTGTGATCTTTAGTGTCCTCGAAGATAGATGACTGGGTTGGGATAGAGCAGTGTCCTTGAGGCAGCCAGCTGGATGGATGATGCTGAGGGGTGAAGGTACAGTTCCTCCCCCCACGCATGTAGCTCCAGGTACCTGTTTGTTACAGCATCAACAACCAAGAACTGGGACAGTCTGTGAAGGTGCTTTCTGAGGGCTGTGTGTCTGTCTGCCAGACCAGGAGCTTGCAGTCATGCCTGGGAACAGCAGACTACCCCTCAGTTTCATGTTAGCAGCTGCTGTACCTCTGGCATATTTTCATAAACTGAAAAGAATGCTAATATTTGGGAAAGGGGCTATGTAAGCCATCCAGGGTTGGGAACCTTTAGGTAGAGTACAGTCCTGATCCTGACACAGAGCTTTGAATGTAGCTGGCAGTGCTGAGGACCAAAGTTCTTGGTGCTGTATTAATTCTAGCTGCTCTTGTAGCTGTGCTTTCCATTGCAATTGAGGATGTGCAGGGCTCAGGTCATCAGATACTACAGGCTGGCTTTAGATCACACAGAACATCTGTGACTGGATTTCAGTGGGGGTCTGTGGCTATGTGGAAATATCTGTGAGTGTTTTCCTGCTGGACATGTCACATCCATTTAACGGGTCACCATTATTTTATCTAATTTCTACCAGTATGCTATAAAAATCTTTTTATACAGCTGAGATGCATATCTAAAACCAAACAAAGAGAAACTCCAGATAACAAGCAGTCAGGAGCTGACATTTCATCTCCAGCATTCTTCTGTGAAACAGGTTTTGCAAATCCCAGGATACCCAGGTGATTTTTGCACCATGCAGTTCTTAGTAGGTCTCTTTTTTCCAAAACTAGGAGTAATCATCTGGTTTTCCCAGTAGTGCCAGTATCCCCACTGTCTTGTCCTGGTCACATTACCTACCACTGTCAAGCAAGGAATATTTAAATGGCCCAGAAATTACAGCCTGATGGTTGCCAATACAGAGGCAGAGTCTACGAGGCAGTGAGAGAGGCTGAAGGGAAGCTGAGGCACGGGGAGGTAAAGTGACCTCTGCGAGGTTAGCTAACCAGTTGCCACCTCACCCAGACTTCCTAAATCTTGTTCTCTTTTCCTTTCTGGTAGCTCAGGTGTCCCTGTAGAAATGTTACAGGTCTTCCTCTTGCAGCTTTGTGCCTCCCGAAGTTTTGTGATGAAACTGTGATGAAACTCACAGCATGGTTGGGGTGGGGAGCCCACGTGGGAATTTCACATCAGCAGGTGCTGTAGTTGCAGATGTGCCACATGCCAGAGGGGACCCTTCTCCTGTATTGTAGCACAGCAGTACACTAAAAAGCCCATACATTTAATTCAAATAGTTTAGTCGCTATTTCATGAAACAGATTTCTGTTATGCCAGAAGCTGGTGTGTGGCCCTAGTGTTTCAAATTGCCCTTTGCAAATAGATTTCTCTCTGTCTCTCTCTCCTCCCCTTTTTGACTCACTGCAAACCATCCCTGCCTCCAGTGTTTGGTTTCAGAAGGAAAATGAAACCATGTTCTGATCCAATGGCCCACCTGAGCTGGTTTACAAAAGATTTGTGCAGTTACGTGTAGCAGCTGAAATTAAGTGTAGGTCCATTTGATTGATTTTGATTGATCAGGTCCATGATTGATTTTGGCAGGGAAATGCTGATTTGCATCACAGGAGTATCTGGCCTGAAAACATGTATGCTATTCTGTTCCTTCAAGACAACAAGATAGATGCAGTTTACTCCTTGCAGTGTACAGAGTATTTTTGAGGTGCAGTTTCCCCAGTCTCATTTGCCTCTGTGCAAGTTATTGTTTATGTTAAGGCACTTACTTTTTTCCTTTGTTCAACCTCAACATATAAAATGTGATCTCTCTTTTTTTTTTTTTTTTTTTTTTTTTTTTTTTTTTTTTTTTTTTTTTCCTTTTTTTTCTTTTTTTTTCTTCTTTTTTCTTCTTTTTTCTTTTTTTGTCTGTTTTTTTTTCCTGTCTTTTTTTTTCTTTTTAAAAATATTTTTTCTTTTTCCTTCTGAAACAAAATTCATGTAGTCAGTAATATTATTAAAGTTCCAGAGGAATGGGTGTTGGGTCTTTGTCCCCATGTAGGCACAGATGATTCAAATTTTCCATATGTTCAATGGTAATCTGTGTTTCAGCTTTTCATGGTCATTGTTTCAGTACTGAAAAAGGAGACCAGTGCCTGGATTTTTCTGGTCTAGTACCTTTGAACTAGTGATCTCAAGCTTTTAGAAGTCACAAATTGGTCATTTGAAAGGTTGTTTGATGAGTTTGGCAGAGAAAAAATCAGTAGGCTATTGGAACAATTTCAGTTGTTCTCTCTTACATTTCTTTTGATGCATCTGTGATTGAAGAAAGCTTGAAAATCGTGTTTTTCAAATGCTTCTTCACAGTGAGTAAAACTAAAAGCTTTATCTCTAAAGAAAAAGGTAAAAAAAGTGCCTACATTTACATATCTCCTGATTTTAGCACTTTGCTGTGGCTGGTCTTTTATGCTTTTAAGAGAGATCTTTATTCCTCATTGCAAATGTGGGATGTCCTTAGGTGCATTTTGGTGCTTATTTGTGCACTGCATATAGGATGTGTGGGAGAAGGCTGGTGGCCTGTTTGTATGGGATGTGCACATATTTGTGTGCATTTCTCAAGTTTTGCAGTGGAAGCCCCTCCACAGCTTTGTGGCAGTTACAAGAAGTTCTTCAGTGTAATAAAATTATTTAGGTTTGTGTTCAATTGATTTTTATAGGGTGGCAATAAAATGGAAGTTAGGGCACGGTGCAGTAAAAATTTGGTACATCTCAGGTGTAGTGTGTATTATAAAAGGAGGAGCTGAAGCAGCAATATGAAGGGTGGTATTTGTGAGAAAGGGGCAAATGATAAACAAACAACAAAACAAAGCCATATAGAAAATCCTTGGGCTGTGGTAGTGCAAAAGTAAGAAAACCTCATCCTCCCCACAGCCTCCTACTTTGGCATCTCATTTCTGCCAGAAAGTCACTGATCATAAACCATCTGAGTGTAGAATTGGTAGCATTTTATACAGGCAGTGTTCAAGAAATGACAGCATGTACAAATAACATGCTAGTACAATATACTGTACCCAAGGGGACTTTCCTGCCATATAGTAAAATAACAACATCATCGAAAGTTTTGCTGCCAAAATAGAATTCTGGTTTTGTCCTCTGACTGACACACTACTTGCTTCAGGTCAGTTGATTTCCTCAAATCTCGATGCCAGTCCATGAGAGTTCTGCACACATAACCAACCACATGAATGTGACAAACCTGAAACTTCTGCTGCAAAATTGCATCCAGTGTTCCCTAGCCAGATGAATTGTTTTTTTCCTCTATTGACAGCAATGAGAAGGCTGCTTTATTTTGCTTCTGCAGCCTCCCTTTATCTTATGAATTATTCTGTACCATCAGTGTGAACACTGGTTAACTTTGGGAATTAAAATTACCTTATATCGAGTTTGATGACTTGTTGTTGACTATTGTTTTTACCTTGGATCAGGTTTGCTTATTGTTTTTGAGTTTTTTGTATGTGTTCTGTTTTTCTTTTATTATTATTAATCACCCTGCTGGGTAAGGTGTATTGAAGGTATCTAGAGTTTGAATTAAATAGGATAAATAGCTTAAATTCAGACACCACAGAATATATAGAAATCTGGAGAGGCACTGAGAGAGGTTAGATAAGAGCTTGCTTTTTCTTGCATGATCTGCAATTGCAAATTCATTTATTCTAGAGGTACAATCTTCCACGGTTTGGTTGCAGGAAATGGGTGATGGATGAATCAGAGATGACAGTGTAAATGGTGTATGCCCAGCAGCCCTAGAGGATCCCTGAAACATGCGAGTTTCTCATTTGGTGATTTTTCTGGCAGTGATGCCTTGGTTCAGTGACAGTTTCTGCTACAACTGTCAAGCTAAATTGTTCCTGATGGTGTCTGGCATTTACAATGATGCTGTTCATTTGTGTTCCTCCTCTAAACATCCGTATGCTGCCCTTCATGCTGGTGCATGGGTGGTACTGTCAGTCTCCTTTGCACCTCTGGGTCAGGGAGAACTGAATCCCTGTGAAGTAGAGGGAGGATTCCATCTCTCACCTTCCATGAGTCTTATTTGCTGCTCAGGATGAAGAATGGGATATTCCCCTGGACCTTCCCAGACTTGAATCCCCTTCCTACATGTGATCTCTGTCTCAGCTGTGTGTTTCTAAAGATAGGGGCCTGTGTTTGGCCTGTGTCTGCTTTTGCCTTCAGTAGTTTCCTGGGTTTAGTGCATAGATTGCCCAATGAGAAATTTGTCTGTCTAGAGCTGGACTGAATTACCCACAGTATTTTAAAAGGGTTATAAGAAGAGCAGTACTGGAAGTCATCTTAAAGTTAGCAGAGTCCCTGGTGGACACTGGAGCTTCCTGGGGAGTAAGAGAGTAAGGCTGAAAGAATCTGAGAGTTTCTTTTTGAATAATATGTTCAAACTCAGGGAAGCAAATTTGCTTTAGCACTTGAGGCATCCAGTGAATCAAGACATATAGGCCATTTAATCTTACTTTTTTTCACTCTTGATTTATTAAAGAACAGGATGTGACAAGCATGTGGTAAGGAAGGTGGCCTAAAAAAGTCAATTGCAAACAATAATACAAGAACTAGGCTGTTCAAGTAGGAGATAATATTTGCTAAGCCTGCATCTTCAACACTACAGAAGATGAAGTTTTCTACCTTATTTTTATAATTTTTACTCATAGAAGTAATTTCACACTCACAGTTGTCCTATGGTCAGCATCTGTGTTCTCTTTGGGAAGGCACAAGACTCCCATTTACTGCAGTGGGCTTTTCTTTGTGCTGGTTTTGTCCAGTGTCTGGCCTTGGTCCCAGGCAGTATAGAGTATAGGCTTTTTTGTGGGGTCCAGAATTATCCAGAGAGGGATTTTCCCCAGTGCAGTATCTGTACACCTCCTAAGCAGTGCCCATTCATCCACTGTAGCTTCCCAGAAGCCTTTCAGGAATGGCTTCATGGCATTTATATGACAAAAAGAGATGAAGGAAGTATGGTGTGTTGTGGTAGCTTAAAAATGTGTTTTGAGGCCCAAGAAGGAGAATCGAGCTACAATAAATCCAGAAAAGTGGCAGTTGTGCCATCCTTACTGACTTAGGGATCTCCATACAGGCAGAGCTGAGAATAAGGTCCTTTGATCTCTTTTGCAGACTACATTGACATGAAAAGTAAGACACCAGTGATAAAATTAGAAGGAAATTATTAAAGGATAGTGTTTGCAACACTTGCATTGAACTGTCTTAGAAGTGTATTTAGGAAAGGTTTTTAAGAATTAGAAATTTCTGTCTGTGCCTTCTCACCTATACCAACCTTCAAAGCTTCCCATTTCCTTGGGGCTATGCCATTCACATACAGGTTGACAGTTCTGTGTTTTTAAAATCCCTGGAGAAATTTTGCACTTTCAGCTCTTGGAATCTCTCTCCTTGGGTCACTCCCATTATTACTTTTTCCCAGCTTCCCTCCAAGTTATCTGGCACCTGTGCCTGTGATGCATTTCTTGCTGTATGCATCTTTCCCTCAGACTTGGTGAAACCTCTCATGGGGAGTTAATGTTGAGCTGCTCTGAATGCCCAGCACTGGCTCAGGGAGCTGCTGGGCTGATATGTGAATACCACTGAGCAAACCCCCTCTCCAGCTTCACAGCTTTGTTACTGTGTGTGCCTGCAGAGAGGCTGCAATGGTTTCTAGCAGCAGGGAAGGGTGGGATCTGAGCAGGATTAATTGGAGCTGCCTGTATCTTTTTTATAGCTCAGTCTTTGCTCGCCTTGATTTTGGGTGCTTACAGGAAATGTGCTTGGCACAATGGGCCAGTTCTGTGCTGATGTTTTCTCACTTTTCCTGAGGATGACAAGAGATGCTGGTCAGCTTTTGAAATCTGCTAAGACCCCTGCTGAATTCCTCTCTTAGGAAAGGTATGATTAAGTGGTCATTAAACATTTTGTAAAAATCTCTTCCTTACGTTATAAAAGCCTGACAGAACCCACGCCTTCAGGCTGAGGGGGCACAGTATCCTTGTAGGGCAAAGAAGGTCAAAGAATATGAACAGTTGTGAGGTTGCTTTGACTTGAAGAAATAGAGTTGCACAGCACCACTTTGAAGTGGGTTCCAGGTCTAATGCACCTGTGAAGTTTGCTGCTCTTCAGCTGGTGAGATGAGAACTGTATGAGGAGAGTGGACTCCTGCCCTCAGCCAGGACTGGCCACAGGTGGGAGCAGCTTTACTTTACAGCATTTTCACCTGTGTGAGCTAAATTAGGTTAATCTGTGTTCCTGCTCAGTGTCTGGAGCGTGCTGGGAACACACATAATTTGGGAACTGTCTTGAGTAGCTTCCTTTGCCTGCAAAACTGCTTATGAAGGGAAAACTGAAGCTGAATTGGGTGGCAGGTGTATGTGTTAAATAACATGATTTAATCTGGAGAAAAACACCTTTCTTTAATTTTACCAAAATGACATGTTCTGATGGAGCCCAAATAATATTTATTTCTTTCAAGGCATGTGAATTTTTTACACGAGCAGCAATTACATCTCAGAATAAAATGCTGTTTGGAATGCAGTTGGAAACCCTTTTAATAATGCCCATGCATACCCTTTCAAAGTTGTCATTTTTTCCACATAAAGAAATAGCTCAGCAAAATCTAATATGAATTTGGAAGGTGTTTTGGGGATATATAATCTTCCTGTCAATGATTTGGAAAAAACCTCTTCCATTACATGTTGGTTTGTACAATACGGAGGTTACCCTATAGCAAATGCCACAGGGTTTATAAAGGAAGCAGGGCAGGATCTGAGCATGTGGCTGTAGCTTTATGTCCCACTCTGGCTAATGGCTGAGCCTCTCCTGCTTTGCCCATTGTATGCTCAATAAACATGAAAGATTGGTCTGTAATAGCGACAAATGTACCCAGACACTTGCACTGTAATTAAAGGCATATATCACACCATAAAGCACATTTGAATGAAAAATCTTCCCATTAGACACGTGGTTCCCATTTATTTCCCCTTATTGTTAAACTTCCAGAGTGTAAGGAAGGGCTTCTACAGGGCTGCAGTGTGGAGCCCCCAGGGACAATCAAGATTTTCCTCTTGTGCAGGGAGGGCACAGAGCTCCATGGCACAGGGTGACCTCTATGGCCCCATTAGCTAAATCCACGTGGTTGGTGGATCCAGTTAGCACAGACCTCAGGTCAAAAACTGCCTAATGATTTTTAAACGGAAAAGAAGCTGGGCAAGGGGACCAGACTGGCTCGAAGGGAGAAATGTCAGCAGTCCTTAGAACTGATTCAGTCTTCTGTCACCGATCCTAGGGAAAAAGAGAGTGAAGCAGCAGCTGGGGACAACAGGAGCACCCTCCTCAGCCTCTGGGTGCCAGTGGAGGAAATTGCTGGTAAAGATAGCTCCTGGTGCATCTTGTAGACCCCGAAAGCAGGAAGCAGTTCTGCTATCTCCATTCAGTTCTGATTTCTTCACAGTCCCAGTGTTGTCCCTCCCTTCCATGTTCTTCATCCCTGCTCCATTCTGTGTCTAGTCCTGCTCTCTGCTCTACACCACTGATGTGGGAAACTGTGCCCCTGAATGGCATGTTCCAGGCTTTGTCTCATGGCTCAATCTGTTCTCAGAGTCTAGAAACAGAGTTTTTTGATTTCTGGGTGTTTTCTTTACTTTTCAATAAGACTTGTTAACAGAACACTCATCAGGAGGTGGTCAGTGGCAACAGTGGCTCACTCACAATCAGTGGCTCAACATGAGCTCTCCCCCAGACTCTCAAGCTGGTTTTGAGTGATTAAAATGTCACAAAGAAAGGAATAAGCAAACAATCAAAAATTTAGCCTTCCTGTAAAATGGCATTTCTATTTATAGTACCTTTTACAAGTTTTTAAAGCTAAATTATTTTGAAATGTGTTTTGACTGATCAAAATGAACATGTGTTTTGTGTTTTTCTCACATTCTCATATTTGAAAAAACCCAGAAAGTAATACTTTTCATCTTGGTTCTGAGCCACTCCAGCATTTCTGGGGGTGTGGAGAAAGTAGGAAAAAGAGAACCTGTTTTTCACTCAGGACTGAAACATGCCTTAACTTCTTTAGTGATACTCCTTTATGTCAATACTTCTGTTGCAGCTGTATCTGAACTTCTTGTTCCACTATAAACCAGTCATGCAATACAAAAGCAAAAGATATGATGTATTCTCAGCAGAAATGGCAAATTTTTGGCTGAGTCTGCTCAGTACAAATCAGGCTTAAGATGAAATGTGATGGTTTTCGAGTGGACTTTTCCCCAGTTTAATCTACTTTCCTCTTTTTCTTGGAGGTGAAGTGGAGAAGCAGAAAGAAGCAAATCTTGCTTTGAGCATCAGGTCTAATAAAACTGCACTGTTGTGAGTGGACCCATCAGGTGAAAGCATTTTTTAAAATGGTAAATGCAGAGGCAATCAGGTGAACACAGTCAGGTGTTGCCAGTTAGGAGGAGGAAGGCCTGAGCTCCTGTTCAGCCCACCTGTGCCCAGTTAGCGTTGGCCCCCACTGGGCATGAGCAGAACTGGGGACCAATAAAAGGTGAGCTTCCAAACCCATGGGGAGCTCACTCTGGAGCTGCCAGAGAAGAGGTTAGTTGAGTCCAGAGTGTTAGCACCGAGATAGACTGACTGAATCCAAGGCAACTCTCAGAGTACTGTTCTTACACTTTGGTAAGAACACCTACTGGACCTCAAAGCACCATTGTCCAGGAAAGGATTGTCTGCAACAGGTAAAACCATGAAACATGGCATCACTGCACTGTCTTAACTGACCTGGTTTTATTATAAGCAGGATATAGGTTGAGCTATACAGTTAGAACATGAAGTCAAATGTTTCCAAAGTGTTTGAGCTTTGTGCAGATCCTTGACCGGTTTCTTACCACGGAGGGGTGGAGTCTCAATTTCTTCTGTCTGAAGACCTACATTTGCCAGCCTTTATGTGAAGTGTTTCATTATAGAAATACAAATACAACCTCCCAGCTTTTGATCCTTTTTGATTTTGTTTTGGTTTTGCCCCTTTCTGTGACTCAGATGGTGGAAATATATTTAGCATTTAATTTATCTCTGGACCAGTTTCTCATCAAAATAATGTGCTTCCACTGCTCCTTCCACTGTACATCTGTAGGGAAATGAGCAGCTCTGGTGGGTCTCAGCCACAGTGTGTGGACACATTCTCTTTCCATGCCGAAGGCAATCTGGTTGTATTCTGCTAAAGAAGAACGTTGAATTGTAATGAGGGCTCTTGATGCAGCCTTTAATCGCTCCTGGAAAGGAAATTAAAGCAGAGAGAGAAGCTGCTCAATTTGTTTTCATGACAGTTACTAGTTTTTACAACTTCATGTAAACAAAGTCCATAGAGTGCTGGTAGACTTCTCCTCCTAAACTCAGCTCCACCAGCTGTTACACCAATCTTGTGGCTTGAAAAGCGGGATTTATTTTTAGGTTGTTTAGTTTGGAGTTGTCAAGAATGCCTTACCTGGGTTGTGATTTGCATCAGCTTGTGGCACAAGAAGAGGGTGAGAAGCTCTTCTTTCCCTTTTCTAAATTCCCAGAAGCACTTTCAGATCATGGATCTTCTGGAGCCTCAGCAAAGCAAGGTGGCAAGGACAGGTATTTGCTTGGAAGGAGTTGAATGGAACAAGCACAGATATCGTTGTTCTTGAATTGGTTTTCAGCCTGAAGGTGACATTAGCTCTTGTGTCCTCTGATGGTAACTGCTTGACACTGCAGAGATTTCCCAATAAGCCCCAGACTGAGAGGAATGGTGGAACAGAGGAAATGGAGGAGGGCCCTAAGTAATCTCTCTGCATGCAGCCTCTC
The DNA here is from genome assembly GCA_038090715.1 of Florisuga fusca. Classification (NCBI taxonomy): domain Eukaryota; kingdom Metazoa; phylum Chordata; class Aves; order Apodiformes; family Trochilidae; genus Florisuga; species Florisuga fusca. The sequence continues at coordinate 4,274,861 of JAAWXA010000010.1, read as the reverse complement.
CTACTCTGCATAATTCCCCTTGGAAGGGGTTGCTCCTGACCTGGTTTCAGCCGCCCAGCTGAGCTGTGGTAGACCTGAGTCCTGTCCCTGTTCTGTTGCAAGTAACATCTGCCTCACATGAAAACCTGAGAAAGGGAGAGGTATCCATCTCCTCGAAGGAGGGATGGAAGACAGACGAGGAAGGTAATATGGAAGATGTAATGCAGAAGCAGGGCATGTTTCTGTAGTACCAAACACTGTCTTCATGGCCATGCCATATCTATCCTGTCTGTCGTCTTATGCAATTTTTCTTGATGCTGTCAGCTTTCTTTTGTTGCTTAGCTCTGGTCAGGCTTCACAGTCTGCTCCTAAAGACACACTGTGCCAGTGCCTGACAGCAACTGGTGGCTGCAGGATTGTTGCTGGTGGTCTCCACGAGTAGATTTAGCATGTGGGGCTATGAGAAGGAAGAAACCCACAATTTTATGGTATCTCAAATGGGTTAATAAAGGGAAGTGGCTTGTGTGTTGTGGGAATTGGTTGGATTTCTTCGGGTCAGTCTTGGCTAATCAGGAGTTTACTATTCCAATTTGAATTCCTTGTGATTAAGGAATCTGATATCTGTATGAGTTATAGGAAGATAATCTGAATCTCAGGGATTCAGATGGAGCTGAGGGAAAAAGACACCATTTTCAAATGATGAAACAAGAAAATGGGAAAGAAGAAGGAAATTTTTTGTCAGCTTGGGATGTGTGTTCTAAATTCAGCAAGAGAACAGCATGGTGACTAGATGGACCTGACTGTCTGGAGTATTCTTACAGTAGTTGAGTAAGGGTAAGTGTTATTTTAGAGTTAAATGACAAATATGACAGGGAGAAATGCAGTCATTACCCCTGTTCTTTCACTTGCTGGGGCATTTATTTCCTACAGTATAGACTCCTTTATTTTTTTGTTTTCTTTTTTTCCTTCCTCTGACTAATTTTAAGTATGGAAAAGTGTTATTTCTTTGCACTGGCTAAAGTGAGGGCCATCAGTTCTATACAGAACATTGTTCCAAGATCTTACAAAATGTTTCTCCTGCCTTACTGGGCTGCTCAATGTGTCTTTAGTCAGAATGCTATTGATGTAACCTGAACTGTTTTTCCTGTGGTTTGTATTTGTTGCATATGGTTCTCTTCTTCCATGTGATCAGTCATCTCTGTCCAATCTGTTGTCAGCCATGGCCTCTCTTTTCTGTACTCTCAAGGCTGAAAAGTATGGGGAATTTTTTCTCCAGTTCACTTTCCTTCTATAAATTAGCTGTCTGAAATGTTGACGATGGCACCTTCTCCTTTTGCAGTTCCTTCTGTAACAGAAGTCTAGAGGGTGAGCAGGACACACCTTGCAATTTTCTGAGTGGTTTCCAACTTTTTCTTCCTTTCTGAGGAAGAAATTTTTCCGGTGGTTGTGGCTGTTTTCCTTCCTAAGACCCTGCAACAGACTTGCTTTTTCTGCATTACTCTTCACAGATCACTAGCAGGCAGTCCAATTTACTACAGAAATATTGACCTAGTTTTATTTTTCTCCTGTCCCAGATTTGATTTGTTTGGCAGGAGCCCTCCACACATCTTGTATACATTTCCCACCAGCTCTGGCTGAGGTGTTAGTTTGCTTTTGTGGTTTTTGGTGATCAGAGCCATCTTTCCATGCAAGCAATGCAAGGTACTGCTCAGTAATTACCCCTAGGCCTGTTCTCACCCTGCTGGATTAAAATGAATACATCTTTCCATCATCAGCTAGATGTATTGTCTGGGGAAGTATAATTTTTTGTGCAATAAATTGTTGGTTCCTTTAAGTACATATAGGCCAGCTGTTTTTCTTCACTTTATCTGATACCATTATTTGCAAACTCCACAGGGTTGGCTGGCAGACAGGGAACTATGGAGATTCTCTACAGATGTTTCCTTAGGCCACTAAACCTGATTTCATAGCAACAAAGAGATATTTTATTTTATTTGGATATAACCCTTTTATGTATGCTCCTGATGACCCAGTTTGTCTGTGTTTGAGCAAGAGAGTCAATAAATACCAGAGTTCTCTAAATTTCTTTAGTCTGCTAGGTATTGCTTCTCAATGTATACATGACATCTTCAGTGTGGCTCTTGCTGTGGTAAAGTGTCCCAAGGCTATGGTATGTTTGGCCTTTCTTCAGCTTGTGCTAAACCTTCAGTCTTCCTCCTGCTTGTCCCATGAAGACCAAGTGAGTCAACTTGGGAACAGGGAACCTAACATGAAATCCATTTCAACTAAATCATCTGTCTGTGGTGGGGTGCAGCACTAAAATAAGTAGATTTATTTTAGAATCTGTGGAGAGAAATGTAGGCGTCTAAAGCATGAGTAACAATCCATTGTGGAAGTGTATTTTGATATGAGAATTGTGCTTTAGAAGTGCCTTTTTTGAGCTTGTTTCTTGCCTGTTTGAAACATGAGCCTTGGTGACTAACTCAACTATAGATGAGTAATATCAGGGGGTTGAATCTCTTCCTGTGGTTTCCATCTTTTTCCTTCATTACTTGTTCTTCTCACCTCCCTCCATAAGAGATGTTTAAGCAGGCCAGTTTCTCTCACTGATCCAGTTTTGAGAAGCTTGAGCAAAATCATCCTTTTGTGGTTTTTGCCACCTATGATTGGAAAAAGAAACAAAACACCAAAAAAATTACCCCAGGTTCATACAAGATCATCCAAGCAGACCAGCAGAATGTGTCACTCTGAGAGTTTATACTGGAGAACTGCAACAGTATGGAGATACTCTTTATTTGCAACACTCTGTGTGCATGCTGAAGTGTAAACTCCTTCCTTCCCAGCTCTGTATTTCTGACTTTGTTTCTGTCATTTTGCACGTTAGGAGCACAGGATCTAACATCAAGGACAGAGCTCTCTCTTTAAGGGGCTTGCTGCTTATCTCAGAAGTGATGCTGATGTTAAATAAAACGTGGCAAGCACCCTTAGAATTTGAAGAAAGAGAATTCTGCCTGTGATGTGTAATATCCTTATGACTCAGAGCTGTGCTGAGCAAGACAAGCATGAATTAAGATTTTGGCCTGTGATGAAATAAAGTTGTGTATCAACTGAGCTGCCAAGGTCTTTCCTCACACACGTTGTGTGTTCTTGGAAGAAGAGATGAATGTGTGATATTTCTGGTGCTACAATACTTGAGCATGGAGTACTGTGATGCTGTTTGGATAAACAACTGCTATTTAGCTTCTTGATGTACAACTGTTGGGTTTTTGTTTTTTAATTTTGTTTGGTTGGGGTTTTTTGTTTTGGTTGGTTGTTTTTTTTGTTTGTTTATTTTTTGCTTGTGAGTTTTGTTTGTTTGTTTTTTTAATGGTAGATCTAACTAGGCTCCTGAGCAGAGGCAGATTTTCCCCAGTGCTCAGTACCCATTCTCAAACACTGCATCTGTCCTGCTGGTAAGGGTTGGTGTCAAAGGCAGGTGTAAAAGCAGAGCTGCTCTTGGATACTGATAGCATGGCTAGGCTGATACTTTCAGGGTAATATTTCAGGTGCTTCATCAGGCCTGAGAGAGCATTAAAAATTATGTTTATTTGTTACCATGCTGGTTCCTTCACCTTTCTAAATCCTCCTTGTGGCACTGTCCCGTGCCAGCCTGCGGGTAAGCAGGAATTCTAGGGCCATGCCCAGTAAAAACCCTTGTCATCTACTGCAAGGGTAGATAAGATTCATAAACATCATTAAAGCAGGCTGGGTGTGGAATTTGAACTCTGTTTGTTCTCAAAAGCACCTTCTGGAACCTGTCCACTCAAATAGGTGCAGGGGTTGCTGGGATCAGCTTAGTGTGTGACTGTGTTTAGTGAGATAACTGTGGTAGATGCACGGTTCTGAGTTTATTTTCAGGTAAAAAAAATAATTTTGTCACCCTTGCCTTGAGCCAGGATTTTGTCCTTCTTTTTTTGGGTCCTGCTTCCGAAATGCCCCTTAGTCAAGTCCTCTTCATGCCACTTGCTAGCTGTGTCAAGGCACAAGACCATCCCATGCAAACATAAAGACCAATAACAGTGTTTATTTTTAATTTGTCAGAGCAGGTCACATAACACCAGGAGGCTGCAGAAAGGGCATAACCTTGCAGTACACCCCCCTAGTACATTGACATCCATCCCTCTTGAAGCAATGTGTTGAAGTGCTCTGGGAGGTGGAGATGACAGAGATTATTAATCAGTAAAGAGCCAGAGAAAAAGGGAAAAAGAGCCCTTTAAAAAGGGAAAAGCTTGACACTAAACAAACAAACCTCATTTCTTTCCTTTGCTTAGCATTCAGCCTTAGGACAAATTAATGTCTATTGAAATCTGCTGTACTTGCCACTAATTTTGTTGTCTTTTCTAAAAGCATCTCTTCTCCTGTGAAGGGAGATGAACTGAAAGGGATGATATACATTCAATTTTAATGTGTACTTTATTGTATATTTTATTTGGTAGTTCAACATTATCCTTTACATTTGCATCTGTAAATAATACTATACAAGTGAACTGGGCCAGAGTGATCTTTCAGGAATTTGTTATGCCATACAGCTTTAAGACCCAATCATCTGTTTAAAATTTGAAGTTGACACCTAGAATAGGGAGGAGAATAAATAAGTAAAAGTTCTTGAACTGAATAATATCCTTCTTATTTCTTTATCTGATATCATCTAAAGGCTGCAAATTCAATTTATTCTTTCTACCAACAGTTAGTTTGTCTGAGCTGTAATAGAAAGAAGAGGAGAAAAAATACTCAGCTGCTTGTCTCTGGTTTTTAAATTGATAGAGGGAAGGGTGCTCCCTGAACAAGACACTGTGGGAGACATGAATAGTTAGAGAAAGATTGTGCTTCATGCCTCTGAGCTGTCTGTAGCTGCTGCTGCTATGCAGCTGCAAAAGAAAAGGAAATATTAGGGGCGAAAGCTAAAAGAGAATCTAATGAAATTGTTGTATTTTTCTAATCCTTTCCTCTCATGGTGAGAATGGTTAGCCCATTGCAGAAAACAATAAGGACGCTAGTCCCACTTGCACTGGGTTGTGAGGAGGAGTGAGCTGAGGCTGAGCTGCCTGGAGCAGGGGACTGGTAGAGCAGAGTGGCTCAGTCGGGAAATGGAGAGGACAGCAGAGCTCTTTGATGCAACTGCTGCAACTTAGTCTGGTGCGGAGGCCCTTGTATGTGTAAAACCATGCCAGATGACTCGAAAAATCATCAAGGCAGAGTTGTAGCACTGTACAGTTTTGACTCTTGGAGTGTGGACTTTCAATTACTGTTTCTAAAAATCTGGATGTTCCTTTAGAAGGAAGGATGTGATGCTGTTTCTATAAGCACTTGCTATTTACTTTCTTCATGTATGGGCTTCATGTTGACTTCATAAGTCTACGCTCAAATGTGGGGAAGGAATTTTCATTTCCTGTCTCCTTTATTTAAAAGGGATAGGCAATGCTTTATTTGGTATCTCTAGAGAATTCCTTCTGAGGCAGAGGAAGGAACTGTGACTGATTGACCAGAAAAGCAGAGGAATCCCAGATAATGTGGGCTTTTCATGCAGTATCTTACCTTACCTACTGACAGTGCCAAAGAAATAGGGCCAACTCAGAATATGCGGATCATGCTGGATCTCCTGAAGAACAGGAGGCAGAAAATCTTTCCTAATACTTCTTACCACAAGTCCAGTGACATCTACATAACAGGAGTTCATTTTGACATGAAGACTGCAGGATGCCTGCTTCCTTCTCTTTTCTCCTGATGTACTTTATTCACTTAAGCTCTCATGGGCAGAAAATGGACTTCCCATTGACATAGATGCAATGGACTGACTCTTGTCTTCACACAGCAGTTCTGTAAGATACTTGATGGGGTCTGAATTTCAGTTTTTGAGTTTCCTTTTGCTAGCTGTACAGTAGTTAGGTTGCATAGTTGAGGACAAACATAGTAAGAATTAATCAGCTGCCTCAGGCTTTGGACACTGTTCAAACAGCCCTTTCCAGTCACACTTGGAAATCATTCCATGGTCCAGCTATGGTGTGGCTGCTGGATCTCTGTGGCCAAAGGTACTGCCCATTCAAGAAAGTTTAATATGCAGTGCAAGCACATACAGTTTATCTTCCCAGTCACACTTAGCCATCCATCATAGCTGTGCCATAATACACAACACTAGGCTGTGAACCCTTCTGATCTGAACACAAACCTGCCTCTGATTTGTAAATTCAGTTACACAAAATCAAATAAAATACAGAACCTTTACTCAAATGATCTTGTTTTCCCATTAAGGACCTACAGTTTTATGCTACAAACATTTAAGTTTCTCAGTTCTGTTATCTACACCTGTAACCAGCAATCAACCCTTATTTTATTAGGCCAGAATTTATTTTAGATGAAATTTATTTGAAATCCTGTTCAAAACACTGCCTGCTATTTCTTCCTCTGTGAACTGGTTGTAAAGCAGAGTAGCTATTTCTCAAAGTGTATTTTTTTTTTTTCTAAAGAACAGAACTTGCTCAGTGTTGGAGAAAAAGAGCTTGCATATGCATTGATTATGAATGGGTGGATTATGGGTAATGAACTAATTATATGACTAATTATATGGAGAATAGTGTTAGTGGTATTAAGCAGGGTATGTATGAGGTGAACTTACATCTAAGACTTAGTGTGGAGTTGCATGGAAATTTAGTTACAGTACAGCTGCTCCATTTGTTATCTAGAAAGACTCAAAACGATCGTCACATTGAAAATTTGGCTTTCAAGAAGAGCCACTTCACTATATTTAGTGTTTAACTAATGAATAGATCAATTTCTAACTTAAATTTTAGACCTTGTTCTGAACATAAAAGTTGTGAATTGGGAGCAATTCCCTTTTTTTTTCCCCACACAGAAGAAAGATGTAATCCACACCATAAAAACTAAGTGCATCATGACCTTGGGTATTGGGTCACTTCCTACCACATCATGGCCTTGATAACTAATCTAATTTGTCTCTCATTCTATTTAATGTTAGGAATTTATATGTCATCAATCACCTGCTTCCTGTTGGGCTGAAAAAGCTGGGGAGACTGCCAGCTTTGTCATATGGCAGCTGAAGTGAAAGGGTTGACAACTAGGATCAGGAAGGACAGAAATGTTTGAAAAGGTTTTGGAAGAACCAACCTGCTTTGGAGTCTCAGGAGCTCAGTCTGGAGTAAACCTGAGGGGAGGTGATTGCTTTATTGGCTTTCCCTGGCAGCGAGGCTGATCAATAATGGTGCAAGACTGTCATTCCTGTTCTTTAATCTGAGCTGATTTCAATACTTTATTTAACAGTAGTCCTTCCTTTTCTTCCTCAAAGTTTATACTTCTTGCCTCTGTCTTTCAGCTGTACAGCTCCATGGACTTCGGAAGAAAATGGCAGCTAATGCAGGAGCGAGTGACTCCGAACAGGTTTTACTGGTGAGTTGTGCCCTCAGGCTTTGCTTGCTTGCTTTGGGCAGGTTATGGAGGGGAGAAGGGCATCTAACTTGAAGTGTTTGTTTGCTTCATCTGAGCATTGGCTACCCTTGGTTTTGGTCATCATCAGTGTTACATACTCAGTCCATAGTACATCTCTCGCTGTGTTGTGGTCTCCGAGTTTGCACCTCTTTCTTGTCTCATAACAATGGTGTCTTGTACGGACCTGTGCAAGTCTTTTCACAATTGCAAACCTCCTGCTTCTTTGTTATATACCTACTTACAGTAACACAGAGAAACTACCCAGTGCTTCCATGACAAAGCTATGATCATGAGACTTCCTATTTTTCAACCCTTCTGAGAGCTACTTTAGCCTACGACACAGTCTTTGTGCAGAGCCAACCACTCTGACCAAACTCCTTATGCAACCATTGGGAGAAAGGATGATTCAGACTACACTTTAAATCTCTCACTGAGGAGCCAGTTTCTTTCTCCTGACTGTTGAGAGCCCAGCATCTGCAATTTGCTAAAAATCTGCTTTGTAACTTTATCTTCATTTTCATTTCACAAACTTCAGTCTCCAAAGTTGGGAGAATGTCTTAAAAGCAGATGACTGAACAAATTTAGTTCCTATCTCCAGGCTCCTTCATTTCAGATGCTGCTTTTCCAAACTTCTCTGTACCATGTGATGGTTCAAGAATTAACTTGAGAGGGAAAGAGAAAACCTGGCAATATTCTTCTTGGATTTGGGGCTTAACGCTGGACTTAATATGTGCCAGATGATGGCATGTGTGTGATTCTGTAGAGATGATTATAGAATCTGTGAACGTGTTAAAAGAACTGGGCCAAAGAAGATCATCATATTAAGGAACCAGGGGCTCTTATTTTAAGAGGTTAGAATAAAAAGGGCTTGCATAACTTGGGAATTTACTCCCAGTTAAAAAGCATGGTATATACATATATATATACATGCATACATACATACATTAGTGTCAAATTCTCATAGAAACTCTTGTGTGTCATTAAAAGTGTGTGGAAACCAGCCCCAACATATTGATAGATGGGATTTGCAGTATTTGCACATGTTGCAGTGGAGATAGACACCTTATGGGTGTCTCATTTTCAGATTATCTAGGCTCTTCTGCACATCCCTCTAAACAGCTTTAGTCCTGGATATTTGAAACTTGGCTTTTTGACACCAAGTCTGGAGATTTCCCTTAGTATGCCTGTGGATTTTGGACGGTGTAAGAAGGTTTTTGAACATCAAGGAAAGTAAATCTCCTGAGTCACAAAGATCTGCAAAGTGTATCAAAAATCTAGAACCTTCTCTTACCATGTTACTGTTTCACATTTCCATAGAGAAGGGAAGTTGGTTCTGTTTTCCTGGTTCTGCTGGCAGGTGGTTTGCTGATCTAACTATCCCAAATCCTTTGACTTTACTATTCATGCTAGGTGCACATGACAAAGGTGAGTTTAGATTCTCACCAGGAGTATCCTTCTATTGAGCAGAATAGCTGGTCTTATGGAATCATTGTACCTCACCCTTCAAATAGCACAGCTGAGCTTAGGGGAGAGGCTTCCTTGGAGGATAAAGTTCCAGGGCTGAGCTGACCTGGGAACAAAGTAGGATCTCGTTCTAGAGGAGAGGCTGTGGTGTTTTCTACTACCATATAATAATGGTTAATGGAAGTTTCTGTCTGACACCCAAGCCTCTATGTTATTTCCCACAATCTACCTTATTTTTCAAGCAGTCTTTTGATTGCATGGTTTGAATGCTGGTTTTAACACTACATTATACAAAGTCTGTGTTTCAAGTGTCTCTTTCTCTTAGGTAATGTAGAAGACTTCTATAGTTAAAACTTGTGTGGCATAAACCTAGAAATCATTCCACCCAGAGACAGTAGAATCCCACTGATGACAAACTTTCCAAGAGAATGAATTAGGTTTTTCTCAGAGTGTGAGAGATTTGAACCAGTTCATACTGCAGGGGTCAGAAGTGTTGAAATATTGGAACATATGAACTCCTCCTAACTGCCTGATTTTTTTCTTTTTTCCTTTCTTTCTTTTTAAAGCTGCAAACTGTGATGGCTTACAAGTTCTGGCTTGTAAGATGTGTACAGAAAAAGAAGTGCAAGAGAACTTTAGCCTCAGTAATTTTGTGATTTTTAATTAGGCTGTGAAAGAGGGAGAAAGTGGGTATAGCTGTAAGTTTCAGAGGGACATAAGCCACTACTCTGGAGCTCATCAGTCTTTAAAGTACTACATTATTGAGCCTCTTAATTAAAAATTTCAGGAAAGGTGAAATAATAATGATAGGGAGCTGCCAAAATTAGAGGTAAGTTGTTCATTTGTGCTGCTCTTCATTTTTTGTTATCAGGGGCTCCTGCAAGCTTCCTTCATCAAATGGGACTATCTGCATCTGGCTTTATCTGGGGCAGCCTTTGTCGAATGTTTTTGCCTTCAAAGCATGATTTTCATCTTTCAGGCTGCTGTGAATGGATTTGTGAAGACTCTAATCTTCAGCTGGTTCATGGTATCAGTCAGCTTGACAGAGAGAGGTCTTATTTTTCTTTCTGAGACCTTTCCAAATAATTATACTTTCTCTGAGAGAGCTCAGATATAGATACTTTAAGGCCAGGAGAAAATTACAGTTGCATCAGAACTCATGAGTCTGGGATGTGAATTTTCAAGACCTCTCTGTTAGTCATGGGCACACAAGTCACTCTGTGCATTTTGCTGTAGCTCTGGCAGGCAGCATCTGTAATGACTCCCCACAGGTCAAAAACAAAGTCCTAAGCTCTGCTTCTGATCCATGGCTTTGTATCCTGGCTCTTGCCTTCAGCTTCTTTCCTTAGTCCCAGATGTTGGTGTTAATCACTGGGTTGTAACTTTTTGTTCTCATCCCATATGGGTGTCACATGTCCCACAATTCATGGGACATCTCTCACCGGTTCCTGAGCTGATCTCAAAGTCTGTTCACAAACTGAGGTTTACCTCTGAACCACTTATAGTTATTAAAACCAGGGTTTGAGATCTCTCCTTCTGTAGTAGTGATTCATTTGCTAGCTACACCCACTGATGATGGCAGTGGCAGAGCTTGCACAGAATGTGTTACTTGATGTGAGTACAGGCATTCAAATTTGGCTCCCACATTCCTTGGCCTCAGAGATTTTAATAATTCTAAGATCCTGTAAGGCTGGAAATAGGACCTTACACTCATGTGATACAGAAATTCCCAGATCACTCATCACTCTAAAATTACTCAAGATAACTGGAACCAGCATGGGTGCAAAGTTTGTTAAAGACCTACTCAATGTTCTTTTCTCTTAAACCACATTTCTGCAGCTCCCTCTGGGCCCTGTTCATTTTCTCTCACTCTAACTTCGACACCTCTGCTGTCATGTGGAAGGGTATAAAAAAAAAACAGTCCATATTTTGTACAGTAAAAATGTTGGGGAATATTTTTTGCCTGTAAAACACATGCTGTGTTCTGTACTGACTAAATACTGTCTCTGTTCAGAGAAGAACTGGATTTATCCTTAAGTTGCTTTACTCCCTCTGTCTTTTCTTGTGGTGGGACAGCAGGACTAAGCAGGTGGGCAGGACAATTTGGTTTATGGAACATTCACCAAGTCTTGGTCAGCACTGTGCTTTTCTGTGACATCTTGGGTGATTCAAACTGATTTTGCCTTCTTAGCCTGCAGGTAAGACTGGGACAGGAGACCATTTCTTTGTTGAATGTGATGGGAGAATTACTCAAATATGTGATATCAGCTACCTCAGTGGATTAAGGGCCCTGAAAGGCACTAGAGAGTTAAAAGAGGCTTTAGTGGCATATGAAGACCTTTTATAATCTTATGTCTTATTTTTAAAAAGATATGGAATTCCACAAGGTAACCTAAGTTTTCTGGTAATTAGCTAAATGGCTGTGAATATTGTCCCCTGTCCATCTGCCTTTGGAGGCCTTGCCTATGTTTACGAAGCAGACACGGGGATTGCCATCCTGTGCAGAGGACGTTTACCCTTCTCTTTCTTATTTAATTCTTCTTAAACGTGCTGTCTGGGACTTGGTGTGATTCTGTCAAAGCCTGGAAGCAGGAAAAGAACCTTTGTGTGAAAGAGAAGAAATTTTTGCAGCATTTCTGATGGCTAAGGGGCTATTTTGAGCACTGAAGTCAGTGCTCAGGATGAGCCTAGTCAGTGAAAGGAGCTGAAATACACACTAGGGGTGACATCTGGTCAGAAAACACCAATAAGCCAGGAGGGGGGAGACAGCAGAAGCAAATAGGATGTTCTCTAGCCTGGCTTTGGGGAGCAGTGTTTGTGTCTGCAAATAGGAAAAATGTGGAGTAACAGGCAATTCTCCCAAACACTGATGATTCTCTCACTGAGTTTCCCCAAAATTTTGCTTTTTCTCTTTCTCTGATAACCAATGGTTGTTTTGGTATCCATGACTGTCAGCCCCAATGCTTTTGAACTCCAGGTGATCAAGTCAACAGAATGGAACAGGATATGCTTTTAATGGGAGAAGGGGCTGAGCATCCACTTAGGATATGCTTTGGAGTTATGGCTTTTCTGTCACAGTTGTCTGAAGCAAGAGCCATCAAATTTTATCTCCTGAAGGCAAGGTTTTCAGTCTTTTTTGTCATGATTTTGGATTGGAACAGTGATGAAATGTAGTCAGTGTATTTCTGTTTATTTGCAGCTTGAGTTTGATAAAGGCTATAGTGGAGGCTGGTATGGATATCTGAGAGCAATGCAGCAGAAGATGAGGGATTTACCTCAGTGTCTAAAAACGGTTATGATCTGTGTTTGGATCTGCAGTTGGACAGAGGCTTGCATTTCTTTTTATTTCCTCATTTCTGTGACAGCATTGATATTTCCTAATGCCACTGCCAGTTTGGGTCCACACAGACTGTTCCAGCAGCAGTTCCAGAAATGACCTTTGGATACAGCTGAAGTTACCTTTATTTGACTAGTTTGCCAGCAATGAAATGGTTAGTCAAATATGTGCCTGTCTCTCCCTTAAATCCCACTAATCATGAACTACCAGATGGTGCCATCACATAGCGCTGGGGAAACATCGCCTGATTTTTTTACAGCCAAGTTTAGTGTTAACAAAACATAGTTTTTTAAATGTCAAATTGACTATTAATTAATCTTGCGTTAGAATTTTTTTTGGATTTAAAACCATACCATACATGGAGCTATGTATAAAGGAAATAATTCCTTTTTGGCAGCTGCAGATAACACCAACCATAGCATCATGGAGGCGTATGTACCCAGTGGCTATTCATGCAGACAGCACATGAAGAATTCATCAGGGACTTATTACTACAGGCTCCTGTGGGCTAATGACTCATTTGCCTGTGCTAAGGGGCCTGCTTCTCCTGCCCTGGGAGTAAGAACACACCTGGGAAAGGTTTTTTCTTCCAGAGGGTAATGCTGACATAAATCTGGAATGTTACTCAAGCCTCCATGACCATGAACTATGATGAGAACAAAGTTTTCAAACTCCAGCCTCAAGCTCAGTAATAAGAGCTCAGGAGAAATGAGACCTTCTTGAAAGGTCTTGGCATATATTGAAAGTTTTCCTGGCAAGGTCACATTAGTTAATTAAAGATCACAACACCATGGTGATAAAAGACTGATGTTTTTTTACTTAAAAGGTGGACAAGTTTGGGACCTATGAGGTTAGGGATTTTCTTTTTATTTTGTGTGCCTACAGTTAATGTAGTTGGGACTATAGATATTTAACATTTACAGACATTAGATGATAGCTGACTAGATTGTGATTACACAATAACTCAGTGGCACAGAGAGAAAAGGAGCCTGGATATAATGTTGGGTGTTTTATTGGCTAAAATAGTTTTCATTTTGTTGAAAAGGTTTCAAGTCAATAAAAATATTTATAATTAACAGCAACATAATGGAAATATTTATCTCAAAAAATTAAACAAAGGAACATTATGAAATGGTGGATTTTTGGGTGCCTTTTTTGAAATTATTTTTAAGTTCAAATAAAATCTCATTGCAATATTTGAACTTTTAAAATTAAAGTACAGAAAGAATGTACTCTGAACAAGCTTTTTTGAATAAAACCAACTTAGAGGAACTCCTCTTCCCCTCTTTATCTTCCATGTTGCAAAGCAGATATTGGTCTCTAATACCCAAGTTAGGTGTTCAGTATGCTTATTATATATTTCTTCATAACTGTGGTCAGTAGTTTACAAGAATGACCAATAAAGTTGGAGAAACATTTGTAAGTTTTCTATTTTTCTTTTGACCATGATCATATTAATTCCAAATCTTAATCCTGTCCTGTTTTTCAACTATGGATTTGCAAATTTTCTTCCAGGAATGTTGTGATAAATTTCATGGGTGTCTAAGAGTGCAAAATCTTAAATGTCCCTAAGAAAAAGAAAGACTTTGAGTTTCTGTTTCTGAGAAACCCTGAAGGACTGTTTAACAGAGACTGCCTATTTGTTCCTATTTCTGTCTGTTTGTTTCTATGGTTAGCATAATGTTCAGGCCACCGTTCCAATTTTTGAGCACAGTATATTTAAGAAAAAAGAAACAACTTATGAGAGATTGACACAAGTGGTTGAATCTGGGGAAGCATCTTTGAAGGAGATAGCAAAATCACCTAATGCTCCACTAGAGGATCATCACAGGATATTTTCTAGTTTACCTGGGACTAAAAGCCTTTTTTGGTGTATATTTAAACTTTATGTTGTCAATTGGCTTGATATTATAAAGCAAATTTTATTAAGGTAGTCTCTTTGATATGCATCTATGCTCTAAACAATGTCTGCACTGGAAGAACTGCTAAAGGATGTTCATTGCTTGTTTGCTGTTGTGTGATGCTTCTCTCATTACTGCCTTCTTTCCCAGGAAAATAAGTGTTTGACTGTTTTAGAGTCCTGTGCATGCCATGCTATCAGGGTCCCTGGGCTCAAAGCCATTCTATCTAGCAAGGGAAAAAAAAGAAAAAAAGCATACTGCTACAAGGTTTGTGTGGGATCATGAGGGAAAATAATTTAAGATACTTAAAATTTTCCTTTCAAATCCAGGAAGTACATAGTAAGTGAATCACAAGAAAAGAGTCACATGTTGGCAAACTCAGAATTCATATAGCACCTGCTAGCAGAGCTACAATGAGTTCTTTCAACAGGTGTTGTAAACCCTCTGAGAGGACAGTTTTGGAATAAGTCACGTTTGAGAAACATTTAATTCTAACCTTCTTTTGCTTGAGGAATTCTGTGTATCGTGGAGAAGGAGGGAATACCCCTTCTCTACTAATGCAACTTTATGCCTTTACATAAATGGTATATGGCTTTTAGAATTTGTGATTTGTTGTGATGTCAGTCATATTTTTTTTTTTAAGACTGGAAAAGTAAGGGCTGAAATATTTCTATTCATTGGCTTTATAGTTAATGCTTACCACTAAATGTCACATATTGTAGTGCAGTTAGGGCTTTCAGCTATCGAAAAGTCTTTGCTTTGGTCTCTCATGTCAGGTTTCTTTATGTCCAAGAGGCCAGTCTCTTCTATTTCTCCCATTGCTACTCTTGGATTGTTTTGCAGTCCCTCTCATTTTCTTGTGACTAAGCACCCAAGACTGAAGCAAACCAGATAAACCGCTAATAAGAAAGATCTAAGAAGGAATTTATGGAATGTTTCTCCCAATAAAGATTGACTGTATCCCAAAGTGGTGTCTGTAGTGACAGTGCATGATTAAAGGATGTTTCCCTCTCATACAACAGGGATAGGATGTCTGAACTCCATTGCTGTGTTCCACAGGCCAGTGCTGGAAGCTTTAATGCTGCACTGCAAGCTCCTGCAGCCTGCCTGGGCTGACTTCAGTCTGTCTCTTCCTGATGCACATGAACTCAAACATAAATTCATTTCAGCCTGTCAGTAACAGTCCCAGAGTAAGTCTTTGTGATACTTCGTAGGAAGCAGTGATGAAAGCCAGCCCTCTAATTAATATATTGAATAATGCATCTCCCTGAAGCATATGGGAATCTCCCATACTGTTGTAGCTTGGCAAAGTTAATCAAAAGCTAGGCTGACAGGCTGACTGCAGTACTCTGTTTTGTGCTCCCTGGCTAGCAAGCAATATTCTTTCAGGTTTTTCTGTGTGGATTTAGGTTTTGGCCTTTGCTTTGTACCACGCTGATCTCTGTTTCTGGGCAAATGGCTTAATTTTCATGGTGGGACAGAACCAGTCTTGCTTTTAGGTGACTCACAGAGATATCTTTGGGCATCATTTTAAAAATCACCACTGTCCTGAGAAGTTGAGGAATGGCCTTTTCACATACGCTTATTGTGGATGTAATTTTCCATCCCTTTCATTCAATGACAGAACAGCTGCTGACATCATAGTGCTGAGCAGCTTTCCTGGACCCAGTCTCCCTGCTGCCCCAGACCTCTTCCCAGATTTGCCCAGCTGGATTTCCAGACAAGCACCTTTGTGGGGGTTTTTACAGCTCACATTTCTTTACAACAGCTGGGTCTGGAAGTGTTCTTGCGTTGGGAAAAGTTGCATTCTGAAGAAGAATTTTTCCTCACTAAGTATATCAATATTATCAGAGGCCATTTTGTCCTGAAACTACATTTTCAGTCATTCCTCAAAGCTCTTCAGGTAGATTTTCTCAAGAAGAATGAGGAAGAACCCTGATAAATTCCAGTTCGTTTCCCTGAACTGACTTCAGTCTCTGAGCCTTTGGAAGTTTGCACGCCATTAAGTTGAACAAAACCACTTGTTTTATTTAACAGAAGGAGCTGAACCCATGCTGTGCAGAAAGAACAGTCTTATCATGGCTAAACAGAGAAGATGTTGCTGCACTCATTTAAACCTAAGCCATTTGTGTCACTCAGTAACATCCATTAAAGATAAGGAGGTCCCTCTTTATGCCTTCTGCCTTTGGAAATTAACAAACTCTCTTAAAACGACAATTCATCAGCAGTTACATGAGGCAGAATTCATTCTCGGCAAGAGAAGAAATTGAAACTCCCATCCTTTCCTTCTCTGGCATTCCCCTGAGCCTCCTCTAGAAAGAGAGGAGTTTAATTCTGCTATTGTTAAGCATAGTGAGTGTGAAGCTACATTAGAACCTAAGAGTGGGAAGGAGTATCTTATTAGCTGCACTACAGGTTCTTTTAAATAATGTTGATCTGGTAACTTGTCTCTTGCTGATCATATTCAGAACAAGGATGAGAAGCCAGAGAGTGAAGCTGTTTTACTGGCATATTTGTACTGAGCTAATTGGAAGAGGAGATGGCAGTGGTTATCATAGCTCTGTAATTATCTCGCAGATAATTGTCCTCCATTGGGCAGAAGGCAATAAAAATGAGATGTAGACACGTTTCCATGTTCAGTTAAATATCAGAAGTTCTGCAGCTGAGTTAAAGACAGAAACACGCTGACCTGTGACTGTCAGCAAGGACAGAGGCAATAATAAATAATGCCTGTAGACTTCAGAATTGATTGCCGTTAGATCTGGGTTTTCTCCCACAGAAAAAATTACGCTTTTTGTTGGATAAAATAAAGAAAAACAAACCAAAAACTCTGCCAGGTTTTTGGCTACAGGGTGCAGAAAAATTCTTAGGTGTAGGTGACAATCAGGTTTTGATTTTAAATTTTCAAAGGAAGGAGACATGTTCCATTATACCATTGATTTTAGGGGCAATCTGCAGTAGTGACTCCCTAAAGCCACTTCAGGATCTGCTGTAGTTTACCTAGCATTCTTTTTTTTTTCTTTGCACAAATCATTAGATTTTAACAATGTGTTGACGATTTGGAATTTGCCTTGAGGCTAAAAAGCAGCAGAGTATTACTTTTGTTTGGCCTTTTATATTTCTTTCCTTTTGCTGCTCATCTATAGCAGCAGATTAAGAACCTAACAATGGCAAGCTCTTGATTTACCTCCAGCTTGACCATGCATCTTTACTACTTGACATGCACTTGACAGCACAAACTGCCATTGCAACGTTCTGCCCTGAGCTTGCTTACTTGAAAAGGGCAATGCACTGGGGATGAGGATGCTTTTGGGCTCTGCTCTAGTGAAGAGCTGGGAGTGTGTCTTGTGCTTAGCCCCCTGGGCAGCCTTGTCTCGTTGTTGGTACTTCCATCTAGCTGGAAGCAAAGGAACCCACAAAAGCTCCATGATTTCTCAGGCCTCTCCTGCTATCATGTCACTCTTCCACTGATGGAGGGATCTGCACATGGCTGGGGCAGTTTTCTTCTCTCCATTCTGTGAGGATGCTTCTGTTTTGAATGCAGATCTGTCTTGTCACAAGGCACATGGTGATCTGCAGACTTTTTGTCACTGTTGCTTTTGCCCATGATAGCCACACAGACTTGCTGTTTCTACAGTCTGTGCACATCTTGCTCTTGCCAGAATCCTTTTTGTTTCCCACTTTGTCTTTTTCTGT
The DNA here is from genome assembly GCA_038090715.1 of Florisuga fusca. Classification (NCBI taxonomy): domain Eukaryota; kingdom Metazoa; phylum Chordata; class Aves; order Apodiformes; family Trochilidae; genus Florisuga; species Florisuga fusca. The sequence continues at coordinate 4,257,005 of JAAWXA010000010.1, read as the reverse complement.
TGTGGATGTTGGGACAATGAAGCATCTCACTCTCAGTGGCTAATTGAGTGTGATGTTTTTGGGCAAGGAGACAATGTTGATTTATTTATGCTTGCTGGTCCAGAACAGAGTAGTTTATTCTCCTCTGTCTTTCTCATCTTCCCCTTCTTCCCTCTCTCTAGCTTCTTTCCCTGGTGGATGGTTAAAAGTAAAAGAATGACATAAGCCATTATTTCTCATCAGGTTAGCATCTGAAATGAAGAGAAGAAACTGTCACAGAAGGTTTGTGACAGAAATCTTGTTTTTCATGTTGCCTTTCTCCAAAATGCATAAACTGAACCACAAATTTATTTCCAGAATGTTAGATACTATCCCAGGGTGATTCTTCACAAGATTCTGCAACAGGGAATGTGGAGACCCATCCTTCCTTAATTAATACAATGTACATTGCCCAGAGGGATATGGGGCTCATCAGCATATCCTATACATTTTGCCTGTGCCAAGTATCATACTGACATCCCCTCTTTGGAAAATTTAAGTTTTATTTTTATTCATCCAATGCTGCATTTGTTTATTAAGTGATGCTGCTCTCATTCTGAAGCTTTTTAGGGGCATGGTATTCTGCCTCGAACTCTGTTAACAGCTGAATCACTGGGCCTTAGCATTTCAGGCATGTCATAATTGCAGTCAGAAAATGTTCATACAAATGACAGCAATTAAACACACAATGAACTGAGAATCCTTATTTTGGTGTAAAACATGACTTGAATGGGTAATTTTTAAGATGCATTTGCTAGGAGACAAATTCAAAGGCATGTTATGAGTCTTCTGAACGTTCCCTTCTGGAGAGGGAAACAAAAATTCGAGTGAAGTCCTTGGCTGATGGGCAGCATCTTTAGCCTGTACTTTGCTTTTCTACAGGGGCTGGAAACAGGGCTGATTCATGTTTCTTGAAAAACCAAAGCAATAATCTGTAGTGATTCCCCACCTACATGACTTTCAAAGGAGAGTACCCAAAGTAGTAGGCAAACATTAATTAGCTGGGCTTCGTAATATAGTAGGCACTAACCTGATTTTTAAGTAAATGCAGGGAAAGAAATGAAAGTCATTCAGTAAGTCGGTAAACATTGTTGGAAGAGAAAAAAATCCTCTATGCTTGAGTTTGCAGATCTGAGCAAAGCACATCTGGCTAAAAAAATATAACTTACCTGATTAATTTTTCCAAAAAGCTGAAAAAAACCACATAGCACACCCTACCACCCCCACCCCCTGTAAACCATTGAACGGCCAGATTTTCCATTGTAAAACAAATATTTTTGCTTAAGTAGAATGAACTGTTCCCCTGGAATGGCTTTCCACCCCCTCACCTCAGCCTTCTTTGTCTTGGATTTTGTCCTAATTTGTCTTAGATTTTGTTTACCAAAATTACTTTTGTACACAACATTTTGAGTTTCCATTTCTCTGATTTTTCTTCTCCTTTTCCAAAACATTAAAAACAAAAAGAGAAAAAGGTGGTTGGGGAAAAGAAGGATGAGAAGGAAGATAAAGCTAAAAATAAGTAATTTTGCAGTGTTTCAAAAATATCTACTTTTATTCTTGTTTCCTCAAAGGACTTGATATTTAGAATATTAAAAATGTCCTGCAAAAATATGTCCCTTCCTTCAGAAGGCATAACAGAGTCAAACTCTTCTGTTGGAATGTACTTCAAGCCTGTCCACCATGAAGTTTCCAGATCTCTAATCCCAGTGAATCCTCTTTCACCTCTCTGGAAATGCCTTCCACTGTGCTGAGTGCAGGTGGGACAGGGAGCTTTGAGATGTCTTCAAGACACAAACATCTTAATATGCCAAGCTGATGCTTCCACCATATCCCGATGCTGGTGCTGCTAGGACTTGGCAAAAAGAGGCTTCTTATTCCTGTAGGATAAACCCCCAGGGCTGCTTTTAAATATCCCAGGTGGGCTGTACCCTGATGAGTCAGGAGCAGGAGTCTGGATGGGAGCAGTTGATTTAGTTGGTAAGTAAGCAGCAGGCCTGTGGCTGCACCTGGGAGCACACTCACTGCAAGTGCTGCCCTGGTGGAGCTGACAGAGCTGCTCCCTGCAGGAGTCTCAGTCCCCTTGGCAAGTTATTTCAGGCACCACTGGGAAATTAAGATGCCACCTCCAGCACGTGGCCTGACAGTGCTGCTGACCCTTTGGAATCCCAACAGGGCTGTGAGTAAGGATCTGTAACTTTCTACCCACACACTTTTCTGAGTCTATTTCAGAAATATTTGGTTATATTTATTGGGGTTTATAATGTAGATTGGAGAGCAATTTTCAGAGGACTTTAAAGGTCCCATCCTATTAACTGGATGATGTAGAGGCAACCAGGTGAACACAACCAGGTGTTGCCAGTTAGGAGGAGGAAGGCCTGAGCTCCTGTTCAGCCCACCTGTGCCCAATTAGGGCTGGTCCCAACTGCGCATGAGCAGAATTGGGGACCAATAAAAGGTGAGCTTCCAGAGGCGAGCTGGGTTCACTCCTGACCAGCCTGAGGAAGAGGATAGTCAACTCCAAGCATTAGCACTGAGCTAGACTAACTGATTCTAAGGGCAACTTTCGGAGTGCTGTCCTTGCACCTTGGCAAGAACACCTACTGGACCCCAAAACACTGTGGTCCAGGAAAGGATTATCAGCAACAGGATGAGAAGTAGACACAATGATTTGTACTTTCTCAATTTTTGGTATTAGCGTACAGGTAAAAGAAAAAACGGGAAACAACAGCAGCTTTGTTATGTAGGTAAGTATCTTTAAAGGTGCTCTCAAATTCAGTGGGATTTCTTTTCTGTTGCTGTTAATTTCTGTGATGTAAAGAGTCACCTTCTTTTATGTAACGGGAAGAAGGAAAAAATGTTTCTGTGTGCAGCAGAGCCTGCTGTCTTGTGTGGATTCTCTAGTGATTGGTGACACGGCTGATCCTAAATGTCAGCTTTTCCCTCAAGGAAAGATGGATTTGAACCTCTTCCCTCTTCCTGGCCTTCTGTAACCATGAAACCAGTGCATGTAGCAGCTTTGTTATTCTGGGACCTGTAATCCACTGAGCTGTAATTTGTAAACATGTAATTTGTTTAGACATTCAGCAGGTTATGGGGATGAGGTGCAGACACAAGTGTGCACATGTGGAAACACATGCAGAGGCTGTGAACACCGAAGTTTTGCTTCCTTGGAGATACCAAACACATCCTTAAGCACCTCCTCAAAGTTCATTGGGACTTTTAAAAAGGATTGGCTCTGCTGAAATGAAATTAGTTGAGAATAAAACTTGGCAATTTTTTTACCTTATCTTGCAAGTGAAGTCTCACAACAATTAGTTCTGCCGATGTCCAGAATTCTAGCATCACAAAAATTAGTGCTGTGAAAGATGTAGAAGGCTCCAGGGTCCTGGCTAAGACACTTTATTACAGTATCTCCCTGCCCAGCTTTTTTTTTCAGGTTTCATTTGAGATATGCTGTGCAAGGAGATTTTGTCCATTACTCTTCAGAAACCTCATCACATCCTGCTCCATCCAGCAGCACCTCCCCCTGTTCAGCCACAGAGAATAGTACTATATTTGTGTGTTTAATAAATGCATTCTTTCCTTCAACAGATCAACATTTTTATGTGTTCTTAACTAAGGTAGCTTATGGCATGTTGTCAGCCTGGGGTGTATGCTGCTTGTGTGCACATCCTCTGCTACATGTGCAGAATTAATGCCTGATGGATCTAGTTTTAGACCTGACTGTAGTAAATAACAGATTACTACACAGAATCCCTCTGACCATCTGAAGATAACTGCAGTTATTGATACTTAGGCAAATGTGATGCCATATCAGCTAGAGAAGGTAGCCTGTTGGCCCACGTTGGAAAGGTATCTTTAATTTACCAATGGCATTCTGTGAAAAAATGCAGGTCAGTTGAGCAGGAATTGTACGGATCAGTTTCTGCTCCCATCTGTCCGTATAGACACGATCCTTTTGTTGCTTGGATGCGTTAGTCCTATGCACTGCTTGCCTGGTGTATCACACAAATGTTTATTCACTTCTGGGGCGGAATACAATTAAAATTGCAGTGGACTAATTGGCAATAGCCACTAATGTGACTGCAGTTGCCTGCAGCAAGAGGATGTGTTTTTCCTCCTTTACATCTTATTGCACAACGTGCCTTGTTCCTTCCCATTTCTTGCTCTTATCTACAGCACAACATCCTGCTAAGCAGTCTCCGTTTCCTGCATTTCTTGACATAAGCAGAGAAAATTACATTCAGTCTGACATCCCAACCTGCAAGTTGGCACCTTGGGAAAGTCTCAATCCAGTGTAAACGTTTTGATTTTGTTTCCAAATCCAGAGCTGGTGTATGCTATCTTGACTGGTCAGAAACCAGGCACAACCCTGGCCAAAAATTCAATCAAGCACATTCCAGACCAAGTTCAAAAGGCTGGTATCTGTGACCCAATTCTTCACCTTGTTTTGAATCCTTGACATAAATGTTGATGATGTCCAGTAACAGCCATCTCCACGCCCACAAACTAATGGGGCCTGGAGGTGGAGGAAAAGGGTACCACTTATTCTCTGTTAATGGCTTAGGGAGCAAGGATCAACGGTGGGTAGTCTGGATTGCTGAGCATTTTTGATCTAAGATGATGGAGTAGCTAAATCTCAGTGTTTTCATCTCTAAATGCCTGATATCTGGGAAATGGGTAGAAAAAAATGGAAAAGACAGTACAGCTGGGAAAAAGTGAGCTGAGGAAAAAAATGGAAAAGACAGTAGAGCTGGGAGAAAAAGTGAGCTGAGGTTTGCAGTAGGCAGGTAACCAACCACAGGAGTCTACATATTTCCTTTTCTGCTTTCTTTGTCCTCTTCTGAAAAGAAGGGAGAAAAGATCTCATGGAAACCAAGAGTTGCCATGAGAAGATGAAAGGAAAAGTAGCAGAAGGTAGAGAAAAAGCAACCATTTCTTCTTTACTAATGGGATTTAGAGGTAGTTTGCATTCTTAATTGGCCAATGACCCATCACCAGCTGCAACAGTGGCTGCAGGCTCCACATTTCAAAAACTGCCTTTGCAGCAGTCAGGGAACATGTCAGCAGGAAAAAAAATGACCTTTTCTGTCACTTGTGCCTGCATCCTCTCAGCGTTTTCTAATTTGAGCAGTGTTAAATTAATAGGAATGGAGGGAGGATGTTGAGTTAGCATGGTTTCTTACTGTGGGAGTGCTCTTTTTTCCTCCCTACAGCCATCCAGGACAGCCACATACCCGGGTGCATTTTGCAGACCTTGGTTTAGTTTTTGCTGTCTAGAGTTTGTGCACATATAAAACACAGAAGTGAGCTGTGCATGGAGCCTGAGGTATGACCATGTGGTAGGAAAACTGTCTTCAAGCTGAGCTAAGGCTTCTAAGTGTTTTTAAGTATTGTATTTGTAAGCCTCTGAAATAGATAGCTTGTCAGCCAGAAAGCCGTGAAACCCTTCCCAGCCAGAACATGGAAGGGAAAGGGTAAGTCAGGGGGTGCTGACATCTCTCATCACACTTTAGTTACTCAAATAGTTTTGAGCAGTGCATCCTCCAAATGTTCTTCAGAGAGATAAAGTATGAGAAAATACAAGGCTGTGAAGGTGGCTTTTCTTGTTTTGTTGCTGCTCATGCGACCTGAGAGTGAGTTCTCAAGACTGGAGAAATTACTACAAAGGATAAAGGAAAAGCTTTACAGTCTGTGGGTACATTTTTGCACCTGTGCTCCAGGTCTTGAAATCACATCTTTTCACACTGCCTGACTTTTTGCATTCTCCATGTAAAGCTTCTCCTGACAAATGATGAGAGACCATTTACTGAAAATAACCTTTTCCAGGAGTCAGAGCACTGCAAAGCAAAGCCGTGTTCTTTGCCAGTGGCAACAGACATGAGGTGAGGCATGAAGAAACAGCATTGATTGGGATTTGTTTTGCAGTCAGTCTCTGATAGAAGAGAGTGACTTGGTATGGGAGAAGGAAGGATGACCGATGCATTGCTTTACAGGCTTGTTATCTGCCAGCAGATAACAGGAGCTTGTCTTGCTTTTGGCTTACAGCAGATTGTTTTATGGGCTTTTCCACTTGAAGTATTTGGTCAGTAGAAGAGTACTAGGGAGGTGCTGTATTCTGGTCCTTTTTTTTTTTGTCATCACTGTTAAAACTTAAATTAAGGAAACAAGCAGATGTCACTGGAAAGCAATTTCAAGCTAGAATAACATATTTCAGGGTACTCCTGTTGTCCCCTGATGCTCACTTAATAAGCATTGTGAGTAGATCCACAGCAGCTGTGTATGCAAATACACAATGGTAATGAGAATTTTTTATTTTGTTGTGAAACAGTTAGGTTCCTTTAATTACAGCCCCTTTAAAAATGAATAGTGTTGTGTCATACTTGCTGTTTCTTACTTGGGCCAACATTGTTTGCCTTACTGCTGTGGGGGGAGGCACAGTGCACCCTCCATCTGGATGGGATGGACCCAGGAGGTGTTGGGGGGAGCAGGTGAGGCTGCCTGGAGCTGTGCTGTCAGGCACAGCAACCAGCTCTGGGCTCAAGGCTGCTGTCTGGCTTCCAGAAGGAAGCCTGGAGAATGCAGGCTCCAGGGTGAAGGATGGGTTTAAGTAGGAAGCCTTTTGAGAAAACTGTGGAACAGATCCCTAATGTGTACCCAATCTGTATCTGAAAGTGCTGAAATTACTGTCCCTTTGATAAAGTTGTGATAGATAGAGAGATATGTTGATAAGGATGAACCTCTGTCCCTATGGACATGTCATAGGTGAGGGTCATGATTGCTGACCAGCTGAAATTACAGCATTTAGGGCTATTTATGGGGAAAAGGCAGAACATTTCTGCTACAGACAAGAAAGATGTGTGCCCTTTCTATACATTTATGTATCAGGAAATCATGTTGCTGCACACCCTAATGTTTTTCACTGACATTTTAAGGAATTTCTATTTATCCTTCTGTCACTTTTAAGTGTGTCCAGATATTTGAAAGATTTGACCCTGATAATTTCCTGGTCACAGGGACTCAGGCCCATTCTCACATCCTCACTGATAACAAACAGCTTTCCTCCTTGTGGGATCACCCTGAAACCGATGGTAGCGATTAAGGAGCAGAATATTTCTCACTGAGAAAAGAATGATGAAAGCTCTGTCTGTGCAGCTTTGTTTTGTAGTTTTGGGGCTTTTTGGCCACAATTCACAGTGTGTTGTGAATGGACTTGCTGTTGTTGTGGTGCTCTAGTTAAGGAGCAGTGCCAGTTTCAGTTACCTACACACTGGGTCAAAGCAGAGTTGTTTTGGCATTTGCAGCACTGGCTGATCTTAGCTGAACTCTGGCACATACCTGTATTTGTCATTGCTTCAATCACTATGCTTTTTTGGGAGGTGAGATCCACAAAAATGTATCAGAGCATCAGTGTTTTTTTGTTGGTTTTTTTTAATGTTTTCACTGTTGATGCCCCAAAAATCAAAGCAGCAAAAGATTCTGATAAAAGTCTTTCAGAGCATTAGGGAACAGTGAATGTTGGCTGTCTTGGAGGGATATTATTTTCAATCTACTGTATCAAATTCAGTATCCACCAAATTAGAAACTGATTTTTATTGTTGTCCCTTTTTAATCTAACCCTTTGGTTAACTCAGGAGAAGCAGCTCCATAAATCACGTGGACGTCTATGGATTCTTTTTTCCCCTGACAGCCATTGCTAGGACTCATCTTTCAGTGATTCTTATCAGCCAGGACACCAACAATAACATTTCTGTTCTGAGCTTGACTTTCCATCTACCAGCAGGGAAACTGTCTTTGTAATGTGCCTTGCAAAAACGTTTTAGGGAATAAAACAACAATGCACAGCAAGAATTAACTTGAGGTGCTTTGGTTTAAAACAGGATAGTTAAAGACATTCATCATGCATTGTTTCATGATTATCAAGAACCATGACATGGGATCACGGGGTGAATGATGAATACTTTCTCACATATTTTTTAATCAGAATTTCACCATGCATATGCACATCTTTGTTTTTCTTTCAAAAATGGGGAAATTGAAGTACACAGTAGTAAGATTGCCTAGCAAACTAGGGGTAGATCAAGAAACTCAGTCTCCCATGGTGCTGTTCAGCCAAGTAAAGCTCCTTTTTAAGTTGCTGTATATTAGTGTGAGGGTGTTTCACCCTCGTCTTTCCTACAATATTAAAACAGAGCCCTGTTTTTACTGGACCTTGGAATCAGCTTGCTTTGCCACTACAAGAATGATCATTGCAGTCTTGATTTTGTATCCAAAGGGTGTAGGCAGGTTCACTCACCAGTGCCTGGGAAGATGTGTTCCAGGTTAGTATATGGCCCTCAGAGCAGGCTGTGTAGAAACACAAAGGAGGAAAGTTGGTAGAAAGTAGGGACCTACATGCCAGATATCACAAGGTAGACTTGAACTGTTTTTTGTTTCCCTCACCATCTCCCTGTCTGATTGCAGCCTTTTATCTAACTGTCTGCCTTCTCTCTCTCTGTCCTCCCCCCAGGTCAGTGGCTGGTTTGGATAAAGAACGTGACCTCGTGCACATGGAAGCCCGGACAGCCAATGGACGTGAGTGCCAGCAGCCAGTGTTGGAAAAGTGGGCTTTGAGTCAGGAATGGAATGGGAATAGAAATTCACTTCACTCATTTTGTCTCCCCATTTGTATTTTAATTGATAGGGAAGATGGGTGTCTCGGGGTGTTGGTGGGAAGCATACTCTGATCCTTAGCCCCTGGAAGGTAATTCAGACGCTGCCAGGCTTGTGTTTGTGGAGAGGCTGGGCAGAAGCACATTTTGTTGGGCTAAGAAGCTGTCTATTCTTTTCCCTATTTATCTGTTTCAATATCACAAATTTCACATGAATCATAAAAAGCTGGGCTGTGGGCTACTAGCACTGTGCAGTACAGCCTCTGCATTTCCAGATGTTCAGAACAGCTGGGTTGTACCTGGCAGCCTGAGAAACTGCCTACAGTCAGTTCTCCTCTGGTCTCTATGTGTCACATACCCTTTGCCTCACATTGAAAGGATTTTTCAGTTATGCTTATCATGTACAGGTGCTCCCTAGCAAAACATCACAGGCCTTGAAAAGGTGCCTGGATCTGAAGAAAGAGAATGAAAAAAAAAAATCTGTACTCCTAGCTGAAATTAATCTCACCACGTTTACAGCAGAACGGATTCATATGCAATTAACCTAGATAGAAGACAAGAAGAATTAGAAGTAAATAGACTTTTTCCACCACTCTCTCCAAAGTGTTTTAGATATTTTACACAGGAATTACAGCTCGTGGGGTGGAGCCAGGTTTACTCCAGCTCAATACTGCACAGCAATGAGACGTGTCCCTTTTACTATAGTGTAGACAGTATAGAAAAACAGCATAGGACTGAGGCTGTAGAAGATTTCTGGGTGGAAAAGGCCTCATACTTGCTCTTTGCAAACTCTTCTCTGTTTTAATTGAGTGCTGTACAGGCCAGATGTTGTGGGAACAAGCTCCTGTCTGTCAGGGTGGTTTCTCTGAAGCTGTGGATCTTCTAAAAAGCTATTTTATCATGGCAGCTGAATAAATAACCAGGCAGTACAAGCTCAGGGGTGACAGCTGTTCGTGGAATACTTGGGAAAAGCAAAACAGGCCAGAAGGTGGGTGGGAAAGGTAGGGAGGCTTCTTCAGTGCCTTTGCTCTGCTGTGCGTGCTGTTGCAGGAATGATGTGAAAATTGGCCAAAAGCAAGTAAGTATGCAGACTGCTGATGGAGACTTTTTTCAAACTAAGTTTAAATTTGCTCACCCAGCTACTTGAATGTTGGATGTGTCAAGGATGCAGAAACTTCATTTGAAAGATGTCTTCCCAGTTCGCCAACAACTTATTTCAGGTCTTGCTTGCTTGGGGGTTTGCAGTTTGTTCTTGTTTTGATGTATAAAATCAGCATTTTAAAATTGGCAGTTGATGGTATTGAGGGTTTCACTGCAAGTCAGATTTCAACCACTAGTGTCAGCAAAATAAACCCTTTGCAAGCCATCATCCCAGGAGACAGCAGGTACAGGCAGGACACAGTGGGCTGTTCTAGCCCTGCTGGCATGTCCCACTAGGGGGACAGCACCAGAATGACTCCTCTCCTAACCAAGCATAGCACAAAAGTACCCTGTTGCTCCAGCTTTTATGGTCTAAAATGATATAGATTGTCTTAAAAGACATAAACTGCCTCAAAGCTATAGCTTCACCTGGTGTGAAATGGTACAGCTCTGTGTACTTAGGCATGGGAGGCTGAACTTTTCTCCTAGTTGGTTTTGTAACCAAAATGGGCATTGATGCTGCTCTCAGTGAAATGGCTGAGACACTTAAACCTGCTGGAAAATGGGTTCTTGAAGTTATCCCCTCTTCATCAGAAAGTTTCTGATGAAAGTTTCCCTCAGTAGTGGGGAGAAGGAAAAGGAGGTGTTTTAATGTCTCTTAGGTTGGTCTTGTGGCTCAGTCACTCATCTGATGTATTAGCAGACATAGATTTGAATATTCTTATTGGTCAGTTCAATTTAGGATCAAGAATCCCTGCCTTCAATGTCCCTGGCCACCTTAAAAGTACATAATTCTTCTAGAGAATCCTTCCTCTTCTCTTTTCCTTGATGCTTTTTATTTATTTAAAGAAATAAATAAGGGGGTGTGTGGGGAAAGGTATTTAGGATTGGGTTCCCAAATTATTTTTTTTTTCTTGTAACAGTAATAGAACTTGAGAACTAACTAATGCTAATTCAGATACAGAGTGTAAAATATGTTCAGTAGCTGGGTGGAGGTGGTGGGGCATCCTAGAGCCTCACTTATCCATGAGTCAGGACTATCAATAAGCTCAAAGAACTGGATGGCAGAAGTCCTATTGAATGCTCTGTCTGTCCTCAAAGATGTCTTGCCCCATGAGTTCTGTTTGGTCATGAGAGGGTGGTAGGATGTCTGCAGAACCATCTGCTCCAGTGTCACAGAATCATCTGGGTTGGCAAGGACTTCTGAGATCATCAAGTCCAACCCTTAATCCACTGCCACTGTGGTTACTAGATCATGGCACTGAGTGCCACATCAGTCTCTTCAAATTTTTGTGTCCTCAAATATTTGTAGGATGCTGGTAATACCAGTGCCTAGCTATTCTCAAGCTGTTGCTGTGTTTTGTAGCAGATGAAGTTATTCACATTTTTTTTCAACATCTTGGCAAGAACTATTGTAGCAGAATAATAATCTAGGCTTGCATTTTTAAATTATAAAACCCTGTAGGAGCCTTGGGCATTGTACCTTCTGCCTGGGTCTAATAGGCAATAGCAAGGATAGGGTTGGATGCAAGGGAACTGTTACAAATACACTGACACAAGCACCCACCAGTACTCCTGGGAAAGATGTAGTAAACTTTGTGATATTCAGTGAGATAATCTTCTCTCCACTCACAGATACAATGCAATAAACAGATTTTTAATTAAAGGGAAAAGAGCAGCAAAAAAACTAACCAGAAAGATAAAACAGGGTAACTATTTCCTGGGGAATAATTTAAATTCCCCTTGACAATCCTAGATCCTCTTTTCCTTTGGGGAAAAAATTGTCAAGGCCAACTAGTTTTTTATCTGCCTTTTGTGTTAACCTTCACTGGCAGTTTATGATTTAAAGTCTTGCCTGGCACCAGGACCTGACTGAAGCTGAGCCAATCTGCCAATGCAACTTGTTTCTCTCAGCTGCCCGTCTCCCTGTCAGCCCTGCTGGCACACCATGCCTGCTTTCTGCTGGATTGTTAACCCTTCCAGGGAGGAGCAGACCATGCTGTCCTGTGTTTCTGTAACTTGCAGTGATCTGCACATAGCCTGCCCTTTGCAACCTGCAGCACAGTGATGGGTTTCACTATTTCAGCATCTCCCTTCAGGGACCCAAATCTTCGGGTGCTGCCCACCAGAGAGAGTGTGCTCCTGTGCTCCTGCTTCCTGCCAAAGCTGTCGTGACTGGCGAGCAAAGAGGAGATTTAATAGCTTGGCTTACTTCACCAGTTTATCAGTGCAAATTTCAAGAAATTACTTCAGTTTTATCACTTCTAAGGGTAAAAATGTGCTCCAGGTTCTCGAGATGGGAGACTGTTAACTGGCAATGGGAAGTGTTTCAAGCTTCTCAGCTGCACAGCTGAGAAAGTTTTCCCTAGGCATAAGTGGTATATGTTGGTGGGAAGGGCTTGTGTGGAGGTTTGGATGCTGGGATTTGAGCTGCAGCAAACCCTCCAGGCTGGTTGATGTCCATATTGCCTCATTTACAGATGGGCTGAGAAGGTAGCTGGATGTTGACATGTAAGCATGAGAAGCTTTTGAGGCTGTCTAGGAAATGATGAGCTTTTTTTGGCTCGCTTTGCAGTGGAACACTATAAAAAGAACCCAACACCCCAAAGCCCCATACCCCTAATGCTGGTGTTGTGTGGGATGATATATAGATTGGAAATAATCCCTAGAAAGAAGCCAGCCTCCCTTAAGGGATGCAACTCTCAGCAAAAGGTGAGCAAGACTTTGAAGGTATAGCTTAGGCACACGACCTCTGCTCCCTCCGGCAGTCATTATTTTTTTTTTTTTTTTTTTAGTACGTGCAAAACAGACCTAAAAAATTACCTCCCTTCAGAGAAGGGGGAGACAACAGATTGGAAGTTAGGATACATTTTTGTTGAGAGGCCCTGTACTTTCTATGTAGGAGAAGATGTGCTCTGCAAGTGGTACTGTAGCTCCGGAAGGGTTCAAACCCTTTGAGAAGCTTGAGCATGGACTTGAGGTGTTTCTTGCTTCCAGTCACACACAAATGTGAACTGTCAGCTGTCATATTTTCACATAATTTAAGATTATATTTAAAGGGAATTGGTTTTTGGGTTTGTTTTGTTTTGATTTGGTTTGGGTTTTTTGTTTGTTTTGTTTTGTGGGTTCCAGGAAGCAACATGAGGCTTGACTTTCATGTCCAAAGGCAGACAGATTTGAAGATTTTTTTTTGTGTCTGTGTTTTCTTTCATAAGCCTTGTGTTGTAAAATATATGAAAATAAATTAAAAGGAGACTACACAGGAAATGGGTAGTGAGCTACCCCCCTTTTCTACTACCAGCTTCCCATGAATATTAAACCAGTGCCATTCTTTGTGTGTAGCTGATTGCTGGTGTAACACACTCAAAATGACACATTTTCCAATACGCAGGAAGCTCGTTGTCATGTCAACACTTGTGATTTATTTGCATTTATTTGTGACAGGTTTTTATTCCTCTTCCCATTCTGTCACTCAGCAGCAGTAAATTATCCCTTTTTTGGAGGAATAAGCATATCCAGGAGGCTGTGTGGGAGAACATACCGGAGGGAATGAGCTGCTAAAAATGCAGCTCCTGACCTCTCCCCTTTGTTCTACCTAATTTTAGTGTTACCTCAAAGTTAAGGCTGCTGAGCATTTTGGGTAGCATGACAGTTTATGAGAACTTCTTGTTTCCCTGAGAAGTTTTTCATACACCACAAAGCTGTCTTACAGATTCCATGGTGAGCAGGTAAACAGCAGTTCTGGACCAAGTGTGTAGGTGTCAGTTGATGAAGAACCTTAATTTAGCCCAGCTGAGAGTCCAAACTCTCTGCTGCTGCTTGTATTTTATGCTGGGAGAAATCACAACTACAGTACTTCAGTTATTTGGCACTATCTCTAGGTCAGTTATTTTTCACCATACACTTTAGTTGTCTCCAGATACTCTGAGCTGGCACCATCAACATATTCTGCTGCTTTAGCATCAGCAGTGGGACTACATTTTCATTGCTGTGCCAAATCTATGCAGCTTCCCTGAATCAGCCATGTAGCCCTTGTTAACCTGGAATTCCCAGTGCCTTAGCCCATATCCAGGTCTGCAGCCCTTAAACATGGACCTTCAGTCAAGCGATGGTTCATGAGTCTTTATTAGGTTAAGGCTTAGTTGTAATTTGTGACTTTTTTGGGGGGGAATATCTTTAAAAAAATTAACACTATTGTTATCAATGCCTCTGACTTGCATTCTCCTTGCATTCTTAAGGGTTTCTTGGTGGAACAAGGCTAGAGAAGGGGAGACTACCAGTTTGTGAATCTTGTTTTTTAATCTGGGAAGGCAGTTAGTGGAGTGTCAGAAGATTTCAGTCATGCCCCCCAGTGCTTTCCACTGCACTACATTTTGCTGTCACTGGAAAGAGACTAAGGACAACAGCAGGTTTTATGGGATGGAGAATCCTGTAAGTAGCTTTGCTAGGCTAGTGACTGTCCTTTTAAACTTCCCTTTCATCCTTTTGGGCTCTGTTTGACAAGATCCCTGTTAATAGATGCAGCTGTGAACTAAAAACACTGCACCAGACTTAGCCCAGCCCTTATAAACTCACTGGTTTTTCTTCCTTGATGTTGTCCTCCCCTTTCGTAGAAAAGTGAACAAGTGCATGAGTCTCAGAAGCCTCTAGAAGTGCTGCAGTGTAACAGATATGACCCTTTTATCACTGCAGTCGTCAGCTCAGTTGTATTTTCATTTTCTCCCTAATTTGCAGCTTTCAGAAGAGCAGTTGAAAGGCAGAGATGGCATATTTAGATTGCATACATCCAGCGACACTGTGCCTCGATTGTTCCATTTCATGAGGTCCTTTCTCAGCTTAAGTAAAATAATGCTTAATCCCCTGTGACCCCTGCCAATTTCCTGGCAGTGAGTGCTTCTCTTCTTGCCACTTTGAACAACTTTCTGTATGGCTGCTTTTGCCTTAAATCCTCCTTGTGCTCTCCCAGTCCTATAGCTTCTCTCAAGCAATGTCAAGGACTGACAAGGCATCCCATTAGTGCAATGGTCTTCTCAAGCTCACTCTAGACAGAAGCCTTTGATGCCTCTTGCAGTGCATGTAACTACTGTTGGGCCTCTTCAGCTAGTCATGCTATGTCATGTCCATGGCATTTTCACTCCTACCCTATATTGGCTATGAAGACTTAATTTGGGGATTTTCTTGTAATTTTCACAGCTAAATAAGGTAAATCTAATAGTGCTGTTTTGGACTTTATTTTTTCTTTTCTCTCTCTCCTTGTCTGCTACTACCACAATAAAACCCTCATCAAGACTAAGATATAACTCCCAGCACAGAAGTGCAATTGATAAATTCTACCTATGTGGCTTTTGAAATCATCTTCTGCTCCATATGGTCTCATCATCAGTTTTCTGAAGCTTTTATGATTTGTACTCTGCATTTATGGTATGAACTCCAGTCTCTTGAGGGATGTCTGTGCTATGGGGAAGAGAATAGGGAGTATGAAAGTTCAATGAATTCCTGACTCCAGAGACCAGTTACAGTTTAAAGGCTGGAGGTAGAGCATGCAATAATGTCTAGCTAGTTGGAGATGAGGTTAAGCTTCCCTTCAGAGACCTCCTCTTGAATTGCTGATAACATTTTCAGAAACAGGCTTCTACTTGGGCATTTTTCATGTGTACATATTCTCCCATTACAGACACCCACTATTTGACCTGTCGGATCCAGGAGTGCTCAGAGACCAAAAGGAGTGGTCCATTTTCACGCTCCATTGACATCAGCTCCCTTGTTGTTCAGGATGAATATATCTTCATTCAGGTAGGTTGACTTGATAAGAACATGACATGAATTCTGCCTGTGCAAGGTATTTCAAGAGAGGAGTCATATTCCTAGGACAAGAGCAGGGGACAGCAAGTCCTAAGAGCTGAGTGTCAGTATTTACCTGTGGTAGGTTGGTGATGCAGTCTGGAATAAAACAGTTGATCCCTCTGTTCATCACTTGTCTCATAGTGAATCTGGTCTATACTTTGAAACTTCATTCATCAATAGTCATAAAAGTACATGGGTTTCCCCAAAGTTCTAACTTGCTATTGTTGTCACTACTTGGAAGATAACAAAGCAGCTAGTGATGAACTGGAGAGAAGAACAAAGGAAGGTTGTGAGTGATCATTTTAGCAAATGCAAAGGTTTTTGCTGATTTGGCAGTCAAATAGCTAATGGAGTGAAAAAATTTTTGCTGTAGAAGGTAAACCAGCAGAGAGACTGGAAAAAAAGATGCTACGGGGCAACTTCAAAGTGGAAGATGAATGTAAATTTATGAGCTAGTCATAAATTGATAGGTGATTTTGGAGATGAGGAGCAAGTGACAGAAATAGAATGAGAAACTGCTTGATTTTGACATTTCCTGAAAATACATGGGCTGGGTGGAACAAGGCCATCTCTCCCCATTTCATACCTGTTGAAGTGTGAGAATGAATAGTGTGTTATGAAAGAACATTTTCTGAAGATTGCCATTTGGGTGAAAACTGGGAACCAGGCTACAGTGATTCCAGGTTGTAGGAAGCTCAGGAGACACAGAGATTACAGGCCTGGTGATATTAACTGCTTCTCACCAGTGCTGAAGAGGGGAAATGAGATGGGGCTTGGATCCAGGTTGCACAGAAGAAACATATGCTTCCCTTTTTGAGTAAGACTGAGTTACGTTAAACTCCTGTTTAACTTTCTTAGGGAATATTTTTCTTGAATGCATCCAAATTATAGAAATTTCTGCTCTGTTTATTGTGAAATTGTTTGTAGAAAAGGCAGCGTAAGTGGGAAGGCTGGTGATTAGATGGAGGACTGGATCCATATGACCTGAGAGAACTGCAATGTGGAAATTGCATGCAGTTGAGTAATGTTGGCAGACAACTTCTCCTGTAAGTTAGGGGAGTGTGCTGCTCTGGGGATGACTGATTGCTGTTGGAGCCACAGCTCCCTTTATTTCCCCATGAAACCCAGCCTGCTACCACTTCCTTTGGCGTCATGGGGAGACCTGCTGCTAAAATACACTGAGAGTATAACTTTTGCAACTTGGTAAGTCATGATTTGACTGGAGGTAATGGCTTTCCAATCAATAAATGCTCTACTCTCCAAGGAGTATTTTAGAGTGGTACTTTTAGTCTGGTGTTTTATGCCTGTGGCTGAGGGTATTGTGGAACATCCAATTCTTTATGGGTAGTATGAGGCATACAGACATTTCTCATTCCACAGCTCCCACCTCTGTTAAAACAAGGCTGCACTTCTCAGAAACTTGTGCTGGCAGTGAGGACATCAGCCTTATGTGTGCATTCCTCTGCCTCTAATTAGGAAGCGGCTCAAACTAATAGCTGCTAATTGCTTCAAGTTAAAGCAAGTTAATGTTTATCCAAACACACACATGTATGTATATGTAATATTTCAAGTGCCTCAAAAATCCTTAGCAATATTTCATTATAACTTAATGAGCGTTTGAAGTGAAAATCTTACGCTTACGCTTATAACAAAAAATTAACTGTATGATGAAC
This sequence comes from Florisuga fusca, assembly GCA_038090715.1. NCBI lineage: Eukaryota > Metazoa > Chordata > Aves > Apodiformes > Trochilidae > Florisuga > Florisuga fusca. The sequence goes on along the minus strand of JAAWXA010000010.1, from coordinate 4,239,679 downwards.
ATTTCTGCTGCTTTGGGCAGTAGTCTGTCCCTTCCCCAGGCTGTTTATCCCATTCCCTTCTTTTTGCATCACACTTGCAGGATTTCTGACTGCCCAGCAGCCTGTTGTAAGTGGCTGCAGAAAGTGGGCATGGATTGAGTCCTTACAGTGCTGGAGTAGCTCACAGGCACTTCAGATTCCCAGCACACACCTTTCCGAGCTGAGGTGTGTTAAATCCACCGTGTCCAGTGGGTGGTCAATGGGCTATGCAGTATTTGCTCAGTACATGTGTAGGAGTGCTGATATGTTCTGGATGCATTAGTCTCACAAGCCATGTGATGTAGCTGGCTATTATGGGATATGTCAGATTGCCTGTGTGTGCAACGTCTCATGCGTAACATTCTGTCTGGATAATCCTGGGCAGAAATGCGGGAGCCAGCCCTTCTGAATTTCAAATATTAGGGATGAATAAATAAATAGAAAATTATAGACCTGGTGAGGATTAATAACTGCATAAAGGATGGGTGCATGTGTTCTTATCTGTCTGTGCTGGACCAAATGTGAAGTAATGTCTTGTTTTAGAGAAAGGAACCCACTTCTTTTAATTTTGGACATGAAAACAGTAGATTTTTAGTATAAATAAATAGTCTGTGTTCTTCTAAATTGTGTTCAGGAACCAAAACCTTCAGGGGCAATTTATCTTCTCCTATTTGCAGGATTTGATGGGTCTCTCTCTGAGAGACCTTTCTCATTAATATTAGAAAGAACCTAAGTGTAGCTTAGAGAATACTTCTAATGTTTTGACAGTTAAAATTAGGGAAGATGAATCCAAGATACTGATATCAATGTTTTATATTGTCTGCATACAGTTATTTACCAGTGAATATCCATTCTAATCAAGCTGATGAACAGGTCTGTAGTGTGTAAGATGCTTGGGAAGCATTAACCTGTGTAACTGTGCACTCAAAGCAAATGTGCCTAATGGGTAGGGAAAAGATGAATATGGAAAATGTTATAGTGCTATTATAAATCAATCATTTCTCATCATGTGGAACACTGTTGTGCAGCACTTCTGAAAGGATCTTTTGGAACTGCAGTGGAAAGAAAGAAAATGGGAATGATCTTATGCTTGAATAAAAACTTTGCCATGAAGAGTTGAAAAACTGGGACCCGTTCCAAGGCAAAGCAGATAAATAACACAGCACATGATGAAAAATGTAAAAGGTAGTGAAGAAATAGCTACTAAGAGATTGTGGGACGAATTCATACTCATTAATTGACTTTCTATTTGATTGCTCAATAGTTATTTAAGCATTCCTAGCACATCACTAAGATTGGATAATTCTGCATAAATTTAGACATGAAAAGAAAGTCCTGCCCTTCTTTGTATCTATAAGTTTTCATTCAGTTCATAGGATTCCTCTGATATAGCCAGGAGACAGTATCACCATCTTTCATGGTTAATACTTCATACAGCTTGCAGAGCAGGTCATTTATTTGTGAGAAAACCTTGGAATATGTCTGAGTTTATTTACTGTAGCAAAAAGGAGCTACTCTGATGAGGAACTTTGCCATTAAGGTCAGTGTCAGTTGTAATCAATTACATAGCTGTGCAGCACTGGAGCCAATGCTTTCTCTACAGCTGTAATGTGCCATTTTCTGTCGCTGTACTATAGCCTTCCTGCCTGTGAGTATTCACTACTAAGAGAGTTTCTAAACTGAGCTGCAGAGATAACCTGCAACTGCCTATCAGGTTTGCCTGTCTGACAATTACCTGAACTGCTACAGTATTCTCATGTGCAGAGCTTATATTATAAAACCCAAAGGTCAGGGAGAGGCTTTTGTTTTATTTATGAATCTAGTCTATTGATATCTTGGAGGATTTTTATGGTAAAAATAAATCACAGGGGGAATTCTGGGGAAAGTATTTCCAAGCAAATCTCGTATGAGGGTCTCTAATGGAATTGCTAAGGTTGCTGAAAAGAGTCTAAAATGCAACACCCGTTTATGAAAATAGGGATTGTTTTTCAGGAAATTATTTTTCAAGTGAGAAAACATTTTTTGGAGAAAAAATTATTTTTCTGTAAGTAAACAAATAACATCAGTGCTACTTAGTTCTTTAAAATGAAAGAAGATCGGGAATGATCTATGTAGGTTTCCTTGCCAACAGATTAAAACTTTCCACTAAAAATGCAAGAAACCATGAACAAATATCAATATATTGAGGGAGTGAGGTGAGTCCGGGTCAAAAAAGTTTCAATACAATGTTGCTTATTTGAAAATTCCTAAGGGAGTCCGAATGCAGCAGTGCTTTCCTAAAGGTTTGCTCTGACACAGTGCTTTCTGCAGAAAGCAACACTTATGGGCAGATCTAGAGCTGCCATAGGGAGATAATTATGGCTAAGTCAAAGTGGTTGTCCTTGGTTTCCCAGTGGTTATGTGCAAGCTCTCTCTGCAATAGCTCAGTGGTTCTGCTGGGTGCCTGGGGTCCTGTGTTGGACCCGCCCTCGTCCTGTCCCTGGCCACTAGTGGGGACTGATGACATTCCCAAAGCACTGCTGCAGGCCCAGGTAAGAACTGTGTTTTCACACAGAACCCTAGGTATCAAGAGAGGGACAATAATAATGATGAAACTCTTCAAAATCCGTGGTGTGAAGACTGCTGGCAGTATTGCTCTTGTAGTGCTAGTGGCCTAAGGATGTGAGACAAAGTTTACAGGGAGAGGTAGTACTTTTTATGAGATTAGAACTGATAGAGTTAGAAGAGGGACAGATAAGCTTTTGGGCATACTAACCAGAGCATAAAGGACTTGAGGGAGGATTTGGTCTCTGAAAATTGTTCTTGTTTTTTTTCCCCAGCTACAGATGTCTGTCTCATAAAATCTGTTTCCTTCCCCTCTTAATTTTGTTGTGTTTTCCTTGTGTAAACACTTCAGTGTCTAACTCTTACCCAGAGGTCATACCAGTTGTGTTCAGCATCCAGTTAACTGTCCCCATTCCTCCCTTAAGCTGCTGTCTTTGTCAGCGCCTGGAGACCCTCAGGGTAACTTTGGCCTTTTTGATTTGAACTGGCTGTAAGTCAGTGCAGAGATGTGTGGATGGGCAATCAATACTTACCTTGATTGATGTGTCTTTGTTATTCTCTGGGATGGTGCAGACTCTTCTAACACAACAGAGTGCAGCTGAAGGCAGTCTGAAATGTAGCTCAGACTTTCAGCACTTTCCATGGCAGTGACAAAACTACTGGGCATGGAAGACTGCTCTGAGATTTAGAAGCTGATAACCTGGTTTGAATTTGGATCTGATGCCTGTTTTCTTTAGCAGGCCAAACAAATGCCTTTGGAGATGAACATTCTCAGATCTGCCTTTGGCTGGTGATCTCACTTCATAAGGGCAGGGAGTGACTCCTGCAAATTCTGACTGGAAAGGATTGGCCTTTTGCTTCAGAACCTGCTCCATTTCCACTTTAAATAGGAAGTTCTTTGCATCATTAGCCATAGAGGCATGCTGAGTGGCAGTACATTATCACTTTCCAAGGCCTTTAAAAAGTGGAAACATGGGTACCCTTTCCCTTTTCCACTCCCATGGCATAATTTATCAAGATGTTTAACTCCAAGCTGAAAATCCCATGAGGGGCTTGTCTCTCACCTGGCCTCTCCTGCCATTTGTCCTCTAGGGGAGCTTTCTTGTCAGCTTTCTGTGCCATTTAATTTGTGATTCAGTCTCCTGGGAACTGCACAGCTCTTTCTTGGCTCCACTTTCCTTCAGGTCAGCTATCTTGTGACAAATGTATGTTCCATGCTCAAAGCTGCTGTGGTGGTTGCCCTGGTGTTTCTGAGGTTGATGAAGGCAGAAAGCAGTGTGAGGGGTGCTGTGAAGAGAGAAAGAATCTTGGCTATGGTTTAGAATCCTCCTGAATGAGATGGGGCCTGTGACCTGTGGCATTGCCATTTAGGAACAAGTTCTTACTTGCAGCTCACATATGCAGCACTATGGGAGCACTTGCAGGATTCAATGTGGAAGATGAAAACTTTTATCAAAAATGCTCTTCTTTGATACCAATCATGTGTCTGGTTCTCCTTCACCCTCTGAAGTAGTTTTGCATTTAGAAGACTTTTGCTTTAATCAGAGAGTTTCACAGCAGGGCAGCATCTCAGCCTGCTCAGTAGCAGAACTGAGAATGAGCAAACATAGAATTTCTGCAGATGTTTGTGGTGCAGCTAAGTGGGACTTTTACAGTACATATCTGAATAATTCCTCTGGCTCAAAGGAGCAAGCATTTCTGGCAAAAGCTGTTGGACTAATTCAGTCTTCTTTTGTATCAGAAAGTCTCCTTAAAACAAATGCAGATGTCAGCATTCACCCACAATCACTGATAGCTTGTTACAGCACCTATGGATAATACTGCTTTTTTGTGATCCCTGGAGTCATGTTAGTGTGTCCAAAAAGTTAAACTGAAGTGGTTTTATAGAAAATGGCTTTTGTAGATAATATTTTTTTTTTCCCAATCTGAATAAAATTCCATTTTTCTCAAAGTGGATATATTTATGAGAATTTTTTTTCCAGGCTCAGTAAAAAGAAAAGTGTTTTTTTACTTATATCTTTAGAACCAGGATGGGAGGACATTTCTCTTTAAGGTTCATTCCTCTTGATAGGGGGAAAAAAAGAGTTCCTAGTTCCATAAACAAAATAAATATAATCTTAACTCAAGAGAAGCATCATGTTACTGTTCCTGTTTATAACTGTGGTTGTTTAGAAAAACTTGGAAGTGCTTATGTTTACTAGGATATCAGTGTATGTTTCAAGTTAATTGGGTATTAAGGCAGGGCTAAATGAGCATGTTTGCAGGGTTGAAGTCAGCTGTCAGGTGAATAGAATTCAACCAGCGGCCATAGCTGAGATTATGCCAATTCATAGGGACACCTGACATCAGTTCTCAAGCTGTCAATTTAATAACTTCAATAAGTAGTAAATTTCCCCAGGAATAAGGAAAGGTTTTTTGTTTTTTTTTTAATATTTTCTTTACTGTGGAACTTCTCAATAGTGAAACAAGATAGGAGGGGAGAAATTACACTTTGATTTCCTGGTCTAGGCCTTCACTTCATTTTCATAGAAGCTAAATACACCACGTTCAAATATCAATGTCTTTCCTCCATTTTTTAACTAGGAGCCAGAGGTCTCAACAGAAATCAATCTGTGCAATTTATTTTTAACTTTGCCCTGCTTAGCTACGATTGATTTTTATCTTTGCAATCGATGATAGAGAAAACAGCTTGGCAGGACAATGGAGAGCTCTCCAACTTGAAGGGTTTGGGCTTTGAGTCTTTTATTGAAGAAATCATTAAAAGCTTATTATGAAACTAATAGGATGAAGACATTTAAATGATGAACATGATTACACCTGTTTTACTGGTGAATAATACTTGCTACAGCTGATCTTCTCTTACCCCTGTTTAAAACACTGGAAAGCAGTCCAGTGAGGAAACTAATCCATACAGATGCAAGAAAGCACATCCCAAGGGCTTGCTAAAAAGCTCTTTTTAAGCAAGACAGGCAGTAAGTAGTCAGCTACTTTCTGATTCACTGCTGGGTGTTTTTCATCCATTTCTATCACTCTTTCTTCTTTGCTGTGCCAGGTATCAGATTTGGAACTTGAACCCAAATATCTGTTGATAAAAATAATTAACATTTTCCTTTATTTTTTTATATTTTATTTCTAGGGCTTTTTGTACTATACTTTGTCTTGTCATTCTCCCATCTCCCTTTATGCTGTCTGATTTATCGTCAGCATCTTCAGGTGAAGATGCAAAGGATTACCTTCGCAGACTCATGTTTCCTCTGCAGTTCTCAAGAGAGATTTAATTGAACGTACTCCTCTCTTAAGATGGTTTCTGTGTGGGTAATACGCATTTGCAGCTCTGACATGGCTCCTGTTTTGGTTCAATCCTGCATATTTTCTGCTAAAACAAATCCAATATTTTCTCTCAAGCTTGCTCTGTCCTATAGCTGTGCCCATCACAGCTCTGAGGGGAGAGGGAAGCGAACAGGGACTGGGCCAGTAGAATAAATTTTCCTTTGTCTCAGCAAATTTTCATGGATGGCTCAGTCACTCTAAAAAGTGGCATGATTTCAAAGCCTGCTGAATTAGCCAGGCAGCTTGAGGGTGCTTTATGCCCAGAAACACTAATCCAATGTGTCTGCAGCACAGAGAGACAGATCTCCTCACACTCAAGTAATTGCTTATTGCTTTAATGACTGTGCAGAAGGTATAATATTAATGAAAACCAGAGGCACATAATTCAGGCTAGATGGTACCTGTCGTGATGTGATTTATGCTGGGGCAGCAAAGAATCTCAGTACACAGAAATATTTGCAAGATGATATGTCCTGGCCATGGTGGGTAATGAAGAAGGAAGAAGATTACCCTAGGTTCGTGCAGCTGTGTTATTCCTCACCTTCTGAATCATTCCTGACTGGCACTGGGGTTAGGTTTGGGTGAAGAGGTACAGCTTCTCATTTCTCGTGCTGACAAACCTGTAAAAGGTCTAGACAGTATCTGACTCTGAAGAACACCAACCTTATGGTGTTGGTGTGAATAGAGCAGTCTGCCTGCTTCATGTGTCATCACTCTTCCATCCACAGTTTGATTTTGGCTATGTTATACCCACAAGAAAGACAAAGTATAACTGAAGCTAAAGGAGCAAGGAGGGATGCCAGTATACCCTATGGAGCTGGAGAACACAAATTCAGGATGGCATTACACTCCTGGTACTATGTTACTCAACTTCTGATTTCTACCAGCTGCGTTCTATGTTACTGAAAGGAGGGAACTCTACAAGCAGAGGAAGTGATCTGAGAAAAAAAGTGAGGGGTTTATTGAAAATAACATGAGCTATAGAATGGATGGATGAGGAAGGTCCTTTACTTGTTTGTACCTCAAGTCCCATTTGCTGACTAGTGCAGTATGCAACATGGAGGCCCAAAAGGCATCCATAATATCCTGCCGAAGTTCAGTCCTCTGCCCATTTTTCTGAATTATTGCTAAAGCTTGAAAGACTGGGTTGGTAAGATAGTCTCCAAAAGTGTTAGCAGAAAGGTATCAAAATCTGAGAACAACAACCTACTTTAAAACAAGCAGCTATGACAAATAGAGGGCACCACCAAGGGTAAGACAGGAGCCCAGGTTTGCTTTGGTATTTCCTTAGCAAGCAAAGTACTGCAAGGCTTGAAGTTCAGACTGTATGACTGAGTGATTGAAACCTGATCTCTCCACACCAACATGACTGTATCACCTGCGTTGCCTGTACAGACAGGGAGTTCCCTGTCCTGAACTCAGAGTCATTACAACTTAAACCTCCTAATTAGTCTCAAACCAAGGGTGGACAGCCTAACCAGTTTACAAACTGTAAATGTCATGTAGAAGCTGAATACCAGCCAGAAGAGGAGAATGGCTTCTCCAGGATCTCATCACTTCACTGCTGGACTTGCATCTGGGCACCCTGTTGGCTTCCTCAGCCCTTTCTGGTTCATTTTCTTCTGTGGTTTGAGAGAGGGTCTCTCAGCCACCACCACACTGAAAGAATCTCTCTACTATTTGTATAATATAAACCTAAAATGAGCCACAGCTGATCACAGTGATCTGAGCTCACAAGCCCCTGTTCAGCCACCTAGGGTGTAAATGGAAAAGACATACCAAAAGATCTGTAGAAAAAATATTGTTACTATTATTCTGTCATTATCCAAATAGGAGAGTGCACAGAGAAAGGTTCTAGTTCTTGTGAATGTCAGGATTGAATCCTCTTATGCCTATTTTCAGGCTCATCAGTTTAGGCAGAGACTAAGATGAGCAGAAACAGCTGCAGAGCTCTGTGGACCCTTGGTAGTATTTCAGCACAGCACTTTATAGGGTAGATTAAGCCTCTGTCACGAAGTGGAATGTCATCCACAAATTGAGTAATCCTTATAAAAAATTTGGGGCTCAGTTCTTCTGAGCTACTGGTTTCAGAGGACATCTCTTCTGCAAAGCAGCATTGAAGTGTTCAAAGTAAATATTAAAAAAAAAATAAAAATCTTTCTTCACATCTGAATTTCCATGTTCCTATTATCTGTTTGTGGAAGCCACTCAGTCTGCTTCATGTTCGGTTTCTGTGCCACAGTTTCTTCTGACTAGTGGAGAGAACTAAACCTGCATGAGCCAAAGGAAACATGGCAAAACTAGTACTATCAAATGCTTACTATCAACAACAAAGTTTAAAATCTGTTTCTCTAATGGAAAAGCATTTGCTATGCTTGAAGTGGGAGTTAGATTACAGGAATTGCAAACGTCTAAACATATCTGGCCACTGTGGGTTGATCTGTGTTATTACCAATTATCTCCTGCTTTGGACTTTATCAGTAGTGTGAAACATAGATGTCTTATTCCAATAACTGTGCAGGACAAGTGATATTTATCATTTTAAAACGCCCAGGCTGAGGGCTGATTAACCATGAGGAAAATAGCCCCCTATTCATTTTCAGCTATTAGCTTAGGAAGAGTCCACTACCTTCACACTGTCACACTTTGTCTAGGCTGTGCCTCTAATGTGGTGTTTCACTGTCAGCAGCAATGTTCCTCTGGGCTTCCTGTGAGTTTTTCAAGCAGCAGTAGGCAGGTGGGGTCTTTCTCAACTTTCAGAGATTTAGTAGTTTTTGTTCCATACAGCTGTATCTGCCATACATTGCACATTGCAGGTCCCAGTGATGCCCAGAGGGGAAGATGAGAAGGAATCCTGGTACACTGTGGTCAACAGTTCCCAACATCATCTAGGTTGTCTTTGGATTCTGGGATCTTATAACTTATTCTCCCTGCTTTCCAAACACACTTGGATAGTACATGTTTGGAGTCTATCTAAATATTATAAAAAAAAAAAGAAAAAGAAAAAAAAAAAGAAAAAAAATTATTAACAAAAAAAATGGCTTTGTGTAATTATAGGCATGTCATGGAAATTATGGGGATGACAGGGTTCCATGGCAGGTGTTCTATAGTTCACTGTATCCTTGTGAAACACTCATCTTCTATGGTATGTTCTGACCCCTTGCTGGTCAGGAGTGGGGATGAGCGACCAACTTTCAAGGCTCTAAAGAGAATTTTCTTATGTTTCTATTCAACTGATTCAAGTAAGACAGAGTTATATCTTGTAACAACGTGTGGAAGTTTTAAAGAGTGGTAGATGATGAGTGGAGGGAGGAAGAAAGAACACAGAAAAGACAGATGTGTTTAAGAACAAATGTGTTCATCAAATGGAATAATTTCCACTGGCTAGAAGCCTAATTAAACACATAAAATAGAAATCCAGAAAAACAGATTAACGAATCAGTCGTTAGCAAAGGAGGAGTAAAAAGACAAACCCAGCTAATTCTATACTGAGCATGACAGATGAGCTCACAGTAAATAATTGGATGACATTCATCAAATGTGAACTAAAAGGAGGCATTAGAGGGCAAAACACTATCATAATCTCTGGGATTTACATTGTTGGAGAGTTTGCTTATAGAAAAGGAAAAATTTAATCAAAATAAATTAACTTTGCTTTTCAATATTCATTCTCTACCACAGTACTTGCCAAAACTTTATCAAAGTCTTGATCATCTTTTGAAACTGTTATAACCATGCATTTAAGTCATGCTAAGATGAGGTCCTGGCTGGGAAAAGCTGCACGCAACTTCTGCCAACAGAATTGTGTGTGGCTTCATATTAACTGGCTCAGAAAAACCACAAACCACAAAAATTTCTATTTCTAAATCTTTGTCAAGGTGACCTAGTGCAGGTAGAGGACTGGAAGGGAGTTTAGGTAATGCATGTTGAACTTGGATGGTGTTTGAATCCTACCTTTCTGCCTTAAACAAACAAACAATTAAAACAAAGGTCTAGGTATTGGTTTGCAGTGAAATAAAATCCAAAACCCATGTATAATCTTTTGCATGTGGCAGACTTGTAGATTCTGTCTTGGCACAGAGGGGGAATTTCATCACCACTTGATGTTTCTGCCACTTTATGTTCATATGATTAACTTGAAGATTGTGGACTCGCAGCCCTTTCACCATCCTCACAGTTGAAAAGCAAGACCTTGACATGCTACCATGCCAGTTTGCAGTGCACTTTACATGAAGTGAGAATCAAGTGACTCATGGTCTCTCCCTGTTTCTGCCACTGCCTTGTTCTGAGACTGCAGGCAAATCAGTTTAGATTTTCCTGATTTCCCTTGACTTTAGCTACATGTTGTATGTATAGAGTTTCTTTACTCTTATGTGGATCATTTTCTACCTTATTATACAATTTGTGATATAATGGTGGTTTTTTCTTTTGGGGACACTAAATGCATCTTTGATAAATTTACAAGTCAAAAGGGAAAACAAGAAGAGGAAGTCTTAGTGTAGAAGTCCTATTTCTAAGCCTTTCTTTCTTTACAGTTCTTCAAACTGTCAATAGGAAAGCCTTATCGTGAGTTATCAGATACCAAATTTGTGACCAGTAATATTGTGCCCTTCAACTGATAGCTGCTCCAGCAAAAAAAGGCACTATCTAGAGGTGATATCATTACTGAGGATATCATTGATGCTCTAGCAATATTCCACATAAGTGCATTCTGACATAACACTGTCAGATAAAAGGAGGTATATCTAGGAGAGAATCTAGGACCTTTCTGTTAGCTTTATTAGAAGCTTAAGAAGACAACAAATGACATTCCATAAAATAAGAGAACTGCTTTGTGTATTGTTTTATCTTAAAAGCTGCAAGAGTGCCAAAGCAGCAGAATGTAAGAAATGCACTGATGTAAGCCTTGTGGTAGCCAGGCTTGAAATGCTGCCAGAAGGAACACCCACAGCAACCCTAAGTGACTGGTGACGGGTTTAAAATCCCATACTTCACAAATTATCAGGGCTAGATCTTACTGATGTATGGCATTTATGTGTAGCCTTTACAGATCATTCGGTCTATAAAACTGCAGTTTTTGGATGTCTGTCAGTTTTACCCTCATCCTTGTTCAAAGACAGTATGAGTTCAGAGAAACCAATTTTATAGTGACAAAGAGCAGCTAAGAGCTTAGCTCTGTCTTTCCAAGAGCATATTAATTGTTTGCATTACTGCAAAACTGTTTGCATTAAATGGTGCTAATGTACATCTCTGATGTTAGTCGCTGTGAAAGGTTAGTGGAAGACAACCTTGGCTGCAAGGGACTTACAGTGCAAACAGACAAAGCTAAGAATCAGGAGAGGAAAGAGGTATTATGTCCTTCTTGCAGGAGAGGAATAGACTTCAAGTGACATGCCGAAGGTAGCTGTGCTGGAACCATGTGATGAAAACTAGTAATCTTTTGTCCACTCGATCTTAAACTTTATACCCACTTTTCCTTTTCCATGTTAAAATCATGCCCGGATTTGAAGCGTGAGAGGCAAAATGGAAAATTCAATAGCACAGCCTAAATAAATAATGCTCTAGCCCTCTCAAGCCTGGGATTTCTTTGGAGTTACACAGATGCTTTTAGGGACAGTTGTCATAGAAAAGATAGCTCATAGGCCATAGGTCATAGAACAGGTATTTGAAAGAAAGGTTGTCAAACCCTCTTGGAGGTGTCAGCTTAGAGTGTCTTGGAAGGGTCTTCACTCACTGTCTTTGGTGTTTCTACAGGTGACAGCTGGTGGAAGAGCAAATTACTATGTGTCATACAGACGGGAGCCTTTTGCACAGATTAAATTGCCCAAATACTCTCTTCCTAAGGTGAGTACACCGTTTACAAACACAAACACCTAATATCTTGAATAGTACAGCCTGCCCAGAGATGAAGCACCTCAGCAGATTGATCTCTGGGGAGCTCCATTTATTGTGCTGCTTGAATGATCTTTCTTAATTACAGATTTGGGATTTCTACCTCTTCTTGTCTTTGATTAGTGTGTGTTCAGGATGAACAGTTCATTTTTTCCTCTCTAAAGAGCAAATGGGAACGAAGTACCTAAGAAAAAGGAGTTTAAACCAACTTTCCCTTGACCAATCTCCTATGATGTCTTTCCCCAGTCCTACTCTGTTAATTATTTCTGTGTAAGCCTGGCTGCAAAACTGTGGAGAATGGTTAGGGTGCTGAACACTACTGACAGGGTGCTGAACACTACTGACACTACTACTGTCTCCAGTGAGAGAAGCACAAGGTGCACCCTAGGTCTGGATGTTGCGAAGAAATCACAGAGCAGGAGTTAACTCCCTGAAAGTTGTGCTTTGCTTTGGACACACAGAACCACTGTTTGATGCTGCTTAGGAGATGATGGAGATGATTAACACTAACTGGCAAAGCTGGGATGAGAGAAAATGAGAACTTTTCATACAACTGTGCCTATATTTACCTTCTTAGGCCTTTGCTTTCTACCAGATCAAACAATGTGAGCCTTACCAAGTAGAATATGTCCATGGAATTATATTAAAATTCCACAGTGTAGTCATTGCTTGTGATTGTGTAGAACAGAACGGACCAACCTTTACAGTGCCTTGGCTGGACACAAGTTTCTGGGTAGTCTGATGGGTATCTGAAACCACTGTGGCTCTTTGGAACATCAGAATTGCTACTGAGGCTACAGTCATAAAAGGCTGATAACAAAAATGGCCTTCCTCTTCCACAAGCAAAAAATGTGCTATTATTTTATGATAGTTGACTGGATGTGCCTCATGAGCTGGATCAACTCTTCTGATTGCCTGTGGGATATCTGCTGTCTAGCAAGTATGGCATATTTGACTTAACTTCTATGTGAAAACTTCAGAGAAACGTGCATCTCAAACTCCCAATATTACACTTCAGCTTCTTCCTATTTGGGTTCATCAGAGTCCACACTCTATTGTATAGCACAGATATGATTACTTTTGTTTCCATGGTTGTGGTGTGGGATTCAGAATGTCTGACTGCACACCAGCTTTTGGAAACCCTGCTGGCATCTTTAAGAACATTATTTATGTTCCTTCCTTATGGATTGGCCTTGAAAGTTGTTCCTCAATAAAAAGACAAGCGTGTAGATAGAATGACTGCCCTGTGATTATTCTGCTTTATTGATTGGTTGCTTGACTGTAACAGGCTTGCTGGCTTGTTACAAGACAGTAATCCTTCTCTACAACCACCTGAAAGGAGTTGTAGTGAGGTGGGTGTTGGCCTCTTTTCCCTAGTGACTAGCAATAGGACAAGAGGAGATGGGTTCACATTTTGCCAGGGGAGGTGCAGATTGGATATTAGGAAAAATTTCTACACAAAAAGAGTGGTGAAGCATTGGAACAGGATGCCCAGGTGGAGTCACCATCCATGGGGATATGAAAAAAAATGGATAGATGTGGCACTTTGGGAGATAATTTAGTGGTTACAGTGGTGTAGGACTGGTGGTTGGACTTGATGATCCTGAAGGTCTTTTCCAACCTTGATGATTCTATAATTTTGTAATTCTAAGACAGAGTTTTTTGGTGGCTCTGGATAGTATAAAATTAGGGATATTTTTGTCATTTAAAAATTTAAAGTACTTTTAAGCTAAATGTCATGGCAAAGTCTTCAAACCCTGTAAAGGAGGCTTGTTTATGCTGCCTGTAGTCATTAGAACATTTTGCTATACAGTAATAACTATCCTGTCAGCTGCAGATTAATGAACTCTGCTGGAGTTGTAAGTATGTGAGGCTGGCAGTAGGGTAATGCAATGTTTAGCCTGAAACTGGTCAAAACAGATTGAAGTTATTGGGTGTTTTGCTTTATATTTTCACACTGCTGGAAAAGGCTGGGTATGTACTTATTTTTAAAGAATTAGAGATGCTGAGCAAGAATAAACTTTCTGATTTAGTGTCCCTTCATTGAAGGAAATGGCAAATCTCCCACTGAGGGCACTTACTGAGACAGAATTACGTCCTCAAATGTTTTTTTCTCCCCATCCCATGCTGATAGGCTGTGCTAGGTCTATTAGAAATAGCTCCATCTAATAAACACCAACTTTTCATCTAGATATCTCACACAGAAGATTACGTTGCCTTCTGGGCAGGATGAGAATACTGATCTGATCTTCCCCCAGATATTATTCCCAAAAATCAGGTCACTCCATCCTTTGGGAGACTTCCAGAATTATGGTTTCTTCAAGCAGAAGCAGTGCAAGAAATTAATCAAGGGTCCCTGGCACTCTGGGGAAATTTAAAACAGGCACAAATAGAGAAATGAAGTCCCAGATAACCACAGTGATTTTTCTTGTATCTGAACCAGTGTTAGTTTGTTCAGGAACAGTGGCAAGGGTGAAATGCTTCAATACCATTAGTCCTCCTGGAAATTGTTTCCATGAACCTGCTTTAAAAGAATACTGAGAAAATGCACTGTCAAATCTCTTTGATATTAAAACTAAATGGAGAAACTGTTGCTGGTCCTTTTCATCCTGGTATGCAGCAGGATTCCAAAAAGGGTAGTGGGTCAATAATTTGATAGCCTGTATATAGCAGGAGAATAGGTCTCAGACAAACTCTTGATGGAAATATTGTTAAAAATCACTACCAGCATTAATTCAAACTGATTCCTATACCTTAGGTTCAAATAAATGTAAATTCCCATTTTTTTGGAAACAGGTTCTTTACCAGTTGGAAACATAAGCCTGTTAGTTTGGCATGTGGATGGAAATTGTCACTGTTTTCAGTCTGGTGCTACAGCATACTTAGTGACTACAAGGACTGCAGGCTCTAAGGCTGTGAATGTTCTATGTGTGATAAAACTGACTTTGAAATTTATAAATAAAAAATGACACTGGATGAAATTCCTTGAAGCTACCAAAATTGAAGAGAGCAAAAAACCCTTTACCCAGCTGGTGATCATTAAAAAAATGAAATGAAGAAAGCCACAATAGTGGTAATTTATTGGTTTGCTCTAACAGAAAATTGTTTAACATACCCATAATTCATGCTCCATCTCCATTCTTTCATAAGTCATGGTAATTACTACATGTCCCAAAGGGCAAAGAAATACAGAGATCCTAAGTAATAGGCCTTTTGTCTTCTTTTAACAGGACATGCATATTATCAGCACAGATGAGAATCAGGTGTTTGCAGCTGTTCAAGAGTGGAACCAAAATGATACATACAACCTGTATATCTCTGACATCCGAGGGGTGTACTTCACCCTGGCCTTGGAAAATGTGAAAAGCAGTCGAGGTCTGGAGGGGAATATCATCATTGACCTTTATGAGGTATGTAGTAAAGGTCACCCTACAAAGAACAGCAAGTGCTTGCTAGTTCAAGTGAGTGTAAATCTCTTACCAGCCTTCCAGGATCTTCATTTGTTTTGGGATCAGCCCAGTGTAATTTACTGGATTTGATGCTAAGCCAACTCATGTGGAAATAAATGCCTTGCATTCTGCTATAACCATGACACAGGTTTCTTTCAAGTCAGTGACTGGTTAGCTCAGTGGCATTTCCAGAGGGGAAAACCATTATCCCTCTCATCCTAATGTGGACATCTAGTGAAGGACTCAGACTACTATTTTTCCCCTTTCCTAGAGACACCTGCTTGTAGGTGGGAAAAGTGGTTTCTGCCTTTGTCAGGTCTGAGCAGGTTATGAATGATAAGTAAAAGTTTATAGGTGCCATTGGCCCAGAGATGATAGTTGGATAAATTCTACCCTGAATCATCTTCCATTCTCTTTGTTCTGCCAGGCCTTCCAGCCTTGGCCAACATCAGTCCATTCAGAGCAGTTGTTCCAGTTCCTGGTTTTGTCAGCATTCTGCTTTTGGTGTGTCTGAATTGGTTGGGTGGAAGATCTGCTGAGGTTCAGGGCTCAGTGATTTGACAGCAACAGCCACGTAATCAATAATACTAATATTAAGGGTGCAGTCAGATTTGGAAGGTTCCACTGTTATATGCAAAAACGTGTTTGCAGTTACACTGAGAAGTTAGGATTATGCATTCATTTATTCCAGCCTTAATAATGACCATTTAACAACATCAATTTTTATTTATAAAATTTGAGAGAAAACTCAAAAATAATGTATGGATCAGCATAAAGGGTAGCCTTTGCATTTTATTTTCATGCAGTTAAATACATTCTCTTGCCTTAGAAAAAAAGGTATATTTTTTTATTGTGATGAACCAACTAAAGTAAAGATGCATCATCTTCTTATCAAACTGTATTCTCAAGCCTCTTATAGACTCTACTTCTAAATGCTGATGGAGATTTTCACACAGTCACTAGAAGGCTGTATCACCCAGGGGCTTAGAGTGGGAGGGTTTGTATCCCAGCTGTTGCCACTAAGTTGCAGATTTACAGCAAGTTCCTTGTTCCTGTGTCACTTTCAGAGCTGTGCAGCAGAGACCCAAATCAACACAGAATCTTCCTGGGGACATTTTGACAGGACCATGTTCTGTTGGAATGGGTTCTTCTGACAAAAATAAAACATTTGGAACAAGTGTTTGGAACTGGTTGTTTTTTACAGAATGTGGCAGTTGAAAGAAAGGGAAGAAAGCAAGTTTGCAAAACATCAATGTTTCAGTGTATTCGGGATTTCCACCTTTTGCGTAAAAGGGAAAGAAAGACTAACACAAAAAGACCCCACTGTGCTTCTGATGTGAGCTTCTGTCTCCCATGTTATGGCAGTTTGAGGATGGAGTGGGGCCACAGACCACATCCCCAAGCTCACAGAGCTCATGTGTGACACAGTGCATGTCACACATGTTCGTCATCTGCATGTCTGCAAGCTCTCACAGAAATCTAGAAGTGGGCTGCATCCTAGGGATTTGCTCTGTGAACATCTTTGTCTTTTTATTGCAGAAAGAGACTGTACAAGGCCTCCCAGCTGTGCAGGCATCAGTGAGATGTGGTTGTAATGCCCTTCACTGCCTTCCAAGGCTGGATTGAGATGACTCCATTGCCTTTTCAGAGGCGTTCCGCTCCCGAGAGTGCTCAGATGGCCCTTACGTTTGGCCTGTTCTTCCGATGCATTTTTTCATCTCTCTCCATTTTTCCTAGGTAGCAGGGATCAAAGGCATATTCCTGGCTAACAGGAAGATAGATGACCAAATCAAGACTTTCATCACCTACAACAAGGGCAGGGACTGGCGTTTGCTGCAGGCACCGGACACTGATCTAAGAGGGAATCCTGTTGTTTGCCAGCTGGTGAGTTGCAGGCTTTTTCCAAAGCATAACTGACTCCTTCAGAGCTCCTTATTTTAGTCATTGGGTTAACAACACATCCAGTGAAACTGTGTAGGAGAGGTCCTGGACGATCTGAGAGCTGCAAAGTCTGGGTGCTCCAAAATGGGGGCAGTGCTTCCAGACCAGAGCATCCGTGTGGGTTTGTGCCATAGTTCAACAACATTCAGTTAAAAGCCATTTTACAGTAGGGTTGTAGCCCTTGTGTAGTAGTAGTATTTCTCTGAAATTTCACTGATTAATCTTTCTCCCTGTGTTTTTTCTCTTGTTCTGATGCTAAGTGTTAATTGAATCAAGATTTGTCTTCCGGTAGCTTCATAGAATTTAAGGGAAAATTCTGTCCATCTTTCTTGAGCTTTTTTAATGGAACTTAGGTCAGAATAAGAAAGTTTCTGGGAAAAAAAATGCCTCAGATCAGATTATTGGTAAAAAAAAATGCAGACATGCTTGATTGTAATGCAGCTCTCCTACTTCTTTTGCTCTCGGCCGCTTTTGTATTGCTTATACAGAAAATGAACACATGCTGCTATTTCTAACAGTGCTAAGAGCAGAGGGGTCCTTTTCAGAAGGATGAGAGCATCTGTGTATAGTCACCAAGGGTTCATCTAATATTTAACTTGTTACATCGTAAAACTTCTGCCTTTTGCTTGTTTCTTGTCAACAGCCCTTTTGCTCATTGCACTTACATCTGCAACTCTCAGAGAATCCATACACCTCAGGAAGCATTTCCAGCAAAGAAACTGCTCCTGGGCTGCTGGTGGCAACAGGTAAGAACATAAATACTTCTTACCACTCACCTATTCCTCACTGGGAGTCTGAGGGTACACCAGGTGTTTCCTGTTGGTGTAAAAGCTTTTCACTCTGTTTCAGCAGGTGATGAACTAATTCATATGCACTCTGACTTGCTGAGGGCTAGGAGAAGGCATGTGACCCCTCACTTCAGAAAAGATAATGGTTGTTAGGTTTTTGTTGCTCTGCAAAATAGTGCTTTGGCAGGTTTCTGTGTTTTGGTGATGACCTGCTACAGTGCTTCAGGATAGCAAGGGCTGACCCATTTCATTAATCTGACAACCCTTACAGGTCCTGCGTGGACATGGCATTCAACCTACCCAGGGTGGATGAGGCTACCAACCACACTCAGAACTGGCCCAGTTCTGTGGGAGCTTCTGGGCTACCAAAATGTTTTTGGAGTGGATGGTGCTCTTGAAAGCTGGCCTCTGAAGCATAGAGGCTTTCCTTTGGACATTTCCTGGGCACACTGCTTAACTGTTCTTTCTGAGGCTCATTTTATCTCTTTTGTCTTGTTCTGCCTAGCAGTGCTTTGCAAGGGTGTCATGTTAACATACTGTCTATATGCATTACACTGTTTCTTCCAGACATTTCCATTCTCATGTCCTTCTGTGCTTACAGGTGTCTGCCAGACTAAGCCAGAACCTGAGTGACAGGTTCCCTTCATGACATTTATCACTCAAAAATGGAAGCACCATGTGATTTCAGTTCAAATAGAGTGAGATGATTTAGTTTAAACTTTCTGAACATCCTTTGCATAGCCAAGGGGAGTCATCTCTCCTGGCACTTGCTAGGTGGATGCTTAGGAGAAAGCCCTACCCCTGATATTGTGATTGCAGAGCCTTTTTTCCTTAACCTTTCAGTAAGCAAATAGAGGCAGCAGGACAGTAAGAGTCTAGGCATGGGTCTAAATTGTTAGTGAATGAGGTTTCTTTCAATCTGCCAATGCATGGGATGAATGCTTTCCCAGGCTAACAATTAGCCTTTAAAAGTCAGGATATAATTTCTGTTTTAGTGCTTCGTACAATAAAAATCTTAATCTGTTGGGAATACACACATCTGTTTCCAGTAAGCAGTTTCACACCAGGAACTCCTCACCATGGCAGTGAGTGTGTTCCAGGATGGGCATTGCAACTTATTCTCCCAGGCACTGAGTGTGCAAGCTCTCTGTCTTACTCTTTTATTTACAGTGGCATGTTTCCAGCAGTGATGGAAAACTCAGACTCTCGATGTGAGGGCAGAGGTTAGATTCTTGCAAAGGGAAGAATTATGTTCTAGTATCTAATGGTACTGCTGCCAAATCCTCTTGATCTGTTTGGGAGTTAGTCATGTTTGATAGTGTGTGGATCCATGTAGCTGAAATAAAGTAGACTGAGAGAATTAAGAAAATGGAACAGGTTTGCACAGAAAAACAGATAAATGTGATAGCAAAAGAATCTCCCCTTTTACTGTCTTTTCTTGCCACAATCTGGAAATCCCTGTTAGGAAAGTTTTTTTTTTCCAGTTTTGATATTTAAAATATGATTATATATTTGCCTGTAAGTCAGTTTCTAATTCTTGAGGACTTCCACTCAGGATGAGACACTGGGCTAAACGGACCTTTGGACTGACACCGTAGATTTCTCCTCATGAACCCGGATGTCCCTGTACACTGTCTTTCTACAGGGTTGCCCACAGCAACCTTCATCTAAAACTCTTGGTCATTTGTGTTGGTGTTAGGGAAGAAGATTAGATGATGGACAGTGTGAAATTTCTTGCATTCTGAGCACTGATTAAAAAAACCCTCCTTGAATTGTCCTGGCTCCCTGAGACAAATTTTATTTTTTGAAGTGGTGTTGTCACAGTGTGGCTAGCTGGATGCCATTATGGTGACAGAAGTGTGTCAACCCGCATCTGGGGTTTAATTTCTCATTTTTCAACATTAAATGTCAGAAATTCAATTAACATTTTCATTAGTGCAGTTTTATTATGCTCTTGTTGATTCTACAGACGTGTAAGAGTGCCACCTCTCTTTTTGCAGTTTTTTGTGGAAATGACACCTGCTTTGAAAATAAACTCATTTGGAAGGTATAAGAGTGGCTCACTGAGTAAAGAATTCATGAGCTGGACTTGATCTCAGAGGTCTTTTCCAGCCTCAATAATTCTGTGATTCTGTGAAGAAGCCTGGTTTATTTGACTGTCTGAGATCAGTTATGTGTTTGAGCATTTTGACAGAACCTTGAGTATACTGTCTGGCCCCATAATCATGCTCTTCAGTGGGTCTCACCTCTATACTCAGGTGTATGAGTAACTTCTCTTTTGATGTTTTCAATTGCACAAGAAGTGGAGACACAGGAAACTGCCTTACCCTTGACAAATACTTGTAGATCACAGAGGTACGACTCACCAGCCAGAGCACAAAGGCTACATGTTCAGAGATAAAGGTGTACAGAATGAAATACCAGGTAGCCAAGGGCAGTGGTCACTAATCTGTTCTCATAATTTGTGTGTAACAAATGGGCATGTGGTTTCATACGCAGACTTTTGAGTAGGTAGGTCCTTGGCTGGAGTGAGACTGCCTTTAAGTGGCTTGCAATTACAAGTAATGCTATCTGCTAGGGAAAAAAAGGCTGATAATACTGTTTCTCCCCAGTGCCAATTTTCAAATGGCACAGCTCTTGTAAATTAATCTTGCCACCTGACCAAGGCATTATTTTTAGGTGTGAATAGAATGAAAAACAGGAAAGAAGCACTGGTCAAGCCAAATACTTTTGGTTTCCTGGAAAAATGTTCATCCATACAAGAATGTCTGACATTTGCTTGTGTTACAGGCAATATTGGCTCTGAGCTTTCCTACACTGATGTTGGTGTATTCATCTCTTCTGATGGTGGAAATTCCTGGAGACAGGTATGTCTTGCAGAGAAAAGGAAAGTATAGAACCTTTTGCTATTGTTGTTCTCCTGAGTCTTCCCAGTGGAGAACTCACGTAGCACCTGATTTGTTTGCAGATCTTCGAGGAGGAATACAATGTGTGGTTCCTGGACTGGGGAGGGGCAATAGTGGCCATGAAACACACATCAGTGCCCATCCAGCATATGTGGTAAGGGAACTTGTTACTTTGAGAAGGTTTCCTGGTAAGACTGATAGTGGTGCTAATGTCTCTTGCATCACCCGGTCAACATCTGCTGATGTCTACAAAATGAGTAAATGGGTCATGCCTGTCTGTATTTTACCATCATTTTGGTTTGGTTGATTAATACAAGAATTTATATATGAATCATTCTTTACACTAGTTATGTACTATGAAACTTCAAGTTTCTTTCTCACAGACACACATATACTGACTAAAAAGTCACCCTTTGTGTTTTAGGTGTTTCTAAGAGGATCTATTTCGCTTCTGCTTTTTATTTACAGAATTTGTTATTAAACTGGTAAGACAGATAAAGAGAGAGAGAGGACAAGGCACTAGGTGTTGATAAGGACAATAGAGATATGTTACTAATGTTGCTGTCTTCTGTAGGATTCAGCAATCAGTTTCCAGAGGTACAGTGGTGGCAACTGAATAGAGTTGGGGATGGAATAAGGCAAAACAATTTCTCAGTTGAAGATACTGTTTTGCTATAAATGGGTTATAACAGTCTAAACACTAAAGATGCTGCTCAAAATTATCCTCTCCTTCACCTTTGTCCCTCTCAGTTCTCCTGAATCATCTGTGCATTGGAGAGAGGCATTCTGAAATTCCGAACTAACCTTGTTTACAAAAAACTTGTATTATTATTACTTTCATTCTCTGGTTCTGAATGTGAGAAGAATGTGGCTAATGGGCTGCACTACCCAGTTTCTGATATTGCTGTGCAGTGAATTAGTTAGAAATAGACAAGTTTTTTGTTTCTGTCTGAAAGACTGAGAGTCATCTCTCAGTTTAAAGGTGCTAATCACATGTCCATCTCATGGTCTTCATACAGAACAGAAAATGTGCCCGTGAGTCAAATAGAAAAAGAAAGCAGTGGTGTTTGGCAGCAGTTTTGAGGTGTTAAGGTCACCTCTACCTGAGCCATTATTGTACAAAGTCCTTCAGTTGAATTACAGTTATTCAGAAGCTGGAGACCTGAAGACAGGCTGTCTTTACCCATCACAAGCTAATGTTCCAGAGATGTACCTTAAGAAAATTAGTGACTACTTTTTGAATATGAAAAGCTTCTGGACTTTATATTCCTGACCTGACAGATAACTCTGGGATAACTGCAGCATTCCTATTAGAGTTTCAATATGTTGCATTTGAGCACATTTCTTTACCACCTGAGCTGAAGTAATGACTGTTTTAGTTTTGGTGTGGTAGAATATTGTTAACCACAGAATGTGTTGGCTCCTGTTCTGAAGGCTTTGCAATTTTTCTAAGACCTTGCGATCAGAGGAACAAGAGTTCTCTAAAAAGGCTGTGCCTCTGTATGGGATTACAGGCAAATCCTTGTGTACAAAATGAGGGTTGCAATCTTTGTCTTGGTTTAATGTTCAGGAAACAGGTTGCTTGTTTCCTCATAAGAAAACATTGCAGTCATAACATGTGTAACCATATTGAGTCAGGGCCAAGGGTTAGTCTAAGCCAGCATCCTGTGGCCAACAGCCTTCATAACTGGACATACAGAGGACTGTAGAAACAGGGCCAGCCCATCAGCCCATAATGATGTTCCCAGCAGACTCCAGCTTTCTGTCTGACTAGAATGTGTTGTTGTGTGACTATAAACATTTACCACTGATAGGTAACTCAGTAGTCATGACTATTCAAGAAGTGCCCTCAGAAAAAAGGACATCAAGACTGTGTCCAGGTCTTTGTATCAAAACAAGTATGAGGCAAAGCAGATGTGTGTTAGCCAGGCATAGGTGTCAACAATGTAGGTACATTAAGCTGTGGGAAGTTGAACTCTGGAAAAGTGCAAGGTGAGCCACTTACTGAGGTCATTTATCAATCATGTATAACTGCGTTTTTCAACCCAGGTGCAACTGTCTTAGTTGTATTGTACCTTGTGAAGGCTCTTCAGGTGGAAAAAACACATTATGTACAAGTTACTGTTCTTGGATGCCAGGAAAGTGCTGGGTCATGGTTTCACTTTGCATAGGAACTGGGAGACCAGTTTGCCTTTGCCTGCTTTGCTGAGGTTCCCTTTAGACATTCTGCCTTTCCACTAAGTCTCATGAAATGGTATATGTAGTAATTGAAGTGCCCTACCCACTTAATTAAATGAGTAGTGATTTAGAGCTGTTATCAATAAGCTCCAACAGGTTTCATCCAAAATTGTACCCTTAGGGACTTTGAAATTTGCTTAATACTGCCTCAGTAGGCACCTGTTTTATGGACAGGAGTGGAATAGATGAAAGGGTACATGTGTATCTATTAGTTCTCAGGCTGAGACATTGTACAATAAGTTTCATCCTGGAGAAGAGAGGGACGGGTAATTTAAAAAGCAGAGAGAACTTTAGCTAAGCTAATGAAGCATGCTGTTCCTCTGAAATTGAAATGCTATTTAGACAGATAAGCATGCAAGCAGAACAGCATACAAATGCACAGGTGTATGGGAAGATACATACATTTAAATAAATAGATTTGGGGCAGATAAGCTTTTTGTATGATGTTGTACTCCCAGCGTTCTGTCTTTGGTCTATAGTCAGCTTCCTGTTCTGGCGGATGAGTATTGTGAGTCAGGTGACAGTGTTTGGATTTGTGCTGTGACAGGCAGATACTGAGGGCATGCTCACTGCAAGCCTGGGATCTTCACACTAGAGATCTGAGGTTGGTGTGGCCCATTGTTTGTACCACATATCACACTGGCCTCCTGATCCTTTGGTGGCATCTCAGGTGGTGTGCCTGATGTTACTTGGTGTCGTGAGGATTTGGTTTCCAGCAAGACTCTCTCAGACAAATCCAGATGCTGAGACGTACACTTCCCCCAAACTTTCTTCACTTGGAGAATAAAGCAAACTTGTTTTTTTATGCTCACTTTAGAATGAAAAGTGTTTCTTGCTATTCAGAGAAGAAGTTTGTTCCATTACTGTCTCTTTGGTAGTGCCCACTGAGAGTAATCTGTCAGCTTTCATAGCTCAGGTACCACACAGAATTACAGAGAACTCTGTCATGACCCTGCTGGGAGAGGATCAGATAATTTTGCAGCCAATAAACCTTTGTGCTTCTCTGTTTTTTCTTCCTTTGCTGATATAATTTGGGGCTGAAATTCTGGGCAGAAATTGTGCAGAAGCTGTTGTGTTCAGGTGTCTGGAGGCAGAGAGAAACTTGGTTGCTTTCAGAACCGTTCATGAGCAGCAGCTCTGGGAGCTGGATGGAAACCTGCAGGTTTCCTGACCCCACTGCGGTGGTAGCAGCTGAGTGTCACCCCCTCCTCTGGCTGTTTTCTGCCCTGTTGTGGGCACAGGCTGTCAGGGCTGGGAAGCCAGGAGTGGACTGAGGTGCCCTGGAACAGCAGGGCAGGATCTCAAGCCAGGGCCCATCCCACCACCCCAGCCAGGACCAGGACAGCCCCAGCATCAGGCACCTCACTGGTGACAGAGGTGTGCTGAAGCCAGGCTGGGACATCAGCCTGTGTGTCAGGCACACGGCCAGGCAGAGCTGGAGCCTGGTACCTTGATGTGATAATGGGGCTCCTAGACTTTGAATGGGGTGAGGAGGCCATGAGGGAGGCTGTGATGGGACACTGAGGCATGGGGAACCAGAGTCCTGACCTCGTCTGTCTGTTGTTGTGGTCACTTTGACTGTTGGTTCACCTATTCCTTAGCAGTAATCAGAGACATAAAGAGGTGTCTGGAGTGGAGCTGAGAGCAGGGTTTGCTAGCCCTCCCCTGCTAATCTAAAAGCTTGTTGTGCTCTCTCTAATTCAACCAGAACCCTGCCATCTGGGTTAGAATATATGTCCTCTGATAAAAACAGAAGGTAAGGCACATGGTGGTTGTGGGTAAGGACAGATGATCAAAAGCCACTGGATTATCCTGGCTTGTCACTGACAATGTGAACAGTCTCGGCTTCCTTAGAAGTGAAATGCTTTGATTTTAACCAGCATGCAACTTTGTTTTACAACTGTAACAGGCAAAGAGTACTCAGGCTAACCAGCGACTGGCTCCGTTTGGCCTCCTTCCTCCACCTCTCTATAAAATGACCACCTCTGAGATGGCATGCAAAGGAGAGTGAATACTGTAGTGAATGACATATGGCATTGATGCACCCATGGGTTAAAACATCCCATGGTGCTGACAGAAATTTTCATGCATTCAGGCCAGAGCTGCTTATGCTGAGTTCTGCTTCATGCCAGATGCTGTTGTAGATCCAGACACAGGACTTGGCAATGCCCTGCGATCCCTTAAGTCTGATGTACATCTGTATCAAGTATATCCATGTTCTTATTGCCAGTTTTTATATTCTCTAGGTTTTGATCTTTCAAAGTACACCAAGAGCATGAATTAGTGGGATGGGAAATGGCAAAGACTGGTGCTTGTCTATAAATCTAGCTGCTGGAGCTTAGCCAACATTTAATTGCTATGGTTGCTCTAGAGTAAGTTTTTTTATGCATATAAATCTCATCTGCTTCTATTCCAGGGTAAGTTTTGATGAGGGAAGATCCTGGAGTAAATACAGTTTCACATCAACACCACTTTTTGT
The DNA here is from genome assembly GCA_038090715.1 of Florisuga fusca. NCBI lineage: Eukaryota > Metazoa > Chordata > Aves > Apodiformes > Trochilidae > Florisuga > Florisuga fusca. Next base: position 4,214,094 of record JAAWXA010000010.1, on the reverse strand, counting down.
GGATGGATCCCTTGTTGACCCTGGCATAGAGACTCAGATACTGACGTAAGTAAAGCAGCTTTTTTAACTTTCTCTAAAATGTGATGGCAGAAGGAGTGTGTGAGGATCCCCAAGTGCATGGTGACCCTCATGGTGTGCAGTGCAGCACTGTAAACCTACACATGCAGTTTTGCATGGAGGCATGGTGCTGTTTTGTGGATTTTGCTGATGGTCACAGATGCAGATGAAGTCTTCATGGCAAACATGATGGAGTCTAACTTTTCCCAGAGGTGTCAGGGGTTATAACAATGAGAAATGGTCCCAAGCTGTAGCTTGGGAATTCAGATAGGACAGTAGGAAAATCTGCTTCTCCAATGGGTAGTGTAGCCCATGTTACAGAGAAGCTGTGGTATCACCATCCCTGGAATGTTTTCAAAACTTGGCTAGATTAAGCCACATCTGCCCTGGTCTATAGTTGGTAACAGTCTGTCTTGTAATGAGAGCTTGGACCAGTGACATCTAGATGTCTCTTCTCATAAATGCTACTAAGATCAAGTTCCTTGGATCTGATGGCCCAGAGACTGTATGGTTGCATCTAATGTCAGTTCCATGTGTGCTCAAGTGCAGCTTGACTGTCTTTTGAGATTGCTGCTGGGTATGAATATCCCCAAACCTTGTTGCTTGCTATCTGTATTATGAGCTGTAAATCTGGTTTTAGGTCAAGCTAGAGGTGTTCTCAGTGTACATATGCAGAAATGAACTTAGAATAACTTTTCTGGTCTGGGGTGTAGTGTGCTATGATTCATTCATGCCATGGAAGGAAGAGCCTGGGCTGGCACTGAAGATGCTTGGACCTGCCTCTTCCCAGGAGTGCTGAAACACTGGGTAAGGCTGGTGGAACTGGTGACATAGTGTTGGCCAAAATGGAGGCCAGGATCTGAGTTGAGCAATGAGGGGAAACTTTTTAAGTTCAAAGGCATCTTCAAAGAGACATCTGAGCTTTTGCACAAAGCAGATCAGAGCACTCTGTTCTGAGATTCTGAACAAAGTAAGGACTAGATGAACTGCCTTTGTTGTTTGCAGAGATGCCATCTTACCTGTATTTTTTCTGAGCTGGCTGGAACAGCTTTCTGAAATGGATCAGAAAGCAAGGTGCCTCAGATACCTTAGACTGAGTCACTCCTGCAAAGCATATCTGCAAGAATATGAAGGAGTGCCTTTGGTTAATCACATCAGACACTGTTGGAGCACTCCAATGCAGGGCCAGGAGATATACTATAAATTTCACCTTGCAGTGGGTTTGCTTTTCCTACTTTCTGCAGATGAAACCAGAGAAAAGGCATTAAAGCCCAGTATATTTTTCTTCTAGGCTTCAGTCCATCTGCCTACTTATGTGGCAGAAATGTGGAGATGGATTTCGTTGAGGGTTTCACAGGTAGTGGCAGACTGAGAGCAGATAAGCATACTGTTGGGTATGCTTGTCACCAGTTTCTGAGGAAGCATGGATCAGATAACAGTTGTGCATGTTGGGCATTTCAATAGTGATTTGAATTTCTTTTAACTGGATAGCATGATTTGTGTTGGTATATCATTCAAAAAACAGGCCTACGTCAGCCTTACACCAATAGTAGTGACTATAGGGTGAGGAGAGCTCTGCATCTGCAGTAGAGCCCAGCTTAGCTGCAAGAAAGGGACTGGGGCAAAGTCCTCTTCTTGCAAACCATAATTTGAAATGGTGTCTTTGCCATCTGGGCCATGACAGATGAAGAGTGCTGTAGTCATGGGAGGATGAGGAAGGTGTAGCTGACCCCTGTATAGCCCACCTATGTCTCCTGTGCTAAGCTGTCTAAGAAGGCCAAGCTAAGTGGTTATGGTTTTCCTTTATCCCTGCAAAGCATAGAAACTGCACAGTTAAGTTTGTTCCCCAGGCAGAGCTGGGACAGAACAAGGCAGCATCTCTGTCTCTCTCCCGGACAGATGTTGAGATTTTTATCTGAGCAGAGATTGTACCAGTTCTGGTAGGTTTGCTGGTTTTTGCTTTACTCCCAAACCATGCCTTGGCTTTGATTTTTTTTTTTCTTCACGGAAGTGGAGTACTTTTTTGTATAAAAGAATATATCTGTGCATCTGCTGCCTTACTATCAGCAGCTATTACCCCTGTTTTTGCAAGGAGCAAAACACAATAGTGTATCATAAACCTCGGAGCCTTTTCCCAAGGCTGCATCCTGCTGGGGAAATATATGCCAATCCCCAACAAAAGCTTAGATCCTGCATTCTGATCACTCTACCTGTTTTTCTCCAAATGAAGGCATAATGTATCACTTTCTGTGCTGTTTAATATGGTGATTTTCTGTGAATTTCTTTGTGCAATGGGCAATGTGTATCACTTTTCCAACCACAGACATACACACATGCAGAGAGGCAGATCTGAGCTCAAATGAATCTCCACATCAGCACCTTTACTGAAATCAATGGATCTAATCAGTTTCAACTAGCTGTGGATTTAGCCCATTTACTTTATAAATCAGTGATGTTTTCTTTTGTGATGAAAGATGCATTTGAAATCTAAGGTTATTAGTCTTTTTCTTCTGTAGTCTTGTGAGGACAATGAAGGAAGTGAGTTATCTTGTTGAATATTGTGTATCAGCTTTGTAGAGAGATGAATTTTTTGAAGCCTTTGCAAGTGTATTATTATTAGTGCTATGGTTATTGGTATTTTTTATTATTACTGTAATCATTAGCAATTTTTAAAACTTAGTAGTCTGTAAAAAACATATAAAGAAACTTCACATGATAATTGCCATAAATGTTTAGAGAGATCCCTTTCCACAACATAAAAGAATGGAGAGGGAAAGAGACCATTTATAAAGTCCATACAAAAAACATTTCTATGCAGATCATTTAGGTATTTCTCACACTGAGAATTTTAGTGAACTCATCTATATGGGCAGTGTAGGATAATGACGAGCTTGTGGAAGCTTTGCCTGAGAAGAAATGTGCATTTCTGTTGCTACTGGCCATTCTCTGAACCAACAGATGGTGGTTGGAGCTATGTGGATTTTGTATTTGCTAGTAGAAATTCCAATGATTTTAAGAAGCTCATGAGTGGAGCCGATAGTTTGGGTGCAGCATATCCCAACTGAGGATGGGATCAGTGGAAACTCTTAGAGTAGAAGCAGGGATGAAGCAGAGAAATCAAGAACATGCTTATATTTGTGTAGCACCAAACTAGGTAGGTTAGTGGCTTTTAAAGATTTGTCTTTCATCTTGGAAAATGCAAAATATTTCATCTAGTAGTTTTGGCTGATACCTGTTAGGGAAAATTTCTTACACTGATTTGTATCAAAGTGATCTGTGTTCATATAGTTACAAAAAAAATATAATAATCTGAGATGAATGTGTATTAAATAGTAATTATATTCCAACTATTTTTAACATTGCATTATTAAAAATATTATTGTAATACTATCTTATTAAAATCAGTACATCAGTAGAATGGCTTTTATTTCCAAACCATTTTGTGGCACATCCTGTGAATGGGCTCCTTGGGCTATAGGAAACAGCAAGAGTTCTAGCACAGATTTTCATACCACTTCATGGCTGTTATATGAGCAGTTGCAGTAGCTGTCTCTGTTGAACAAGAACCCTGGGCTTTTTGGCTCTTCTGTTCTTTGTGCTGTGTATATGTGTCCTAAGACTGTCCTACAGAACTTTCAGCAGGTAAAATCTGTAGATTTGCATGTAGAGGCATTATATGATTCTGAGTATCTTAGTGTACTTTGAACTGGAAGATTCTTTTAGTGGGGAAATGGGCAAGATACCTTGCAGAGGTTTGTTCCAACTTAAATTGTTCTATGGTTTTGTTATTTCTTATATAGGAGTGCAAGAATTAATTATTTCCTTACAATCATAGGTGACTGGGCTTCACTAAGAATGTAGCTTTGTGACACATAGGAAAGCACCACAGCACTGTCAGGTGGTCTGACTTGGAGCTTCTGCCTAATTAAAGTGAATCCACTCTCCCTCCATTCCTAGCTGATCATCCACTTCTGTGGTTCCTTTTGCTGTGGTTTTGACATTTGTCTCATCCAACAAGATGGTCAGTTCAGCTCCATTAGAGTTACAGCACTTTGAGACGTGTACCAAAGCACATAGAAGTGTTTGGTGCAGGTGTGAGAAAACAAGAGTGTACTTTAGGAAAATAACTCAAATGAGTAAGGGTTATGGGCTAGGCACATTCTTAGGTGACCCAGTGAATGCCTGGGAAACACAAGTCTTTTTAAAATCTGCAGTTTTCTACCTTCTGTCCTCACTGGCAAGTAGTCTATCTTTTAATGATTTCAGTTTCTAATGGCTCAAATCTAACATTTCTGTGTTGACAAGCCCTAGGCACAGCATGTTACATGCCTGAGGTAGTCTACCAGGGAAAAGGCATCAGTTTGTATTCCCTTTATAGGTTATTCTGATACATCCAAACAGAATCAGTATTTGCTCAAGAGAGTTGCTAGTCTGTACCATTCAAACCAGAGCCAAAGTGTTTTTGAGGGTCCAGAGAAGGGCTTTCTCTTGTTCCAGCTTTGACTCATAATTATTACTCTTGCCACTTCATCTCCTGTGCTAACACGTCTTTCCAAACTGACATAAAGAGGATAACCTTTTTGCTTCACAGCCCTGCAGAATTTTGCTGTCATTTTAGGGGACTCATTATACAAGTATGTGTGCAGACATTCATTTATAGATGGGGATCATTAAGTTTGTCATTGCTGATAAATATATTTATGTAGACACACCTACGCATATGTATATAAATATATGTTTCTATATATGTATAATTAATGATCCATATATATTTGTGGATGAATCACTGAGCATTAATGTTTTCAGTGAGAGGATTTAATACAAGCTGGTCTGCCAACATCACTCTGACTGCTCCCCTTGGCAATGGGTATGTCAGAAAAAATTCCTGGTTGTAAATGAATAGGTTATGAGCCCTGCCCCTATCTAACACCTCATTTACACAGCCATACATGTTTACCAGAGATGAAGTGGGACCATTTTTTTCATGTAGACCCATAAAATTACTGACAATCCCTCACTGGGTGGGAGGAGAGTGGAGTAGAATGAATAAGTAACTGAGAAATGTAGGAAAAGATGAGATGGAGTCCAGGAGAGACTTGAGGTGAGAAAGAAAACATTAAAGGCACAGGCCATACTGAGCCAGACCAGGAATGCCTCTAGCTCAGTTCCATGCTCCTGCAGTGGCAAGTAGAGAATGCAACAATAAATATATAAAAAAACAATTATTCTCTTGTACACTTTTCTCAATTTACAGAGATTTGCAAGTAAGGGACCTTCTTGACCAAACACAGCATTTTGAGTGTATTTTGCCCTAAATCTCTTTAAAAAATTAGCAGTGATACTAATGTTTGGCCAGGAGTTTCATCAGTTAGTTCTTATTCTGGAGAACTGATTGATTGATTGATTGATTGGTGGAAGACATCAGCAAAGCATGTACAGATTCTGATTATCACTTAGGAGACATTCAGCAGATTAAGTATGAGAGAGGGACAACAGCTCCCAGGTCCCCAAGCTCCCACTGAGTTCAAAATTACATGGAAGACAAGAACCCTTTTTCTGTCACTTTCTGTTTACCATCATATTTCCTGTTTAAGCAAGGCAACATTCAGTGCCTTCTGCTCAAGTCTTGCTGTCATCTGTAAAAGCTGACACAGGAAAGAAAATTACAAGTTGACACAAAGTCCTTGAAAGATTCTGCCCCTTTTCATAGGGGTGAGGAGCTGTAGATCTGCCACCTCTGAATAGTTGGACTGAGAAAACTTATGTGAAAACAGAGGTGATAGACAACAGTGACTTTGCTGGGGTGTGGTCCAGAGGAGTTGGCGATCTCCCTGCTGGGTTGCTGGGTCAGCCTTTTCCCTTCATAGCTGGCATTCAGGGTAGCAATTTCAGAAAAAAAAAAAAAAAAAAAAAAAAAAAAAAAAAAAAAAAAAAAAAAAAAAAAAAAATACAATGTTCCTCAATTCCTGTGGCCCAGCAGAAGCCTTCAAACTCTCCTGCCATCAAACTGTTTTCCTTTCACTTCACTCTACTTGAGAAAAAGAGAAGCTGTCCAAAAAAAAGACAGATTTTCTTCTGCAAGTTGGTGAGCTCAACAAAAGATTTGGTGAAAAGTGAATCTGAAGGAAGGGTTTTGTTAGTGGTATGTAGAAAGCTGAATATACTTGCAGCTTTCAGTGTAGAAGGGGCAATGTAGAGGCTTTTGTGGATGAACTCTATCCTTATTTGTCTTCACTTCTTTTGACCTGTGTGTGCTCTCAGGCCTGCCAAAGCTGCAGGGTTTTGAGAGATTTAGGGCAGCTTTAAAAACTTCTGTTATCCAAGTTACATAGGTATCATTAGATAGCTAGAAAGGAAAGGTAGGTTTTAATACTTGTCCATGCTGTGGTTTTATTTCAAATTTCAGTTTTCCTTTCTTTTTATGTTTAATGCAATATGTTTGTAGCACAACCAGCTTTATTATTGCCTGTGGATTTCACTGCAAGGGTTTGATGTGTCCTTGTGAGTTCACTATGCTGTCCTCATTCATGGGGCTGTGCAAACTGCAGTGTTTAACTCTCCATACTCTTCAGAATAGGATCCATGAATTAAAATGAGCCTGTAAAAATAATGACTGCACAGAGAAAGAAAAGTAAAATTTAGAACTTGATCTGAGACCAAAAATTACAAATACGGTTATTAAGTTAGGAAACAAAAATGATTGAGAAGATATTGACATTTGCTATGGTGAGATAGCTGTATTCCTGTACCATCTGATCTAATCTCAAAACCTGCTGGCAGTAATTAATTGCTGGGACTTTGCAAGAAAATCATCAATCTGCTAATGCCATTAAGTGACTTTAAAATGGACAAGAAAATGCATGTTATAGGTATTCCCATTTTATCCCAGCAGATGATCAGTTTACACCCTGGAGAAAGACAGTTGACTACCCATATCATTATCTTCATTTCCAAGACTGAAAAACATTATTAATGATCACAGATTAATCAGTGTCACTTCCTCCTTCCATCTCCCTCCTTTCCAGAGGAGCACTCCATTCGTTAGCCTTTGGATTGCTGCCTGGATTCACCTGAACGGCCCACAGAGCACAATATTGATTGTGTTGCTGATACTTGAAATATGAGCTGAGGTCTTTCTGTGGCACCTGAACAGACGAATCAGGTGATCAGAATATCTGCTTAGACTAATCTTTCTCAGCCAGCAATGTGTTATTTATTGGGCCCTAGGAAGAGGATGGCAGTTCCCAGTGGTTGTGCCATGTTCTCAGAAGACTTCTGGCAGAAGCTATAATGCATGGAGAAGGCAGAGGCAATGGGCTCTGTGGCATGTATTGCCTATCTTTGGCTTTCTGGGGCAAACATTACTCTCACTGGAGCTATTTATGGACAGTAGGTCAAATAAAGAAAGAAATTAAAGAAATCAACAATAAAGAACAATAAAGAAATCAACATAATTAGTTGTATTCCCCGGGTGGGGAAATTGAGGCAGAACAAGGGACATGCTAATGGTCAGTCACTCAGAAGATTCTCATGGGGAGAGGATGGCAATAAATCAGGTCTCCTGAGTCCCAGATGAGTACCTCCCTGTGCAGTTTTCTCATTGCTTAGGGGGAAAAAGATTTTGAGTCACATCTGCAATTTTCAGACAAGGCAGGTGGAGAGGTAAGCATGTGCAGGGAAAAGGACTAGGAAGAGGTGTGCTGACTGGAGCCTTTTCTTCACCACAGTGAAGAAAAAAGACCTAACAGAAGGAGCCAGAATGAGCAGCAGGCTGATACTTGATTTCTTTTCCCTAAGTAAAAGGACAAATATTACCTATTGACAATACATTCAGATATTCTCATCTAGAGGCTTAACGGGCTTTGTTTCTTGTGCTTTAAGTAAGGACATATGGAGTGTAGGTCCTGTGCTGTCCTGCTGCTAGCAGCTGGGCTGGACAAAGCACTCAGGCAAGGTGTTGGTGCACAGCCAGGGACAGGGTGCTGTGCACATCTACATTCCTCAGAGTTTTTCACCTTTCTGTTCGAGGAAGAAAGGAATATTCTGTTGCCCTGATCCCACCAGCACTTGGGGGACTGAGAAACCATATGGCTTCAGAACCTTTTCTGCTCATCCTGACCCTGACCCTGCACAGAGCAGGGGGTGGTACAGCACATCAGCTTGTCTGGGCCCCTGGTGCTGTGTTGGCTGTGGAGTTCACTCTAAGAGATTTTTCATCATTTGGCCACAGTGAGTGTTGGAGAGCAGCTCTCAAGAGCAGTTTGAGGCATCTCAGCTTATGTGGTGCTGGAAACCTTTATTCCTAAGGAGAGGATATCCTCCTGTGATCATTGTACGTGTTTTTCTTGTTTCATGCTCCATTTTACACAAACCAGTGAAAATTCCCCCATTCTAGTCAGCCACCTCCTCATGCTGTTGTCCAGCCAGGTACATCCCCTTTCCTGAGCCTCTTCCCTCTGGTAGCCTGTGCCACACACACAAAGTCTGTCACTCTGATACAACACAAGCTCTCACATGCTTTTGGAGCTTACACGTTCTGAGCAATGGGTTCCACAGTTGTGTTGGAAATCTCCTGGTTGTAAATGTGCTGGTTCACAGGTTGAAATAGGTGGATGGCTGAAAGTGCCGTGTTAGCAGCTTTTGGCAAAGGGGAATAACTGGCCTCTGTTGGGACTGCAGACCCCTTATCACTCAGATTGCTGATATCTGCCAGTATCTTTTCTAAGAGCTGTCAGAAACTGATTGTCTTTCATGAGTGCTTCGAAGAACAGAGAGAACACTTCTGAAAAACAGCATTAAAAATTTAAGTGCTTTCCCATTCCCCTTCCCAGGTGTCTCACACTCCCTTTCATGTTGCTGGGATTTCTTTTGAAGGAATTGTCATGTAAAGTGGTTTGGGAATATCAGCAATAAATTTTTTAGAGACCAAATTTCAAAAGGTTGGTTTTTTCATTCAGTAGGTTATTTATTTTGATACCACTTGGTATTTAAAAATTAAAAAAAAAAGTCTCCCCTCTTGCCCCCTCCATTATTTGTGCAGCTAGAGGGGGAGCCAAGCCCAAGCTGTAGGCATGTTGGTGATTATACATTCTGCAGATTACTTACTAATTGCTCTTGGCATTACTTACTAAGAGCTCACGCTGTACCATGTCATTTGCAGTGGTTTTCCTCCTATGCTGGTACTTTCAAGTAAGTGCCCATTGAGCTGATGAATAATCTCAGAACTGTTTTCCAAAGCTGAGGGATTTGTTTTTTTCTCTGAATTCACAGAACCTCTATCCCTGCCCCAACCACTACTCCTGACCTGGAATCTGGTGGTGGTGCAGCTTTCCATGACCAGTTCCGTATGGATTGCTAGTCAGTGAATTTGACCAACACTTTGAATTTCTCTTCTGTTGCAAATCTCCATGTTGTGACATTTAGTTTCACTCAGAAGTGGAAATAAACTGCTTCCTTTAGTTCTCTTCTACATGGGAAATGCTGTGAAATGCTCATTTGACCCATCCCCTTGGGAAACAGAGTACAGACAGGTTTTCATGAACAAATGTTCATCATGCAAGCTGCTGTCTGCTCTTGGTATATACTTGGTAGTTTCACTGCTCGTGTTACGTTTCCCAAGGCCTTGTATCTGAGAACAACACTAATTTGCACTACATCCAAAAAAGTCTACATCCAAATAGATGATATATTTTATTTGGAAGAAAATGCATCTCTTCTTTCTAGGAAAAAATTGCAACTTTCCTTACCCTCTTTCTATCCACAGACAGAAGCCCTGAATCATCACTCAGTTGCCCTCAGGCTACTGTTCCTAGTTAGCAGGTCAGCCAAAAGCAACTGAATTAAAAGCTCCAAAGTGGCTCTTAAAGACCATATTTATTGTTTAGCAAAAAATGAGACAGTGTTTTTTGTTGGCAGCTGCATGCCTTTTCAGTGCCATCTTTTGTCTTTTATGTTTCCTTTGTTTCCAGTCTCTTGCTCCATGCATCATCTTGCCAGTCATGAGGCAGTGTAACTCTAACTCTCCCTCTTCCACTCCCTAATTGCTGAGCTGTGTCTCTTTCAATTAGGTTCTGCTTCCTTCTCACAGTCCCTTTCCATCCAATTTCCATTTAACCAGTGACCTCCTTTAATGCTAATTCAATCTAAACCCTAATAAAAAACAATTGTAAGGTTACACAGCCCATTTGGTTTTCTCTAAATTAATGATTTATGTTTAAATCATGGGGAAGTAGCTCATCTCTCCCCAGTCATAAAACCTAACCCTGCTGGCACAATTTGCAACTGTTCTATTGCTGGTTATGTGTTTTTGGCCCTAACACCTGCACAAAGGAGTTAGTCTTGCTTTCTTGCTACATTCTTATACACAGATGGCTTCAGATCCAGATTTCATAACAGGGTCTCTTTTTTTTTTTTTTAATGTGAAATTGTTATCATTTTCTTTTATTGTCTCAAAAGCTATAAATGTCAACAAGTGATGGAGGTACATTTATGTGCAAAGCCCTTCTGTAAGTGCATTAAGCCAGAATCTCTAGGATAGCTTCATCTCTAGGATGTTTTCCCAGGTAATGTAGGAGCAGGGTAGCCTGGCTAGTGGGGAGAAAAATCCAAACCAAATCAAAGCAGTTATGAAAGTAAGAGAACCTTGTATAGGGACATGGTTCTTCCAGATTGGGCTTCATAGACCTTCTTGGGATCTCTTATTAAATAGTGACTTCTGGCACTACCTGTTAGAGGCACAGATGTAAATATAGAGTGATTTTAACTGGAATCAGAGGGCAAGATGTTTCACTCTCTCCCTCTCTGTAATCTTACAACAAAAGTGCAGATTCAGGTCAACTGAAACATTTACTGATTTGGGAAATTTTACTTTTTTTTTGTTTATTTGTTTTACTTGCTAGCTAGGATACTTCCTCTGCAAGTATTTTTCTTTTAAATAAAAGGGGGGAAAAGTAAGATTGGTTTCAGGCTGCCCTAAATGAAACAGTCTATTTATGATGACACTTGAATTAGCTTTTCCTTCAGTATTATCAATTACAGTATATATTAATCTCTCTTTATATAGTTTTCTGTTGATTCATCCATCTACCTGCATGTGTAGTTCATCTCCTAAGGTGCTGTCTGTTAAGTATGTTTCACTTTTTAAATTTTATTTTTAGATATTAAAAATGCTTAAAACTTAAATAGTCTGTTCTGTATGTCCTAATCTTCTTAAAATTTGACTTCAGAAGCCCCCAAGGTACTTTGTGAGAAGCAAAATAAGGTATCTTTTCCTATCTCTCAACTTGTTGATGTCCAGTGAAAGAAAAACGCTTCAGAAAAGAGGGTACATTTGATGGTTTGTGTAGTGAAGACGACCTTATCATTGTTTCCTTCCTTTGTATCATCAGTCATCTGTCTCGCTGATGGGTACAGCTGAGGACAGGAGGTGTTACCAGAGATTTTGACTATTATCTCCCATTACTTGCAAAGGATCTAGGCTGACTAGTGAAGATATAAGTCCTCCATCTATATCCAGACCAGCCAAGGACAGTTTCATTGCATGTTTACTTCATATAGTGTCCTGCTATTTTACTTCAGAAATGATGGAAGGGGACTTGTTTTAGGGATGAGAAGACACCTTGATCAGCTGATCTGAAACTGCCATCAGGGTTGGATCCAGATGGATACAGCTGATGCCTTCCCTGTGAGCAATACAGGGACTGATATCTGAGAAGATCCATTTCTCATACACTAAGCAGGGACAGAGATTGAATCTATGGACCAGAAGTGGATGAATTGTTATGTTGTGACCCTCAATCCATTCTGTTGACCTGTCAGGAATGAACAGTATTGAATTACATGAAAAACACAACTATCAACAGTGCAAGGCATGATAAGGCAAAATGAATGCAATTTGACAAAAGAACAATGTATAAATGTAAGAAGCCTTTTAAATAGTTTATGTGCTAAGGTTATGTAGTCAGTATCTATCACATTTGTAAGGTATTGTGTATTTTAAAAATTAATGAAAGATACAATTATAGCAGCATTACCAGTGACCTTTTCCAAAATGAGTCCATCGTGAATCTATAAGCATTTCAGAATTGTTTTCCAAGTTTCTAGTAATTTCTTGAAAATGAATGATATCAAGCTTTGGCAATAAAAACCTTGTCTTATTTCTCCAAAGGGATTGGGAAGAATTTTCTGCCTTCCTAGCAAGGGTTTCACTGTGAATTATAGATAGAGACAGTTGAGAAGATGCTGTCCTATTAGCTAAGATTTTATGTGGAGTTTTAAGTGCTTACTCTGAGGGACAGAACAAAATCCATCCTGTCTAAAGCCTGTAAATTACCATTCCATGGCTTAGGTTGGAGAACCTTTGTTAAATTGAGCTTATTCAGAAAACTGACTCTGTCTAAATGCCATCTGGGCTCTTGCATTTATTGTTTCTCAAGGAGTTCTAAAACAGACTGCTTAAATGGAAAAAAATCTAAACATGTATTTTGTGTTGCTTTTCCAGAGTTGGACCTTGAAAACTCAGCTCTTTTCTTTTGTCTTCTATCCTTACAACAAGCAGTTAAGAGCTTTCAGTTAGACCATTGTAAACAACATTATTGAGGCAAAAATTATGGTACATTATGTCCTCTTTCCCCCTGTATCATCTTAAATATATTTATTTAAAAAATCCATCTCCCCAAATCCATTAAAAAAAATGTGAATGAGAAGCAGGCACATGGAAATCAGTTAAGATAAATGAGATGGTAAATTCAAAGAAATGGGAGGACTCATCAGCTGAGTAGGGAAAAATAAACTCCCTCCAATCCCTTTCTCCAGCTCTTTCCTTGGGACTTGTTTTGTTTCTAAAATAGAGGCTCAAAACCAAGCCTTTACTTTTCCCAAGGAAAGCTGTTTGAGAGTCCAGTGGAGCCCCACAGATGACACAGCACTCTTTTCCATTCCATACGTTTGCTTCTTCTTATAGAAGTCTCAAGTGCCCAAGGGAGACATCTTGCAGTGTAACACAGCCTTCATCACGTTGGTTGGTCAATGAAAGGTGTCTGGGCTTCATTTATTCTTGGTGAGCAGTGCTCACAGGCTGTGTTTGCTTGCTTGCTGCTCTGCTTATGAGCAGCTCTTATCTCTGAAGGCTGCACTTCAATAGTTGATCAGGCTTAAGAAGTTTTTTATTAGCAAGGGAAAGGAAAGTTAGTACTTCAGAAATCAGATGACCCAGAACCATCCCTGCCACACAGAGGAAAATATCCTGTTCTGTTCACACTCTTCTAATTACATTTAGTGTTGCATTGTTTCAGCCTAAATTATGGCAATTATATACAAAGATCTTCTTTGAAATCATTTAATTAAAAAGTATCTAATGCTCTGTGCTTTTGGAATGCTAATATATTGCCTTCCACATAGGAAACCTTGCTTTTCCCGTTGATGATCATTATCATGGAGATAATTTCTATGGCAGAGGGGGTTTTTTATCTTGGTTCAATAGATTTAAAATGCAAGTGGTTCTGGCAATTTTTGTAGCTTGTACTTTTAATTTCTTGCTGGACTGCTAGATAAGGGTCAGTTTGAGGAACATTTTCCTTGAGATGTGTTGGCTGCTGAAGTGTTTGGTTTCACCATGCCCTGTTATCTTCTGGGTTCAGACAAGTGTTTGTGTTTGATTATGTTCTCCCCTCCTATTGCTGTGTTTTCTGTTTAATAAATACTCAGGTCAAATTCTGAACTGCTGTAAATCTCCTGGACTAAATGATTTCTGTCTGCTGAGTTACTGCCTTTGTGCAAATGACATTTCAGTCATGCAGCACATCCAGGACAAACAAGATTCATGGGAGCTGCCCAGCTCTGCAATAATACCAGGACAAGATGTGTACTCTGTAAGAGCATGTGCTGAAAGCGGTTGTGGCATAAGAGCTGCTGGGATCTACCTGTACCAAGGGAAAGTGGGGAGGGGAGCTGGAGCCAGAGCTCTTACACAATCCTGCTGCAGAGCCACCTCTGTTACCCCTCTGTGGGATATTTCCTATTCCTCACTTCTCCTGCCTTCTTCCAACAAGTATCCTGACACCCCATATTGCTATGGTTTCTGTGGGTTGATTTTGGTCCAGGATGTGTCTTCTGTGTTGAGGAACAGGATTTCCAGTTTCTTCTGTAGCTTTGCCTGAATGCAGTGTTGTCTCCTATCTCTAATATCCCACAATTAGGACTACACTGAGGAATGTTTTGAAGAGCCAGCAACAATCTACCTAATGAATCCATTCCTACACACGGATCCTTCCCCACCTACTAATTTCTAACCTGTGTATGCATTTATAACCAGTGCTTGCATTGTATCCTTTCCCCTTTTTGTCAGAATCTTGGAGCTGCTTCTGGCTCCAGGCCCTCAGAGCTCCCTCATCCTTCTTTCTTTCCCTGATACCCATGACCTGAGAAAGGTCTAAGTGGGAGAACATGACTGGTTCCAATTTTATGAAAAGCAATGCAAGGCAGAGGAGTTTTGGTTGAGGCCACAGTCTGCAAGAGTAGTTTGGGCAGTGAGAGGAGAGCAGACCAACAGCCCTGTGTCATTACAGTGTAAATTAAGATGAAGTAGAATAAAGAATGGCAGCACAGTGGGGACACAGCAGGATCTGGATTGCAGTCAGTGCTTGGAAACTCAGTAGTAGTTTTCTCTTTTGTTTCTTTTTTTCTTTCTTAGGGAAATTTGTAAACCATCTCCATTAATTAAAAACCCAAACCCATTGATTTCATAAGTGACTTGGGTGTAAATGTGGGTTCATTAAAGATTCAGCATAAGGAAAAAAGCATTCTTTATCTACCCTCTAAATCTCTCAATAAGTGATACGATGACATTTGCTGCTTCATGAATGTCAGAAAAGATTTAGCTTTCAGTTCATACAGAATTTTAAAATTCTGGATCTTGGATAACTGTTTAGGTACTTTTATATATTAATTTGACATAGCTAGGAAGTTGGCCTGTTCTAAAGACAAATCAACTGATTGTTGCGGGGTTTTTTGTTGTTTATGTGTACTGAGATGTTCCCCCTGCCAATGAGAAGCTGTAGTTTTGTTAATAGCTTTTAAGGTCTGATCACCTGTGTCCTTGTCCTTATTTCGTCCTATTACACACCTCTTTGGAAGTCCAGCTGAAGCTGGTTGAAAAACTGGTCCTTATTGAGAAAATCACAGCTGGCCAAGCGAATAGGAGGCCAAATTTGACTTGATCAAAAATAGAACATCCTGCAGACCTCATGCAATGTTTCTGGATGGATGCAGCTTTTTGTCTGGGTGTCTGGTATTATTTATTAATTAAACTATGGTTTTGCTATTATTTTTCTTTCTTTAGTGAAGGTGCAAGCTTCCAACATGTATTTATAGTGGTGGTATTTTAGCGATGTGTACCATCAGTGCTCATTGTTGCTTTGGTCCTTCCCACTTAGATACTGAAGTATGGGAAGTATGGGAGCCTTTCTGGCAGGTGAAGGGGTGTCATATAGTTAGGAAAGACTTGAGAGAGACCTGTCTGACAGACAGCTCTGTTGATGACATTCTGGCCCAAGCTTGGGCTGAAGCCATTGGTGCTACTCATTTTTATTCAATTACTGTTTGAATCTTTTGTAACCCTACTAGAAACAGATGTGTGCCTCACTGTTAAATTACAGTCTGTGTCCTCCCACTATCTGCTGAACGCTGACACTTCAGCTTCAACTGCTCCTCTATACTTCCTTACTCAGGAAATGTTTCATTTTCATCCTGAAAATCAATTTATTGGTCAACTAGGTGAACCACTGAGTATGATCAGTGAATGCTGCTGATGAGGGGCCTACTAAAAAGAAATGAGAAAAAAATATCGATAGCCTTAAAGTGGTGATTACTTATAATTTCACTCCTAGTAGTCCAGTCAGCATTTACCAGGTAGAAAGGAAGCTGCCATCTTTACAGATTGCTTGGCTGCAGTCCACATTTCAGGTATTTCTTTTACAATTCATTAAGCAGTAAGTCTGTGCAACAGGAAAGTCCATCAGAAAAGAAACTGATCAGCCAAGAAAAGCTTGGTTTTGAGACAACCAAACTCATATAGTGATTGGAATAGCACCCTGTACATTAGACACAGTATTTTCTAGTCTGGTTGTTTATTTTTGTGAATGATACCTAATTGTCTGTATTAGTCTTGGGGCCCATTGTGCTTATTGCTGGAGAATGGAAGACCTTCTCACACAGGCTGTACAAGGAATCAGGCAGACTAGACAATCCTAGGGTGTTACAGGAACAGGGAAAAGTTATTCATGATTGAATAACATTTTCTTGCATCAAACTCCAGGATTGTGTATTGTTTTCTGCAGCTGAGATTCATGAGAAATTATTTCCTTAACGGAAACATAACTCTATCTGACAGGTTCTTTCTTTTTCTTCTCCCATGTTCAGGGTTTTTGGGCACTTCAGTCTCCGTTCTGAATGGCAGCTGGTCAAGGTGGACTACAAGTCTATTTTCAGCCGGAGGTGTAACAAGGATGACTACCAAACCTGGCATCTGCACAATCAGGTATTTCTCTTGTAAAGGAAGGGGATGGGGGTTGCGTGCTCGCTTTCTCACACTGTGTTGCTAGGTGGGAATGTGTTTGCTTTTTCAGCATTTTCAGCAGAGCATATGGATTTTTTGCATCCATCAAGTTGCAGTTCCAGCCAGTTGATGCTTTACTTCCCCTGAAGCATATGCATGAATAAACATGGGGCCAGTCTTCTCCAAGCATGTTAGGGAGATTGTTCATTTTGTAAGATCCAGCTGGATCTTCTTGTCCTTGGAGCTCAGGGCAATGTAAAACCTCACCTTGTGATTGAGTTGTAGGAGACATTGAACTCCCTTGTAGCTCTGTCAGTGACTCATAGAAATAATTTTCATTCTCTTTGCTTTTCCTACTCAAAAATGAAAATAAAACATGTATTCATCCTTCAGGCATCTGCAAAACTCTGGGGATCCCTTGAATAAAAGACATCAGAAAAACACAAATTATTTTATTCAAGAATACATCCTTTGCTTTTCATACACTTTGGCTTATTTTCATGAAAGATATATTTAGGTCCTGAAACTATTATAACTGAAGGGAGCTCAGTGCCCTCTGAAGATTACTTGTGGGTTACTGGCCACCAGTATGATATCCCACCTACTGCAGGGCAGTATGACTACAGCCAGAACTATTTGCACTGTGATGTTCCGGAATTAAATCCATTAATAAGAAATTATCATCAATTCGGTAAGAATTTATCAGGTAACTGAAACTGTAGAGTTGAATAAATGAAAATAATGTAAATGAAAGAAAAGAGAAGATGTGCAATCAGAAAGCCCTCTTGGGAATCACTGCTAATAGGAAAGAGAAGTGTTTCAATTAGGTGTTGTCTTTTTTTCTTCTATGCAGATAAATTATTTCTGCTTCAGAGAAAATTCTGTTTGTATCAACTCACATAAATGTCAAATGTTTCTTTTAGATTAGCTACTCCCAAAAGTGCTTTTAAAAACCTTTGTGTTCAAACAGCCCACTAAAACACACCATCAGAGTTGTTCGAGGTCCATCCAGAAAGCCAACCCTGTCCTGGGCTGCATCAAAAGAAGCATAGACAGTTGGTCAAGGGAGGTGATTCTCCTCCTCTGCTCTTGTGAGACCCCACCTGGAGTGCTGTGTCCAGTTCTGGAGTCCCCAGTATAAGAAGGACATAGAGGTCCAGAGAAGAGCCACTAAAATGCTCAGAGGGCTGGAGTACCTCCCCTGTGAAGCCAGGGTGAGGAAGTTGGGGTTGTTCAGCCTGGAGAAGAGGAGGCTCTGAGGTGACCTCTGAGCAACTTCTCAATATCTGAAGGGAGCCTACAGGAGAGCTAGGGTAGGGCTTTTTGCATGAGAGTGTAGTGAGGGGACAAGGGGCAATGGTTTAAAACTTAAGAGGGGAGATTTAGGCTAGTCATTAGGAAAAAGTAATTTCCTGTGAGGGTGGTGAGACACTGTCCCAGGCTGCCTCCTCTCTGGAAGTGTGGATGGGGCCTTGAGCAACCTGATCTAGTGGGAGGTGTCCCTGCCCATGCAGGGAGATTGGAACTAGATGATCTTCAAGGTCCCTTCCAACCCAAGCCGTTCCATGGTATGGTATGATACAATTCTATGATAACAAACCCAGGTCTATCAAGGAAAGAGAAGGGTAGCCAGGACTCCTGGATTCCACACCTGCCCTGGATTTCAGGCTTGGGCATTTCTTCCCATAGCAGAATTCACCTGACACATGGAAGAAACCCTGTAGTACATCCACATAATCTTTTCAGGATAATTTTTAGGACTAGATACATTGGTGGGTGCCTTTTGTAGTGTGGGTGCCTGTGATGGGTTGGGCACCCAGGCTTTCTGGGCACATTTTCATTAGCATCCTTACTCCAAGCTGAACACACTGCACTCAGGAGTCTTTCCAAAATGGCTTTTGGTTATTCAAAGCCACAAAAAGAAGATAGACTCTTAACTCCCAACTCTCAGTGTTAATTGCTTGTTTTCATTGCTTTTTGTGTACTTTGGCAAAACGCTACATTTAGTGCCCAGCTCCCACTACAGCCTCTGTTTTTCTTTTTCCTCTTGGTCCTTGGCTGCTGAAGGGGGAACCTTGTGTCATGGGAGAGAGGAAGATCTATAAAAAACGCAAGCCCGGAGCCCAGTGTTCCCTGACTCGGGACTATTCCCGGACTGTGGTATCTGAGCCCTGTGTCTGTGGCCAAGGGGACTTTGAGTGGTGAGTATGTGATTCTGGAGACTTTTGCAGGGACTGTTCTTGTAGCATTGGCATTGGCTGAGCTACTGCCCAGACAGAAAACCCTGCAGAGAAACTGGGTCTGATGCAGCCTTGTGGCTGTGATCATACCAAATAGCGTCGATGTGATCCCTGTACCTGTTGTGTGAAGGGGGTGTCAGTGTCCCCTTCCTCTGCTGGAGAGGTTTGGTAATCTCCACGAGGTATCCAAGCCTGGAATTCAAAAGCAGAAAATTGCAAGCACTGATTCACATTTTTTTGTCCATTTTTTGTAGAAGTCTGATAGCCAGGACTCTTCCCTGGTCCAAGGCATGTCCCCTCCAGGAGAAAGAGGACATTTCTGTGTCCTTGCTTCCAAGGTCATTGAATGCCTAGGAAGCAAGCTAGCAAAACATGCACACTTTTATTATTCCTTTGAATTACTGGAAACCATTTGTTGCTTTTTAGCAATATTTTTATTGATAAATTTCTGACAGGACTTCTGTGACATGACTGTACAGCCCACTCTTGTCATATGTTTTTGCATACATATTGGTGTTTCTAACTTAATGGGTCTGTAATTTCCAAACTGCTTTAAGGTCACTTTGAAAACAGTTTAAAAATAAAACAGGGAAAACCAAACCTCTGCTTGACAATCAAAAACATGTGATGGGGGGAAGCACAAGAGTCAGGATCTGTGCACAAGGGTTTCCTGTAGGGAACCTGTGCTGGCCGTACTTGAAAGATTTAGGACTGTCAATAACTTTGATGCTTGAGCTTACATGATCAGAATGTCATTTGAATGGAGTTCAAAATACCCTGGAAATACGTCAGCTGAGAAAACATTTTCATTTTTATAGTAGGTTTTCAGGATCAGTGTCTGATTCAGTATCAGTGTGATTCCTGAAAACTTCCTTTGAATCCTTCCTGAAGAGGTGTGAGGCATGAGATCTGCACATTTATTTGGACTTAGGCCACCTGAGACTCACTGCTCATTTTAGAAGATGGACAGATTGAAATGTAGAAAAAAGGAATGTGAACTACAGACCAAAACACTTTCTTGAATATTGGAGTAATTTGGCTCTGAGAGAGGGATTCAGAGGCATAGAGCTGAGATTTTCATCTCATCTGGATGCATGTTTGATTTGTTTGTAATGCCCAAATTACATCCAATGCTCCTTAGCTTGGCTCAGGAGATCTTTCCCCTTTGTTCTCATCATGAGAACTTGCAGGAAGAACAAACTGTCTTGCCTGCAATGTCTGCCCTTGGCACCGGCATATCCCTCTGGGCTGCTTGAGGAACCAGTCTCCAGAGAGGCTTATAAATTTGCCTTTTCTGTGGCTTTTTGCCTCACCAGCTTTCTGTTTTCACAGTGAGGCTTGTCTTTTCTAAGCTGTAAGTGGAAAACTGTGGTAGATAAATTGGCCTTAAGGTCTGTCTTGAAAAGGGTCTACAAAACAATGCACTTTTTCAATCAATTGATATGTTCCTTGCATGTGCCCAGTATCATTTTTGCTTAATTTTCTCACTAACATACGAGAATGTTGCTGTTAGTCTGCAGAGGACATGCAGCTAGAGGGCAGCAAGCTGGCTATTATTTCAGACTCAGTGCTGACAACAGAATCATTAATTGGCTTCTGATTACAAAATTCAGAAGAACCAGCTTCAGTTTAAGGGTGAGTTTTGATGCTAGTCTGCATGGGTGACTGGAACAAAGTGTGATGCAGTCACTCTGAAGAGAAGACCAGCAGTGCTGGGAATGGGACACCGAGCTTGATTATCTTAAAAGTGATTTTCAAAGAGGAAGAGTGGACTCATTGGCTCTGACTTGTGACTTCCAAAGGGTAGGACAGTTATTTAATCAGTTGCAAGATACAGGTTATTCTAGAATATGATTCATCTGTATTTGATTGGATGTCCATATGAGAAGGGGAGGTGCTGAGAAGTGCCTTTACACCCCATTGACTGGAAGAAGGCTCCAGACAGAGGGCTTATGGAGATACATCCCCATTGTAGGTATCTGCAATTGGAATGACAGCTCCTACTCCTTCACCTGGGTTTTTTGAAAAGAAAAGATGTTTACTCAGCCTTTTCTGGCTAACTGTTCTTGGAAACACTGACTGGCCTGTCTCTTGTATATGTATTGAGCAGGTCCTGCAAACAGGGAAAGGAGGAGGGTCAGGGCGGGGGGTTGTGTTGAGTGCAGTGACCATCAGGTCCCAACAGACAGACACTCTGCTTCCCCAGTAAGTAAATTTGGAGGTCAGTTGTGGTCACAGAGCATCTCATGCTAGTAGGTGTGATAACACCTGCCTCCTGTGCCGACAGGACAAATGACTGCAGGAGCCCTTCAGCACAAGCTGTGATCCCTCCCATCAGGTCACAGCGCCCTGACCCCTGTCTGGCTCATGCTGCAGTGCTGTCTGTTTCCTGCTGTTAGATATAAGGCTGATGGAAATTTCAAGGGCATAAACCATGATCCAGGGCCACAGTTTAACAAATCCTCATGAGTGAAGATCAGGGGTGACTCTTGCCAACTCTCACGGTCAAAAGCAAACCCCAGCCTTTTTGTGACAGAGGGAATGGCAGAAAGAACTCAGAAGTGTTATTAGGATGCTCATAGATCTTTCTTTTCCCTCCACCTGATTCTTTATTTACTCTGTCAAGATAGCTTTCCTGAGAAAGACAGCACAGCAGCTGGACTTGATTATTTTCTTTACTTATGCAAACCCTGGGGCTTATAAGAGGGAAGGTGGGCAGCATGCAAGATTTTAATATACATTTACCAGAAGTTAATGAACAAGCACAGAACCTTAAGGGCATACAGCAATGTTGTCTTTAATTTTCTTAAATATTTATGCAGCTCTTTTCTTCTTTGGGGCAAAGTACTGCTCCTCCTGAATGTTTTTAATTACCAAGCCACTGCCAGGCATTTTTGACTGTGCATGTTGGATCCACTGAGAATTATTAAATTGAATGTTGAAAGAAAGAGCATTAGGGAATCTCTGAACCTTTTAAGGTAGCTTGCAGAATTTTTGCCCTTCAAAAAAAGGAACAGTAGCAGCCTGGGTCACTGGGGACATAGCACAATTTTGTCTCACCAAAGCTCTTCCTAGAGAGTTTCTCTTGGCAATTCAGACTCTGAGTAGGGGAAAGATAAAACTCAGGCTGTCCAAAAGGGCATGGAGAGCTTTCATGCCAGTGGCTTCTGTAGTGTCTGTATTTCCACAGAGGTTTAGTTTGTTGGCATTTGTTAACGTACTTCAGGCAAAAATCCAGAATCCCTTTTTTTTTGTCCTTTGAATCCAGTCTGCCAGTGAAGGCTATGTATAGAAACCTGACTCAGAGCCTATTAAAACCTATGGAAAGCTTTGGATTAATACTATTGCTTCATGATTGTATTGGCATGCAAAGATAGCTGTAAAAAGAAGTCTTGTATGTGACTGTGTGTGCTCCCACTTTTTGGTGGTCCAGAGAAGCATCAGTATCCTGGATTACTTTCCTCATGTGACAGAGTATCAGAGACTACCAAATTGGCTCTGTTGTTTTTGTTTAGTTTTAGAAAAACAACAGCTCTGGCTTTTTTTCAGGGCAGTCATAGCTCTGTCAAAGAACAAGGAGGCCATTAATACATACAAATACACATTCCCTGGCTAGCTGTTCAGGAGGTACTCTTGGTGTTTTCTGTTCTTAATTGCCTCGTTGGGAAAAATGGCATTAGATCTTGGAATTCATTTGGTTTGTTCTGAAAAGTGAAGACTGCAAACCAGGAGAACCCAACAATTGAAGTTATTAGAGATTAATAGGAAAATAAATTAATAGTACAATTTTCTTTCTGAATCTCTGCCCATGTGTTGTTCCCAAAAGGAACACGTCATCCAGTGCTCCACAAGGATGGCGGTTCTGGTGTTGTCAGGTATCACATACCTCCTGTGAACTGTGTACCTGTCTCTCAAGTACATTTGATTCTGGGCCAGCCAAATCCACGACGCTATCCAGCAGATAGCCACCAACATGCATGTGCTTGGGGAAAGAAACTACATCACCTAAATCTCTGAGCTGAATCCAGTGAATGGGTAAAGTGATGCACTCATGACTTGTCTCCATAGTGACTATGGGTATGAGAGGCATGGCAACAACCAGTGTGTCCCAGCCTTCTGGTTCAGCCCGTCCTCCCTGTCCAAGGACTGCAGCATTGGTCAGAGCTACTTGAACAGCACTGGGTAAGTGAACCTTGCAATCTGTCTGGTTTTCGTGACCTTGCAGTAGACAAGAGAACCTGGATGATTCTTTTTTCTCTGCATCCCACCAGGCTCTTTTCCAGTCTTATTCATGAGGTAATGTTTGCAGCAGCATCTGCATGGAACATTGCCTCATTCCTCAGAGACAGGGAGCACATTAACATAAGTGACATGTAGGTATTGTATTGCTATCAACTTATGTATGATCCCTGGAGCCTAGGCTTGGAGCTCCCCTTTACTGCAAAATTAAAACACAAATCAAGGTGTATCTGAGAGACAGCTGAACATTCAAAGGGACAGGCTCAAGGTATTTCACATTGTTTTTCATTGAACCTCTTCCTGTCTTACAGCTCCTATTTATAACAGCTTCTGGGGAGGCTCAAATGAGCAAATTTTTTTTTTTTTTTTACTCTCTCTGCCATTTTCACTTTGTATATAAAATGCCTTGAGGTTTCAGACAAGCTATATGTACTGGTTTCTCTTGGTTTTACCCAGACCAGATGTTACGTGTTGGTTTATTAACACAGTATCACTTTACAAATGCTATTCTGTTGTCAGGGGGTTACTCTGAAACTCTGATTGCATTGGCTGGTGCAAAACTGCAAAATTTCTTCTTGGGCAGTGCAGGACCTGAAGACTTTTCAGGGCTGCTTCTGAGTTAAGGGTCCTGCATGCTCAATTGTTACAACAGGATTGTTTGGGGATGGTTGATGCAAATGTCTGGTCAAATTTAGGCTACTGGGAGTCTGGAGTCATTTAATTTCAAGGACTCCATTTCAACTGAAATGTTGCTATAAATATGGGATGTAACTACAGGAGCTCTGGCCAGTGTGATTTCTGGTAGCCCTCTTGACAGTTAGAAAATGGTAGGGCTCTGTGTCTTCTTAACTTTTCACTGTGAAACGACTGGAAAGGGTTAATCCCCTGAACACCACCAGAAATAGCCAAGTGTCTTGCTAGTTAGCTAACCTCTTCCAAGAAGGGCCAAGAGAAAAAAAACATTCCTTGAATCAGTTTAAAGTTGGGCTGGACAGAGCTCTTGGCACGTCACTTCAAGTGCCTTCTAGCAGAGCAGAGGCAGACACAATGTAATAAAAAGCATAATTAAAACGCTGGGATGCAGGGTGCATTCCTGCAGGCATAGGGAGTTAAGGTAATTCTCTGCCTTTTAGTAACGCAGAATAATTCACCTCCACAATCTGTGTGTCCATTCTCAGTGATGCTGCTAAGAGTCTGGAGAAGGTTGGATTGTGATTTGTTTGCTTTTCTCCAATTTAATAAAGCATTTGATTTCTTCAGTTCTTCCTTTCTGTGAAAGAATCATTTAGCCTTTGAAAAAGCACATACCTTAATGTGGAGAAACAAAACAAAATCAAAACAAACTTTTCTGCCCAAGGTCTGAGTCCACTCTGCCTTTGTTACTGTTTCCCAGGTACCGAAGGATTGTGTCTAACAACTGCACTGATGGCTTGAGAGAGAAGTACATGGCCAAGGTGGAGAAATGCCCTGGAAAAGCACCTCGGGGACTTCACATCCTCACCACTGATGGAAAACTGGTCACTCAGCAGGGACACAATGCCACTTTCATCATCCTTATGGAAGAGGTTTGTTATCAGGCTCAGCAAACCTTTCACTGTGTATAACGTGCAGTATCTATAGTGCAGCCTGTGTCACCAAGGCTTGTTGTTCAGTGGAGGGTTGGATAACTAAGGAAGGCACTTGGTATATATTCAGGCTGACAGGAAGGTTTTTCAAATGATCATGTGCCTCTTCTGGTCTGTGACTTGATTTGGTGTTTAAGGATATACGTGACTGCACCATAAAAAGCTTTGCTCTGTTTGCAGATGCAGCATTTCCCTGATGCCCTTTGACTTCCCATGCAAGGTCTCATTGGATTCTGTCAACCATGATTTTCCCACAATGGCTTGTGTTATAGTATTAGATCTGTTTTCTGGTTAAAAAGAAGGGTCAGCTCACAACCTCACTTTTAACATCTTTGGGTTTCTCTAGAGTGGCAGCCAGAAAGTGAGGTGGTGTTTAACCACAAGTATATTTTGTCATCTGCTCTGTCCTACACACTTTATTTTGGGACAGTACCTGGAGACAGGTAGAAGCCAGATATGTCATGGTCACAAACATAAGAATAATGACACCAGGACAGACGAGTTGCCTGTCTTCTAATTACCTTGCCTCTAACAATAAGCAACAGCAGGCCTCTAGGGAAATCAAAGCAGAAACAGTTCAAGCCTAGTGTCCCTTCCCCTGCCGGTCTCCAGAGCAGCCTCCATTGCCAACTAAGACCTTTGAGAATATAAGAAGCTGTTGTAAGTTTGAGCATACTGCCACAGAGAAGTTTTTTCTCATGATACCTTACCAGTTTGTTTTTTAAACATACATATATGAATTTAAATTCTTATGCAGTAACTAAATGTTTCATTGGGGATACACTAATCTGACAAGGCCTTTTTACACATTTCCTCAGATGTTCATGCATGCTCTGCTTTTATACAAAGGGGAATTCTTGTCTACCTGTCTGATTCTTTTGTATTCTCCAGTCTTAACATGGTAAGATGATTTGTATAGACACTGTGAGTGGGAGTGCAGAAACGAACAGACATAATCTAAAAATTAGGGATCTAGTAGAAATTTATTAAGGAACTCAAGCAGAACTGCTGCATACAAAGAATGATAAACAGATGGGGAATAAGGCAGCAGACAAGGTAGCTGAAGAGTAGAGTCTTTACAAAACTTCAGAGATTGAAGAGGCAGCTGAATAAATATGTGAGGGTGTTCACTCTTTGTCTTTTGTTGAAAAACAAGGATGGTTTGAAAAACATTTTATTGAAATTTTTTTTCTAAGCGAAGAGGATTTTCAAGAACATGACATTGTGGGTGAACAGCTTATTCCATTGAAACTTGTGTGTTGAGCTTTTTTCTAAAAATAATAGGCATTTTAAGAGGAAAAAGAAAAGAACAACAAGATTTGGGGCAAAAGAATTCAAGTCTCTCAGTGTCAACCTGAGACAAATGAACTGTCATAAAAAAAAATTGTCATAATTTTCATAACTTCCTTGATAGTTGGAAGAAATAATTTCTGTAGAAGTCTTTAGTATTAGATACCTCTCTGTCTTATAGATTCATTCCTGCCTCCCTCCACCTTCTCTGGCCAGTGTGTTTCCTGGTGGGTTATTTTGCACCTATGTCTACACCCACTTTCTGAAACAAAAAGCAGTCTGACAAGCTCTCCTATGCACATATCTGTGTAGTTTCCATTCAGCCTTCTTACTGTTTCAGGTTAAGCCTGATCAGCAACTTTGTGATTAAATCCTTTGTACCTTCTCATACACAGCCTTAATAAACAGGTGTGGCTGATCTTGGTGCTTTCCAGTGGTAAAATAAGATTTTATCATAGTTAATGTAAAAATAAATTTCTCAGAATTTACAGACCTAGATTTAGCTTTAGCAGTATCATTCACAGTGGTAATTCAGAATATGTGAGTGGCAATGACAATAGACAAAGAAATGCAGAATGACTGATGATTTTGCTGTTTTTAGAAATATAGGACTACTGTGATTTGGACTGGTATCTTGTTATCTTCTTCACCCATACTGAGTACAGTGGAGACTTTTCACGAAAGGAAATTACCTGGACTAATACATCATACATATATGCAGAAAGCTTCTGAGATTTAATCTGAGGGGTAGTTTTATTTCAGTTTAATGAAATCACTGCAGTGGGCTTTAGCTCTATTTAAATTAGCCTTGTATTGTATTACTTTTAGGCAACTGGGGACAAGTGTAAAGTAAGGCTTCAAGAAACTGAATTAACAGACACTTCTACAGTTCAACTACAGTGGTTTAAAGCATGATTTAAATTAAAACAGTGCAGCTGCTGCCTCTAGACAATACCTGCAGTGCTGGAATCTCTTGTCTGTTGTTTCCTCCATCATTTAATAGCTATCATTGACAGTAATTCTAGAAGGGATTTACTTGTCATCTACTTCATTCTCCTGTGTATCAAGGTCCTATCTCTGTGTTGATTGACACAGGCAAAAGCTGTCAGTCCTTAATGTGGGACACAACCTGTATAAATTCAGCTGTCCTGAAGCTATATGTTTAACTGAAACTAGTCATCTAGACTCTATCATCATGGTGCAGAGGTGGAAATTTGCTGATGATTCATGTCACCTGTCTCAGTTCTGCTAGGATGGGATGTCTTGTTCTCTTGCGATGTCTTTCTCTCCCTTCTACTGGATGTTCAGGAAGCCTAGAAAGCTTAGGCTAGACTTACAGCACCTCAGTGGCTAGGTTTTGTTTCTTTGGAACATTTTGGAGAACCACTTCAGGTAGATTCCCCCACTTTGGAATGTTTTAAGTCTCTGGTTGGACCAGATGATCCTTGAGGTCCCTTCCAGCCTGACATTCTATGATTCTGTTGTCCTGTTTGCAGTGTGTCCCTGATGTTCCCATGTGCATTTAGAAATTTCTCTCCGATTACCATCTAGTTTACCATCAGTGTGTTGCTTCCCATCTCATTGCCACTGATGGAGGTACTTCTGAGACACCACCCTCTCACCAAAAAGCTGTGCAAAGCCCTGGCCACTTCAGTGACACAGAATCCTCATCCATGTATTGCATTCGATGATTCAAATATGGTCTGCTTAATAGATGCATGTTTGGCACTCTGCCCTCCCAAAATCTCTAAACCCAAGATGAGTGGTTAACATCTCTTTACAAGTATAACTGTTTGGCTATTCTAAGAATTGTTTGTATATAATTACCTGGTGTTGATCTGAGTCTGATCCCTTTGTAGACTGACAGAGCAAGGGTAGGCTTTTTTGATAAAGTTACAAATTTGTGTCCATGTTAATGAAGTGAAACTGTGAAATGGGATAGAGGGTAATATAAATCACTCTTATCAGCCCAGTTTTCTAATACAACCTTCTCTGTTGCAGGGAGATCTGCAGAGGACAAACATTCAGCTTGATTTTGGAGATGGCATTGCAGTATCCTATGCTAATTTCAGCCCTGTTGAGGATGGCATTCGGCATGTGTATAAGAGTGCTGGAATCTTTCAGGTGACAGCATATGCAGAGAACAGCCTGGGCTCTGACACTGCTGTCCTCTTCCTTCATGTGGTCTGTAAGTAATTCCAGATGCTGGATTCCCTGGGTGAAAAACCTAACCTCAGATAAAATCCCTGCAACTTTAGTGGGGGCCTAAGAATACATGCAGACCCACCTACCGATGCAGTTTGTTCTCTTCCAAAGGCTTGGACTTATAGACATTGTTCTGTCTTAAATAATTCTATTGAATGAAGATAAAGGGAAGCTTCTTTTAAAACAAGTGTATTTGCAGTCCCCACACGTACAGAGAAAAATTTGGAAATATTTCTGACTTTCTGAAATCATCAGGGACTAAACAGGGTATGAAACAAAGTCAAAATATGTGTTTACACTGCACTTCTAAATCCAAATTTAGATTAATCAACTAAACTTTGAGTAAGTTATTCAGAATTTGGGAGATTACAGTGCTTATTAAATAAAACAAAGCCTGTAGTCTGAGCATACTTTCTGAGATATGAATGCATTGACAGCTGATGTGTTACTTTTCATATTTTATGTGTTTGATGTGCATCCCTGACTTTTCCCTCCTGTTTTGTTGATCAGTATCTCTCCACTTAGCAAATGAGCAGACTCAAATATAGAGTCTCCATCTGGCTTTCTCAAAGCCACGGGAGTGAGCAGGAGACTTTGAACACAGAATGAGACCAGGAAGATCCCAGTGTTTTGTCCTGCTCTCAGGCTGCTAGATCTCCTGAGCAAAGAGCTCCATCTATGTTCTGATGTACCTCATTGGTTTTACCCCAGTGGTGTTCACACACATGGCTGTCTTTCCCTTTAGCCTGTCAGAACATCATCCTAACCTGTTTATCTTTTACATGAGCTTTTCTTCTGGAAGGTAGCACATCAGAATTTTCCAAAGCTCAAGAACTTTTTTCTTCTTTTTAATTTCAAGCTCCCTGTGTGGAGGAATAAATGTTCCTTGAAGCTTTTATTATGCTCATAATTCCCTCAAAGTCAATCATGGCTGCATTTAACAACCTGTTATTAGAACATTAAATGTTTTTTTTTTCTTCACCTTGGGCCATTAGCTGACAAAAGTGATGGTTACCTGGTAATAACAGTTTTGTATGGATTATCTGACTTTTCTTGTAGGAACTGCTTTGTCATGATGAGGATTTTAGAGCAGAATGCAACAAAGGGGCAGTTGCTTGGCCTGGTTCTACTACTTTATCCTCTTTCCTCAGCCTCTCAGATCAGATCTCCGGTTTGAATTTTATAGCATTCTTAGGAGGCCAGTTTATTATCATTATCTCTAGGGAAATAGTTTCAGGCGTTTACATTCACGCTAATACTGAAATAAAATACCTCAACAGTAGACTTTTAATATATTTGGATGTACTTGTCAATAAGAAGGTTTCACCTTGAAGTTCAAATGTAGAGAAAAAAAAATGCCTCCTATATAAATCACCCTTATTATACCATCTGTCTGGTGCTGGAATTCTGTGCTGAAAAAAAAAAGGAGAAAGAAGATCCTTGGCCTCAAGCAACAGTACTAAGTTCTGCAGCTTTATCAGTGGTCAGTCAACTTTTCACCTTTCTAAACTCTGCTGTTAAGCTACTCATCTTTTTTATGTAAGTGAGGATACAGGTGTTTTTCCTCTTACATGCTTTGGCAGAAAATATTTAGGATAACCTGCTATTCCTGGGAACCCTGACTATTTGCTGAGGGCAGATTAAAGGAGTGACTTGCTGCTAGATGATTTCCCCTTTGGAAGGGGGAATGAAAAAAAAAAGTTCTTAGGAGCCAAAAGCAAAAATAGTGTCTCTTTGTGCCTGGAGTTGTACGATCTGGTATTTAAAGAACAGGTTTTGCTCTCCAAAATCCTTGTAATCCAAGTGGGTAGAGAAGTGATTAATGTCCCCATTTCATGCTTGAAAAGCTGAGAGGTAACACAAGAAAATTGTCTCAGATAAAATCAGCAAAACTTCTACTTTCCAGAATCAATGTCATTAAAAAACCAAACCTAAATGAAACAAAAAACCAAACCTAAACAAACCACAAACATCTCACTTATTTCTTATTTCATCCTTTCCTTCTCACAGATACAGTCTGTCAGTTTTCTGTGATTTAAATAGTACCCTCCAGAAAAGATTTGGTAACACTGTCTGATCTGCAGTTACCAGCTGAAATTAAGTACCAGCAAGAACAAAATATTAAACAAGAAGGAAAACAATGGAGATAGTAAAAACTTAAACAACAAAACTTCAGTATTTTTTTGCACACGTTTTTATCTGGAGAGAAGCTGGCTTCTTAACTCTGATCTGCATTTTTGGGACTCATTCTAGACATTTACATTTATTGGACACAAGTTTGCACTGATACAGTGTTGTTTTTCAAGTCTTTAAGAAACAGGTTCTTCCAACTGCTGAATGCTTTGATATGCCAATGCACAAGTAGTTCCTGACTTTTTGCTAATGGTAACTGACTCCCCAGAGTCTTATGAAGGTCAGCCCAAAGTCAAAAATATATAAAGTATTTCCAAATTCATGAAATTTCTTTTGGATGCCTTCTAAAGAACTGTCAGGGAGTATATAGTCAAGTCATAAATGCCTAATACATAATCATATTAAAATCATCTTGGTTAAAATGATACTCCTACAAATCTTGGTGGTGGATATATTTCCAAAACAACTTTCTCTCATGTCCTGTCCCTCAATCTTTCAACAGCAGCTTGCCCTGTCCAGTGCAAAGCTAGCTCATTGTTCTTCCTCAAACTGCATTTAAAAAATTCTTCTAAACACAGTGTTGACACTGAAATTAGCACTTAGGAAGCTGTGCATTTCTGGCTCCCCTTGAATTAAGAGTAAAGAAAAAAAATTGTGAGTCTATATGTATTAATCTTGTATCTTTTCTTTTGCCTATCAACTGCTGTAATAGTCTTGTATTGCTGTAATAGAATCTCACTGCTGATGTGAGACACTTCATTTATTTAAAGGAAAGGTCCTTGCTGTTCACAGCTGTGCAGGGAGAATTTAACTCAAAGCATCTGATAATGAACTATCTCTTCCCACAGGTCCAGTGGAGCATGTCCATTTGAGTGTCCCTTTTGTTGCCATCAGAAATAAGGATGTCAACATCACTGCAGTAGTTTGGCCCATCCAGGCAGGCACCCTGACCTACTTCTGGTGGTTTGGTAACAGCACCAAGGTAGAGCTGCCCTTTGGTTCTTTTTTATTTCCTTAGATTGTTGCATCAGACGGGGAACTCCCCCAGTAAAGATAAAAAATTTGGGCCTGTGCTTGTTTTATGTTTTCACTTTGTCTAAAGAGGGTCGTCATTATCTGAAGTTCAACCTTTGTGATTTCATTTCTTCCTCTCACGTTGTTCTTCTAAGTTATTGCTTTTTAAGATCTGGTTGTTATCAGCACTACTGAACTTTGAAGACCACTGTTACTACCAGAATTCACTTGTGACTTAACTGAATTATTTACCACTATACATGGGATAACGCTGGCTTTCAGCCCAGTGTTTAAAAATTGCTGGTGTTAAGTAACCATAGAGTTTTCCATTATGTACAAGTATGCAGTATGTAATACTGAACTCCAGCACAATACTTTAAAGCTTCTGGTGTTCAAATAACCAGTTGTATCTAGAATTTTAAGCTAGACTCTCAGTGAATTGTTTGTGTCTGTCCATGACCACTGTTCATAGTCTTAGATATGTTAGAGAGAGAAATGAGATTTCTTTATAGTGAATTTTCAAATGATTGGCAAAAAATTACTATAAAGAGCTTTTTTATCAATAATTAAATGTGAAACTACAAGTTGATGTCATGCTTTCAAACAGAGAGAGCAGGACTGCTTATTAGCTACTTTTTATTGCAGGTTTTATGAGTGAGACAGCTGACACCCAGGCACTAGCCTCCAGTTGTGAAATGTACAGCTGATAATTTAGCAATGTAAGATCCCCTAAGTTACAAAATCAGTGTTAAGTCACATCATTGTCTGCATTATTGAATCACAATTGCAGGTGGGCACTGAGGTGAGATCCCAGGAGAAAAAAACCCAGGGATTTTACATGAAATATGGAACATGATATAAAAATAGCAGGCATGCAAGTGTTTTATTTTCTTTTTGACAAAGCTGTTTGTGTTTTAACCTCTTACCCTAGCTACCAACATTTGCAGGAGAAAAAAAAAAAAAAAGAAAAAAACAAACAAACCTCCCCCCCCCAACACTAAATGCTGTGTCTACTGGGATTTCTACATCAAGTTAGGAAGCTTACTTTAAGAACTCACCTCCTTTTGTGGAAACATAACTGAGGAACTGGAAGAACCTGTGAACAAAACCCACTTATTATAACTTGCAAGCTTCTGTGCCCTAGCTGGGCTTTAGCAGCCTCCTACATAGATACATCGAGTCCATGACAAGTACCAGGCAATTTCACATAGTTTATGCTGCACTGAAAGAGGTGGATGCAAAATCACATTACAGTTCAGGTATTTTTGGTTCAGTGCTCATGCACAGACAACCATTAAAATACACCTGAGAACATCCAGGTGCTGGTAACTTGATCATCTGCTTAATCACTCCTGTATATATACATATACATATATAATATATATATTATATCCTGTATAATACCCAGTTATTCTGCCATTGCTTTTGTCCTTAGGATAGAAGTTAGTAGTGAATAGGGCCTTAAAACAGATATTTTGAAATAGAAAATAATCTCGAGAAGGTAGAGCAAAGCAGTGATGTTTGCTGAAGATTTCCATGTAGCTCTCATGGTGCTTGCATCTGGGTTGTAATTATAATCTGTTGCCTGTTTTGTCTTCCAGCTTAAATTTCAGTCCCATAGGCAGCAGAATGCAAACAGATGCAGATGTGTTTGGGGTGGGGACTTTGAACATAGCTGTATAGGGAGCAGCTGATCCTGATTATACCATAGAGTGATTGTACATCTTGCTGGAATATACTGAGATGTGAATTAGTAAAGATGGTGCCACTTACCTGCAGCCAAATCAAAGACCCAGAGCATTCATTCTTTGCAAAAGCATTATGTCCAGCCACCTCATGAAATATACTTCAGTTTCAAGCCAGTAAAACCCACTTTTTTTTTATTCAGCTCAACATCTGCACTGCATCAAAATTCCTTCTGTTTAATGTACATGTCAGACCCCTCTCTCTGCCTGCTCTTGGGCTTTTCGTACAGGTGGTAGATGGGGACACTGACTCGTGTGTGAAGTACAGGATGAGGTGTGTGATATGGTGCATAGTGGCTGACATTGTTAGGAGTTACATTCTGGTTCCATGCTGAGGAATTGCAGCTCCTTTTCCTTTCCAGCCTGCAGGCATTGCTGGCAGTGCCAGGTGTGTCCTGTGCCACGGTGCAGTCTCACTGAGGTACTCTCTGTGCTGCTGAACAGGACAATGTTGTCTCAGACTCAAGTGACCTGTTGATGTTCTGCTGCCCTCCCCACCCTGCTGGAACCATTGTACTGAATTTCTGCTGTGCTGATTTTTGCAGTATACCCAAAGGCCAATTTGCTTGGATTATCACAGGTCCAGTTTAATAAATGTGTGCAGCTGTCTAATAGGTTTGAGCAAATGAACCTTAAACTACTTGATTTAATTTAGAGTTAGTTTCCAGGTCTTGGTGCTTAAATTAAAATTAAGGAGTTGGCTAGAAACTTCATGATGGAGGTGAAATCATCCAACATAATAGAATGTCCAGCATATACACATACAGAAAGAAAAAAAATGTAATTTTGGAGGCCAGATTGGTTCCTCTTATCTGCCTGTGCACAGAATCATAACCTGTAACCTCCAGGAGGATTGCTAATATCATGCAGCTTGATAGAATCCCTTTCTGCTTGTCCAGAATGTGTGCATGTCTAATGATATGGTAGCTGGGCCTCCAGGGCTAGCACAGGCTGGAACTTTTGCTCACTTGCTCTGTGAGTCTCCTTTGATGGAATATACTTTATATTTTTTCCCAAATGCTTTTTCAGTTCATGGATGAGGTGGTAGAAGGAAGATGGCCATTCTGCATAGAGGGAAATGCGTTTTCCAGCCTGGTGCATGCCAGTGGTAATTTTGATTTGGCTGTAAAAATAGCATATATAGCCACTGTTGTGAACTACAAGCAAATTGGCAGTCAGATGGCATGAAATGTGGGAGATGGAAGATAAATGTTTGGGGGCTTTCCTCTGTAAATGAACCAGCAGCATGGTGAAGGACCAAAAGCAATGGTGTATTGGGTTTATCTGTGCTCTTAGACCTCTAAGGGCTTTTGCAATGGAAGGTAGTATCACTATTTCAATTTTAATGGTTTAATCTAAACCAAGATATTTGTCTACAGATCAATGGCACTGTGAGGGCTATACCTTTGATTTTCAATATGCAAATCTCTTTTCCTGACAATGGTCTAGTTTTCTCATCTAGATGTGTATCAGTGTGAGAGGTTCCTGTGCAAAGAGGAGAACTGTAGTGCTGTCAAAGACATCTTTGGTTTAGAATGTGCAGATAAAGCCAGCTTTCTCTGCCAGGGCTCTGGGGTGGCTAAAAGCAGGTCAGCTTTCCTCTGTAAACCATTCAGCCACATTCAGACAGCAGGGTCAGCTGGTATTATGCCATGCTTTCAGCCTTTTTAGCATGGTTTGCCAGCTTGTGGCTGGAGCTGGCTTACAGGCTTGCAGTGTAGACAGGACAATGCTGGATGTCCTCATTCTGCCCTGAGCAGGGCTGCAGTGAGATGGATTTGTGTTTGTGAGAGCAAGAGCTGGTCCTGAATCTGAACAATATGGATTGTTTGAAGAGACACCTGCATTTTTGGTTTATATTCAGTTGCTGGCTTGAGCTGGACCCTGTGTTTTGCAGAGCTGATGCAGAGGCTGTGTGCATGCCTGTCTGTGCACTGCGTTCTCCAGTGCTAGTTTTGACTCTGCTCTGCTGAGGTATCCATAGCATAATGGATTGAAATTCAGTGATTTCAGGAAACATGTACTGAAGTGAAAGAAACATTTGCCAGAGGGGCACTTCTCACTGGGTGGTGTTTGGGCCACATTTAGGCCTTAGCAGGATATACAAGCTTGAAGCATCATTCCTGTATAACGGAGGTGGATTGGTCAGATGCATGTTGTGATCCTAAGTTAGTCTCATCCTGATTTTGAAATTTCCCTCTGTGTTTACCTCCTGCAGCCCCTCATCACCTTGGAGAGCAGCATCTCATACGTCTTTGCCATGGAGGGGATGAACACTGTCACTGTGCAGGTTTCTGCGGGCAACACCCTCATCCAAGACACCAAGGAGATCGCAGTACATGGTACCTTTGGCCTCTTGCAGTCAGATCTTGTGGGGGTATCTAGATGTGAAGGACAGTCACTGCTAAACCAAAATGAACTCCCTAGTGCCTGGAGGAACCTCTGACTATCGAATGCAAACAAAGTAGCTCGGATGTGTCCTGATCACAAAATGGAGCAGTGACTTAGATGGGGCAGCTGGCTGGAGTTGTAAGCTCAGTGCTGTAGTAAGCTTTGCTGACTGATGTGTCTGTTTACCCTGGCTGGGAACTCCCTAAAGAAAAAAATCACTTAGAACTGTAGCCAGACTGCCTTCTTAGCTGTGGAAAGATAGTGCATCATTAAGGTGACAGCTGGTGTTTCTCTTTATACTGTGACTGTATAAAGTAGGAGGGGTCTGAAAAACAGGGGACAGAAGTGAGTTTGTTGTTAACTCTGCCCACCTTCCCTGCCAGAACTGGAGGTCTGAGTGTGCCCACTGGATTTCCCTGTGGGTAACAACTGGTATGTTGTTGCCATGTCTGCGTGGACAAACCACACTTGGCAAACCACAGAACATCCCCAGTTTGGGGACTGTTAAAGGCTGAGAGGAAGGGTTCTCTCTGTAGTTTTAGCCAGAACTTTGGGATTTCTCTGGCAACAGATTTCTACATGGGGCTGCTCTTCATTTTCCTTATCCAGTTACTGGCATACAGCATTTGCAAGTGTAATCTTGCATCTGGGAAAGAACAACCCCAGGCACCAATATAGTTTGGGGACTGAGCTGTTGGAGAGTAGCATAGGTGAAAGGGACCTGGGGGTGCTGGTGGATGGAAGATGACCATGAGCCAGCAACGTGCCCTTGTGACCAAGAAGGCCAATGGCATCCTGGGGTGCATCAGAAGGGGGGTGGTAAGTAGGTTGAGACAGGTTCCCTTCCCCCTCTGCTCTGCCCTAGAGAGGCCACATCTGGAATATTATGTCCAGTTCTGGGCTTCTCAGTTCCAGAAGGACAGAGAACTGCTTGAGAGAGTCCAGAGCAGAGCAAGCAAGATGATGAAGGGAGTGGAACATCTCCCTTATGAGGAAAGGCTGAGGGAGCTGGGGCTCTGCAGCTTGGAGAAGAGGTGAATGAGGAGTGACCTCATCAGTGTTTATAAATGTGTAAGGGGTGAGTGCCAGGAGGGAGGAGTAAAGCTTTCCTCAGGGGTGACTAACCACAGGACAAGGGGCAATGGTTATAAACTGGAGCATAGGCAGTCTGTATAGATATAAAGAGGAATATTTTCACTGTGAGGGTGACAGAGCACTGGCACAGGCTGCCCAGGGAGGTTGTGGAGTCTCCTTCCCTGGGGACATTCAAAGCCCACCTGGACATGTTCCTGTGTGACCTGCTGTAGGTGACCCTGCTCTGGCAGGGGGGTTGCACTGGGTGATCTTCCAAGGTCCCTTCCAACCCCTAACTTTCCATGACTCTGTGATTTCAGGGGAAAGCTTTTCTTTGGATAGCAAGTTTTATTGAGAGACCTGGGCTTCAAATAATATGGGTTGCACTGTGTAGTTGAACTGTGTGTGCTTGTTCCAGTAATTAAATATAAATGAATGTCCTGCTGGTGACTGGAAAGCTGCATGCTCAGATTGCACAACCAGATAAATAGGTGTTTATTGATTGCCTGGCTGTGAAATGCAATGGGTTTTAATAATTTGTTAATATGATTTATTATTACTCAACCCCCCTATTAGCAAATGTAAGTAACTCTCTACTTGATCATTTCAACTGCTGCAAAATGCAGTGTTTATTTCTGGGAAATCTGGATCTTTCTACTTGTTTCTGGAATAAATGTGAATTGAGCACATCTGAAGGGTCCCCACAGGTGATCCTGATTTTGGCCCCAGTAGGTCCCATAGAGTGGTCCTCACTCTCTGTTTTTAAATGCCTTGTCAGAAATGCTGCCATTCATTTTAAAAGATCCAAAGCTTTGGGCTTTTTTTCACAAAGAGAACTTGATCAGTTGGAATGTCCAAGTAGTCCTATACAGGGCCATACTGCAGCCTGACCTGGTCTGGGGAAGGACTTCTTGTAGACCCCAAAGTCTGGTTATCAGTCAAGTCTGACTAAACGAGTGAGAGCTTTACAAGCTGTGCTCTGCTGCATTGGTATCCCAACCTATGTCTTGTGTTCAGTCATTGTGGCTGCAGGCAGGAAAGCCTGGCTTTCTGCTATTAGTGGTGATTTATTCAGTTAGTTAGATTTATTCAGGGTTTTCTCAAATTTTGATTAACAGAGCAGAATTTATTCATAAATAAATAAATTGGATGTGATACTGAGGGTTCAAAAGTCAGGTACCTTATATATCAGGCTCTGGGTTAAGCCTTCAGAACTTGAGAGTTTCCCTGCTCTCTCTGGTGCTTGTTTACTTTAAATACTGCACCATCTAAAAAGAAAGAACAGATCGTGCAAAAGATTCCCATCCTGGACCTGTGCCTCCCACTGACTCAAAACCATTGTGTACAGCTGTAATAGGGATTCTCTGGGGACACCAGAAGAGAACATTGGAGAAAAATTCAAATTTTTCTGTATTTGAAGTCTACGAAGTTTTTCTTCCTCCCTGTAATCAGTTAATTAGGAAGTAATTTCAGAGTGTTTAATGAGTAGCCATTATTTGATTATCCAGTCATTAGCACCACTGGATTCTGATTTGTTGGGGTATTAACCACTCGTGGCTTCCCTCCAGGAGAGCAAACAGATAATACCTGCTTTTGAAAACATTACTTACAGTGTTTGTTCTGCAGAGAACAATGTGTGCAGTTGCACAGATCTTTGAAATTTCGTCCAGATGCCACCTTGTTTACTGGTCAGCTGCCTTGTAGGCAGAATCTGATGAAGGTGAGTGGCAAAATTACAAAGCTCAGAGGCATAATGAAGGGAAGGAATCCTCTCACCTCGTTCATTCTTGCTTCCCTTTCTTCTGGGAAGAGCCACGGTTGTCACCAGGGCAAAATGTCCTTTATATGAACCTTGTAAGAATTACTTCCTCCTAAGATTTCTGTACTGCTTACTGTTAGACAGTCTTTTTTCTTCAGCCTTTTCTCTCTTCCTTGCTTTAAGATAGTTTAGTAATGGTCTTCATGTTGTCTTCTTCACCTTTGGCTGTAACCTGAACACTACCCCTTGAATCTTCTCATAAACATTGTTTTTCTATTCCAGAATATTTCCAGTCCCAGCTCCTGTCATTTTCTCCCAACTTGGACTACCATAACCCTGACATCCCTGAATGGAGAAAAGACATTGGCAAAGTCATCAAGAGAGCTCTAGTACAGGTGAGCATCTGTTCCCTCATCTGAGCTAGCATAGACTAGGCTGTTAAAACATGCACTTCTTCAACATGAGAGCTTAAAAGAATGACAAAGGACAGCAGTAATGAAGCTATCATTTTAAATCAGTGAAAAGCTTCTTGATATGCTTGATCTTTTTACAGAGGCAATTTGTATTGGGAATTTTGTGGAAATATTATAATTACTTTAATGATTCTGTAGTACTTTTTAGCTTCTAATATCCCTGAGGGTTTTAAAAATTCTAGATTGTAATAATATCATTGTGATTCTTATTTGCCAAATTGCTATTACAGCATCTAATGTTCCTCTACTCCAAACATTTGGGTAGTGTTCCTGTGTGCTGTTAAACAGCTGATCCACTCCATCCCAGAAGTCAGGCAATGAGGAAGATATTTTTACCCCTTCCTGGTACTCAGTCTTCTAATGCAGCTAAGTGTAGCAACTAGTGCTCATTATAAAGCCCTGTTCCCTTTCCAGCTGATGCAAAAATGAGGATTGAGAGGGAAGATAAACTTCCTTTTAAAATACAGGGCAAAGAGAGACTTCTGTGGGTGGAAGATACTGAATCTTCCTTTGGGATTAATTAGAATATGTAAACCAGCAGTCATATTCTTGGAGGAAAGGGACAGAATAATTTATTATATCAAATAGCCAGGGAGAAATAAGAGAGAGATTTGAGCAACTCTTTCATGTTTTTTTACGTTCAGCCAAAGATGTATCTTGCTTTTTTTTGGTACAGCTACAGCTGTTCTTAGAAATGGAGGCTAATTATTTTTACAGGGAAAGTACCATCCTTCTCAGCTTTTCTCATCTGCAGCCCACTCAAAATTCACAGTTTATAAGAGTTTCCTTCATTTTTCTCCCATCCCAAGAAAACACTAAATTTATTTAATTGTTGTTTTACTGTGCTCAGAGTCCAGCTTATGGAAAAAAATAAATTCATTGGGTTGTAACTATGAACAGTTACAGACAACAGGAGAGATCATGTAGGAGTGCTTGCTTGTATATCCTTTTGTGACTACTTGGTTGCAGCCTGTTGACTGTGCTTCTGGGACAGAACACGAGGAACGGGCAGCCCCACTGATATATTTCAGTAAAGGAATGAGGCCAAGGAGCTTGAGGTGGGGTAGGACCAGGGATCTAGTGGGTTTACCCTCATATAGCAGAGAGTTTCTGAGGGAAGAAAGGCTTCCTGCTCTGCTGAGGATGCACAGCTTGGATCTGTGGAGAGAGAGCAGTTGCCTCAGTGGGCAGATCATGATGAAGGCAGCTGTGAGAGTGAGGTGTGGAACTGAGTCTTGGTTCAGCAGACTGAGCACTTCCTAGTACAGCCTTCCCAATCAGCCCCAGGAGTAACAAGTCCCACTGGAGGCTTTTATTAATTTGTGTATGACAAATATGGACCCCCATAACCTGATATTAGAAGGTGATTGGGTGATTGCAGGTAATTTTCTTCATATGTCCCTGTTAGTTTCATGCCAGTGGTTGCTCTGAGACAGACTCTCTGGATCTTTGGGTCACTCTTGTGTAGCAAAAAGGGCTAGATGATGGATTCAGATCTGGAGACATGGTGGACTTTGTGCTGGTTTCTTTGGGTCCAAGGCTGTTGTCAAGCCTAAATGGAAATTTAGAAATGAAGTAGAGTGAATCACTAACAGAACCTCTCTTTCTGACCAACCAGATGGGCAGAACACCTCTTCGGGCCACAACCCCTACAACTGGAACTGGGAAATATTTTGATGGGAGCAAAATTTCCTGTAATGAATGGAAACATCAGTAGCAGAATAACAGCTAGTGATGGCCTTTTTGCTTCTCTTTTAGGTGACTGGTATCCCTGATGAACAGATCTTGGTGGCTGTTTTTCCTGGGCTGCCTACTTCTGCTGAACTATTCATACTGCCCCACAAAAACACAACAGAGAGGAGGAAAAGCAGTGAGGCTGATCTGGACCAAGTAAGGAAAGAAGGATTCATGGAACATTAATTCCTATCATACTACTGTGCAGTGTTGGAAATGACTTAAAATAAGTGTGATGGAACTGTATGCATCTGGGACTGTGGCAGTGTAGTTTGTGGCATTAAAGAAAATTATTTTCAGAGGAAAACCAGACTTTTCTAATACCTCATTGAGATATGTTACAATCTACCAGCACTGGTTCTTCCTCAATCAGTCGTGTGTCCTTATAACAGTAGTTATGGCCAAAGGAGCCTTGGATATGTACTATTCTCTAGAGGAATGCTAGTAGACAGAGGCCAAAGTAGCAAGAGAATACACTGAGGTTTACTAAAAATAAATCAGGCTTTTCATCTCGTGTATCACTGGCACAAGACCTCTTTTGTCTGCAGCAGCGAATAGTGTGTGCAGACTATATTTGGAAGTTACAATATCCATCCATTTAGATAAATAGGTAATTACAGTGATGAATAGCAACAGTGATATGCAGGCAAGGGAAGAGCTAGGAACAACAGCACAAGTCTGCTGAAGCCTTCATGCTAGAATTACCAAGCGATTAAATCAGATCTAAAAAGGCAAAGGAGTGAAGTGCAGCACAAGGCTGCTTAGCTCTAGCTCATGTTTGGTTTGCATCATTTTTACTGTGTGCAAGCTATATGTGAGCCCATCTCTAACTTCTAGAGGAGTAACTCTTCCACGATCAAACATTAAATAATTCAGAGGACTGATGAATTCTGGAGAAGCTCTTGTCACCCACTGAGCAAAGTCAGTCCCCTCTAAGTAGTACCTTTACCCTAGGAAGCTGAGAAAGATGGCCTCTTAAATTTAAGGTGATGAGTGTGCAGAAGAGATGCATTGTAGTTGGAAGGTTTGAAAGGCTTTTTGGTCACCATTCATAGACTACACATTCCTGAATGTTCTTCAGAGCTTCTATACAGTAAGTGCCTCTGTCTCTTATTATTTCATCAGGTGGTAGAAGTTGTTTTTAGTGCTCTCAACCAGAACCTGGTCCAGTTTGAACTGAAGCCTGGTGTTGAAGTCATTGTGTATGTTACTCAGTTAACATTAGGTGAGTGTGGAGTCAAATACTATGTATTCTGTGTGGTTTTCTTGAGGCTTCAGGCAATTTCAGAAGAACCAGTCTATATCAGTGCACTCACAGTTTGTCAAGTGCTACTGGGATCCCTGAGACAGACTCCTTCCCTGGAGACATTCAAAGCCACCTGGGTGTGTTCCTGTGTGACCTGCTGTAGGTGACCCTGCTTTGGCAGGGGGGGTTGCTCTGGGTGATCTTTCAAGGCCCCTTCCAACCCCTAACTATCTATGATTCTATGATTGTACTGAGATATTGACTGTAGAAACAGTGTTAAAAACAGAATCCAGCAGTAGCATTTTCATGCACCAGTTTGTACAAGTACTAAAAGTACTTCTTAAGAGCTCCCTATGGCTTAATTAACCAGTGCACTGATGTTTTTCAAGTACTTTAGAAAATCAGGTGAATGATGTTCTATTAAGGTCTCATTGGACACCTGTGCAATTCATTTGGAATATTGCCAACTTTCATGGATTTGGGGTCAAATCCTTATAGCAAGGGGCTTGTTAATGTCATGACTAGCCAAGAAGCTTTATAGGGGAAAAGTAGATCTAGACCTCTTACGGGGAAAACATGCCTGAATATTGACGTCTACAAATTAGAACTTATTTAAATTTCAAAGCTACCTATCTCCATTTTCACAGAGCAATGAACAGTTGCTTTAAGCTTCATCACCCTGTTTGCTTTAATCCATCTGAGAGTGTAGCTCTCAGCTACTACTGAGAATTTTGGCCAGCGTAGTGTGA
Source organism: Florisuga fusca (assembly GCA_038090715.1). Classification (NCBI taxonomy): domain Eukaryota; kingdom Metazoa; phylum Chordata; class Aves; order Apodiformes; family Trochilidae; genus Florisuga; species Florisuga fusca. Next base: position 4,171,568 of record JAAWXA010000010.1, on the reverse strand, counting down.
AGCTCTCAGCTACTGCTGAGCCAGTGATGACTGCAGAGGAGATGATGGATTTATTTTTACACTTGTTTTTTATGCCTGCCCTTGCAATTATCTGAAATGTGGTATCTTGTGCATGTCACATTGCTGTTAGCCCCTCTAAAAGATTTGGGTTCATGTCCCAGGATAATACACTTCAGCTCCTGTTTACATGGGACTCTCAGAGAGCCAAGAGTTGGGCTAATCCAAGGCTTGTGATCCTACAGGTAGTGCCTTTTTGCCTTCACTCTCTGACTGTTGTTTGGAGATGAGACTCAGATATTAATAGTGTAGGATGGAATTAGTTAATATGAAAAATGGGAATAAGATCCTAATACCTGCAGTTTTCAGGGTAAAAATCTGGGTTTGTTCTAGTAAGACACTCCAAAGTGTGGATTTAGCTTACAGTGCTCAACTCTTCTCAGCTATTCTTGCACAGCCCCCAGTGGAGGTGCTGCATTTGTTTCATGACCATTCCCATAATATTTTGGTCCAGGTGAAATGACACTCAGTTTTTTTCCATAAAAGAGTCTGTAAACTTGTAGTAGCAGAACAGTGGCAGGATCAGACTTTTCAGTGTGAAAATTTGGCAATGGAAACCATAAGTGGCTCTATTGGGACAGACTTTATTCTCATCTTCAGGGTGACAAAAGACAGAAGAGCAAAAAACCAAAAACCAAATATTTATGCAGAGTGAGAAACAGTCAGCTGCTACTTATAATCCTTTGCACATCATTAGAGACATCTCATCATGCTCTTGGATCTGAGCACAGTGCTCAAGCCATCAAGGTGGTCTGCTCTGATGAGCTCTGGGAATAGCTGAATAAACAACATACAATTTATTTAGTCCACCCAAAATGTCAAAGATAATCTACTCAGATTTGCATCAGATACCCAAAATATTATAATATTGTGTGTGCTTGGCTCCAGGATTACTACTTTGGGCTACTCCACATTAGGAAACATGACTCAATTAAAAAGTCTGTGAAGTCCAATATAATGATGAATCTTGAAGCTTCTCCACCAGACAGATCCCTGTCACATGTGAGTCAGACACACATCCTTGGAACATGGGAGTCATACTGTTCATGGATACTCTGAGGTAGCTTCTCAAAAGGGGAATAGACATACATTAAGCCACACTTCAGGATTTCATTTCCACTCCTATCCCTGAAAAAGCATGAATAGACTGTTAACACAGGAGTGATCAGGCACTCAGCTGAGCATGACTTGCTGTGCCTTTTCACCAGATGTTAGACTGCACTTGGCTTTCAAAGGACAGGGGCATCAACTTGTTTTCTAGTGACTGGAAGCACCATGCAGTAGTGATGAAGCAGATGTGGCAAAGACAGGGTTGAGCTCAACTTTATGGTAGTTTTGTGTTCCCTAATAATATCTTGTAAATGTAACGCTCTGCCTTTCCTCCCGCAGCACCCCTTGTTGATTCCAGCACAGGTCACAGCAGTTCGGCAATGCTGATGTTGTTGTCTGTGGTGTTTGTAGGCTTGGCTGTTTTTTTGATCTACAAATTCAAGAGGTAAGTTGAGAAAGTTTGGGGGTTGGAAGAGGACACTGAGTGTTTTACAGGCAGAGCAGTGCCTGGATTGCAGAGGTACACTGACTTATGGTGGCCTAAGGCTTAAGCCAGTGTAGTTTCTTATTCTTCATATATAGACAGACCATCTACTTCTCTTCCACCACAAACCTGGCGCTCTGAAAGGTCACCAGAGAGCTCAGAAATCAAGCTGTGACCTTCTTCAGCAGTTTTATTTAAACCACAGACCAGAAATAGGAATGTTGTGTACTCACTGGGTACTGAGCTACACAAAACAAACTTTATCAGAAATCACACCATGGATGTCTTCCCACAGTCTCTATCGATTTGGTCAAGTGCCTCAGTGCAAGAGTATCTTAATTGTATGTCACAAGTGCATGCTTTAGTCTTGCAGAGGAACAGGTGTGATTATGTGAAGGGAGGGAGGCTCAAAGCCAGAAAGATTTGTGGTAAGCATCAAAATGCCTTTGGGAATCCGTGCTGAGATTTTCTTTGCCAGCTGTTAATATAAACCTTTTGCTTCCAAGCAGCAGGCAGGACCTGTGGTGGCCTGTGGCAGTTTGCTGCTACAAGCTATGGAACAAAATATGGGATTAGAATGGACTGTTTGCTGACAGGCTGCCTTATGAGAATATATTTTAGGCAGATGGAGCTCCTTAGGAGGAAATTTGCGTTCAGTGCAGTATTTACTGTGTTAAATGTTCTTTGTTGCCAGATCCTGCCCAGTGGCAAAATATTTTATTGGAAGCATAGGCTGAGCCTGAATATTGATAAAAATAACATTTAAAAAATTCTAGACATGAGTAGTTCCTATAAACTGGGAAGCTACAGCTTTTCCTGTCCCCATTCTGACATATCCAACAGCAGACAGGTTAGCATAAAGGGAGAGCATTTTGAACGCATCTTTCTCTTTCCTGTGTGCTTTAAGAAACTGAAAAAATCTCAGAATTTTCCTTATTTTAGCAGCGTGGACTGCGTAGCACAAAGTCCTTTCGAGAGCATTAGAAAAAACTCTCAGTCCCCTTCCAACAGGCAACTACACAGAGATAATCTTTGTAACCCTCCACAGTGCTTAATGCATTACTTTTCAGTTCTCTTACTTTAAACTTGCATTCCTCCAGGGATTACTGTCTAATTATCTGTGTAGACCTTTCTAATGATACATCTGATTGATTGACTCTCAAGGATATTGTTCCAGCAATCCAAGTTAACTTCTCTCAAAAGAAGGAAGAAGAAACTATCCCTTCACTTTCTTGGCTTCTTGAGCATTAGGGGAAAATAAGTCCCTGCAAACTTGTATGATCTGTAATATGACAGTGTTTTTGCAATGAAATGGCAACAAATAGACTTTAAGTGGATGTTATGAGGTCCAAATCTTTTCTGTACTCTGAGGCAGGACCAACTCTTTATAACTTTTCTGATGTGCCAATTCCTATTGAGTCAGTGTGGGCCTGTCAATGGAAACAAGCCTAGCAATGCTTTTCTCAGTTAATAGTAGTACTCAAATTGATTTTTACTTTTGGTTTCCAATGCACTGCTAATCATGTAATAAATACTGAGCTGGCAATTGCAGCTGATTGTACTTAGCTGATTGCTGCTCTCTGAGCTGGGAGCACGGTGTCCAGTGTGTACCCAACCTCTCATTTCAAAGAACAGAACCTCAACACTTAGGTTTACAGCTGGAGGAGCCTTTGGGCACAGGGTAGAAAAGCTTTGGCCTAAGATTTGGGTCAGCTTTAGGCTGGTATTGGAATTAGTGGATGCTACCAGCACTGTCAGGGCTCCATTGTGGTACTTTCACCATTCTGAGAGCTGATACTTTGCCTCGCTGCCAGTGCTGCATTTGTGAGATTGCTCTCAGTTTAACCGGTCTGATTAACCAGTGAAATCCAACGGATCCTTGTGTTACAAAATAAAACTTCTCATTTCCCTTTCCTGTGCAGGAAAATCCCTTGGATTAACATCTATGCCCAAGTGCAGCATGACAAGGAGCAGGAAATGATTGGCTCTGTCAGCCAAAGTGAAAATGCCCCCAAAATCACTTTGAGTGAGTTCACAGACCCTGAGGAGCTGATGGACAAAGAACTGGACACACGAGTGATGGGTGAGAGACAGCCCTTGGCTGGAGCTTGTTTCACAGTCTGGGTGAGGATGTTGGTCACTGGGATGTCAGGAGACACAGCCCCAGGTACAAGCAGAGCTTGAGTTAGGGGAAAAAATACTGCTCTGCAACATGGCAACTGGGAGGTTTTCTGACAGTTTTGAAGCTTTTCTCTCCATGTTGCATGACCAGAGTAGGAAGCTGGAAAGATCAATGGGTATATAGGAGTTAGTAATGGCTGTGGTTCACACGTGCTCTCCTGTGGGGGGGTCCCAAATTCCCTGAACACTCAGAAGAATCAGATGAACCAAGCTTACACTATTGGTGTGCTATCATTATAAGTATGTTCCTAAAAGTTTAATCAGTTTACTTTAATGAGTAACAGTTCTTCTGCATGCTCTGTGCTTATTGCAAATACATAAAAGGATGTTTTGCTTCTAAGAACCTATTCTATCTTTACACTTACATAAGCAAATTCTAAGAAGGAATGAGAAGTAATATAGACCAAACTGTTGAAGCCACTGAACTGACTTTGTTCTTCATTTTCTCCTTCACAGGAAGCATCTCAACAATTGCCAACAGTGAAAGCACAAAGGAAATCCCCAACTGCACTAGTGTTTAATACTGAGAATCCACTTGGTCTACAACATTTCTGACTTTTTATTTGTAATTATTATTGTTATTATTATTATTATGAGAAAAGAAAGAGTTATATGTCATTATTATAATTTGGGAGGGGATGGGGTGGGCTTTTTCTGTTTACTAGGGCTGCATTCATAAGTATCAGACATTCTTCATATTCTTCATCAGATTAGAAAGAAAAAGCAAAGAATAAGTCAAGTGTGCAATAGGATCTGAATACCAGCCTCCTGTGAAATGTAGAATGGGAATTAAGTATTCAAATCCAACACATAGGTCTAGTACCTTAGGCAACATGTTGTAGGTAAATTACCCCTTTTCAGTCCTTTTCAAAATAAGTTGTAAATCAGCTACTTCATTCGGCCAGAGGGCTCAGGCTGGGTTGTTGGTTGAGGCTCTGCAACATGCCAAAACCCCTCACTTTCCAATGACATGCATGTCTGTGCTTTTTTGCAGGATCTTGCCTCTTCCAATTGCTTTAATTTTGGTCACCCTCTGGCACTGTTGACTTCTGAGAAAGGAAAAAACAAAATCAGAGCAAACACACATGTCAGTGTTCCTTGGACTGTAGAGTGGCTGGAGGGGACAGCACCACAAGCCAGGAAGGAGCATTCCTGAGTTTATGAATGCAGCCCAAACCCCGTGCATGTGAATAGCCAGGATGCCCAAGGCCTACTGTAGATAATTACCATGTACATAGCTTTTTATTTCTTGGGAAATAATTTAATGTTTAGTAAAAGAAGATATGTTTAAAACAGAACCTGAACCACACACACACACACACACACACGTTTGTGCTCACACGTGCCAGACACCCAGGGACTGTGGTGAGCACTTGAATCACACTTTGGTTCCAGCTGTGTTCCAGTTGTCTGTCATATTTCAATCTGACACTGCTGTCTATAAAGAGCATAATTTATTTCACTGTGTATAACTGCAAGCCTATTTTATATATATATATGTAACGTATCATTTCCTGTGATGGAGCAGAAAAAGATATTAGCAGGACAGACTATGAGCCTGTCATGAATATTTTAATGGTGTTCAGCTCTGGCACTGTTGACCCCTCTGAGAAGGATCTTGGTGAGATCCATTAGGGAAAATGAGGAAAGCAAAGGTGAAATTACCACTATCTCAGTGTGGGCAGATATCAACGTCCTTGCAGTAGCCGGGATGACCTCAGCTCAACAGCAGGCCAGGTTGCAGTAGCTGTATTCCCAGTGAGAAATCGTGCTTTTAGCAGTTATTCTGCTGGAGTAAAGTGCTATTCAGGATGTGTAAGAGCAGTAAGTTTGAAATCATGACGCATGCAATTAGGGACTGCTCTTTGGAGAGAGAGGCACAGGGTCAGACCTGTATAACTGAGCTAGGAGAGGTCTTCCTTATGAGTACTGCAGAATGGCTGCTTCCAAATTTTGATAGAAATGCTATCAGAGTACTTTCTGCATGGTGGATAGGTGCTTTCCAATTAGAACTGGGAGATAAATGAAGTAAATGTAGTGAAAAAGCTCCTTAAGTGTCTTCTAGCACACAAAATTGAAGACAGGCCCTAGGAATGGTGGAGTTTTGGGGCAGGAGGTTGACTTAGCAGTGAGTTGCTTTTTTTCAGCTTTTCTTGAGTTGATGATGTTACAAATGGACCTTATTCTGCAGAATATTGAGGTATAAGACCCAGCAGGGCTGGAAGCAAGATTGGAGGTGTGTAGGGGAAGATATTCTAGTGCTTGTGTGGTAACAGGAGGCAGAAATGAGGCTAGGTAAAAATGTTTGTTACCATTTTTTGTGATCAGGGTGCAGGACTCCCCATCAGCCTTAAATGTATCTGGAGTGAAATGAGGAGATGGCTAGAATTTAGGTGCTACTTGCTACCTCTCTGTCTTGCAACATTCCAGTTGGCTGCAAACCAACCTCAGCCATGTGTTCATTGTTGATGGGCTGGAATCTCTTTGAAAGGTCATAATCCTGATGGGTCTGCAGGTGGAGAGAAAAGTGGTTACACGCAATTTTGCAGAAAAGCACAGGAAGTATTTCAAGATTAAAATTGTAAAACCAAAATGTAGGGCAATGCTGTGCTACTGAAATAATGTAGGGAAGTACCGTGCGAAGTACTGAAGTTGAATAGTCTGGTTTTCTGCTCCTGGATTTCAGTCAGGATTGTAGGCTTTTTCTGTTGATTTAAATTTTTATTTTTTTTCCTCCTTTACTTTTCTCCTCTGGTGCCTAATACAATCTGGAGAGTGATGGCTGTGTTATGCTGTTTAACCTTGAGTTTCCATCCATCACATGTTCATAAACTGTTGCATTACTGTCTCTTCTACTGAAACACCAAAGTAGTTTACAGTGATGGCCCAGTCTGGTGATAACACTGTTAGCACAAGGCCATAGCTCCCCATTTAGGTATAGATGGGAGGGATGTACATAAACAATGATCCTGTGGGCCTTGAGCCAGACTGTGGGCTGATATCACTCTGTGCTGATCATTAGGATTTGAGGGACTGCTTTTGTGAGCTGCTGCAGAGGACTGAATGTGAAATACTCATTATTTTCTCTATTAACTTCTTGATTTATAAACCAGGAAATTAAGTGAAAATGTTCATTTTTGTTTGGAGTTTTCTAGGATTGATCTCATGTTGATTTTAAAAGGCAGAAGATTATAGTATTCACAGTTTCTTTTCACATTTTTTTTACAATTTCTTTTCAAAATGTTTTTACAATTTTTCCCTCTACAGTCTTAAACATGGGTGCTAAATATAACAGACGGGAGTAAGCAAAGAGGAAAAATTGGAAGTAAGCTGCTGAAAAAAATGTAAACATTTTCACTTCTCAAAAAGAATTTTGAACTAAAGGAAGGCTGAGAAGTTTCTGAATAATGCAGTTAAATTTTGGAGAAACATCTGTCCAGAAAGCTGTTTTTAATCCAAAATCATCCTAAAGGCACTACAAAACAAACAACAAAATCCATGCAGCCAAAATCAAATTTAAAAAAAACCCTGCCTGATTCTTGAGTTGGTTCAAACTTCATGTTCTGTGAGACACAGTGGGTATCCTCACTGCCTCTTGGGGTAGTTTGTCACACTACTGTCTGGACCAGAATGTGCCCCATGCACATTTGGAAAGATCTTCCTAGGAGGTACATGGGACCACATTTCCCACACTGTTACTCCTGCACTAGGACATAACCATGGCTGGTGACTGCTGAAAAATGCTTGTCTTTGACAGGAGGCTGCTCCTGTAGGATATCAAAAGTGTAATTAATGCATCCCAGTGGGATAGCCCAGGCTGTATCTGTCAGTTGGACCTCTGTAAGGTTTAGACTGGGCAACCAGCACTTTCCATTTTTTTGAAGGTTCTGAGCTGCAGTGTTGGCACAGACTGCAGTGTTGGCCATTTTTACTTGTCTGGGTCATGCTGGGAAATAACAGCTCGGGGATGTCACATGTTGGGTTTTTTCTCTACAAGTTTTACCCTTGAGAAAAATGCAACAAAAATCCTTGAGGCTGTTAGATGATTGTCTACCTGAGTAAGAAGGGAAAGAGCCATGAGTAAAACATAAATAGCATCCATACTGTAGTTGTGTCTGAAGAGGAAAAGGAGAGCAAGAGACGGGGTTAGTGCCCTCTATCACTGCCAGCCTTTCCCCCATGATGGATTCTTAAGTATTAGCTCTAACTTAACATAATGCATGAGATCTGGAGACTAGATGCAGCTTTTGGCTCTGTATGGCTGTCAATCTGGTGTAAACACCTAATAGATCCTCTACTTAGTTTAACTTGTGCTTGAGAACCCCAGCACAGTGCCCAGAGGGATTGGAGATGAGGCCAGAGGCACTGGGGACTGCAGAGTTTTTCAGCTGCAGATGCCATCAATAAGAACATGTGCAGGAGAGCATCATGTGCATTGTCTTCCAGACTAGGCTTTGGTTTTAGAGATGTGCAGAGGTGTGTTCTTCTCCTCCCTTTCCCTTCAGTCAGGTCCCACACACATTCCAGGTCTGACAAAACCAAACCAGGATCCTCACATCCCTTCTGATAGTGTCAAACAGTGCATTCAACCCAAACCACCACCATGGTTTTAAAGGATTAAATGAGACAGACAATTGCAATACCTGTACTAAACACAGTAATACAAATGCATGAGTCATATATATACATATATATATATATACTGTTCTTGGTTTTATTGTTCCATTTGAATATTTCTACTGTAAAAAAGGCAGTGGTTTTGAAATTGTTGAAAATAAATGTATTTTTGTACATCAGAGTTACCCCTGGCTGCTTTTTCAGTCCTTGTTCTTAGATTTCTTTTTGGGGAAGTTTACTGTGTCTTCACTGAATGTCCCTTGCCCTATCTGGCCTTCCAACACTCTCTGTCATTCAGAGTCATGCAGAGTACATGGAGGGTGAGCAGAGAAATCATTTTGGAGTAGGAAGGAAGGGTATTGAAACATTGTTTGCTGCATTGTGATATTCTCATGGTTATGCCAAAACCTCTGTAGCAGCGTACATGGTGCTGCTCAGGAAAAGTGCATCATAGCTGCTCCTGGAGTCAGCTCATCCCTGCCTTAACTCTTGATTGTGGTGCTCAACAGCACCCTTATTACCCCAGGCTGCCATGCCATTTGTGGGATGCCTGTGGTATGGGTGAGGAAAGAACCATCAAGGCCATTTTCTCCAGGGATTGATGGCTTGGTTTGGGACTTGCTGAATAAGGATGCTTTTGTGTTCCTTGTGCAGGGAGAGCCTTTCATTGCTTGTAGAATGGGAGCACCTAGAGGGCCTGGCTGAGAACACATCTCCCTTGCCCCCACCACTGAACAAACCAGGTTGCAGTGATGTCAGTGATGGGCTGCACTGGTGCAGCGAGGCTTGGCTGGGCTGGCTGCATCCTCACCTGCATGCTGCAGTGCAGGACAGAGATGGGGGAAGGTGCATGGCTGAACCAGCCAAGGCACTGTCTTCACACTCCTGGGGCATTGGGCTGGATTTTCATGCTGTAAGGCAGAATCTGAGAGGTACCTGATGGACCTTTTGTACTGTTCTGGGAAAGAAGTGTCTTAAAATCATCAGCCTGGAGAGGCTTATACTCACTGCTCCTGCTTGCCAGGAGTGTGCTCAACCTTACCAAGGTGGGAGAAGTGATTCAGTACAGGCCAGAAATACAGCTTCTCCTGTCCTAAAGTATTAGCCCAACGTGGGAGCCCTTGTGCTCCAGGTGCCTTCTGGAGTGAATATTGCTGCCAACTTCTACTCCTTGTTCTAGGCACAAATGAGACATTTCCCATTCAGAACTCATGGCACCCACACACTTCCAACAGGATGAGACAGTGTTTAGCTGGATTTGCCTTCTGCCAAGGTTTTCTTTATTTCTTGGCCCACTCCCCAGTGAAGTACTCTGGTTATTAAGCACTATCAAAGCACCATTGCACTACTGACATATTACTGTAATACATTGCTTGAGTGCTGGTCTGCTGTCATACATCATGGTGCTGCATCAAAGGACTGACAGATGACAGGAACCCCAGGCCAGAGACAGATCATTTTTCCAAGCTTTATGGGCTGTTTCTTTTTGTTTTCTCTAAGAGAGCAAGCAAAGGCAAAGATGCAATTGGGCTGCTGCCAAGAAGCTTTCAAAGTCTTTAAATATATTTATCTATACATTCTTTCTTTGACCCTGAAACATCAATTAAACAAGTCTGCTGATGTTTCTGTGTGAACCCCTAGAGATGGGTTTATTTTGGGTCATGGAGGAGGAAATGATTGCTCACTGTGAACTGCTTCATGAGAGTAGGATGTATGAATGTCTGTGTTTGAGCAGAAGAGAAAGATTTGTTTTTGCAAAACAAAAATTCACTTGTTCCTGATTTACAGAGAATTTGTTATTAGTAGGTCTCTTTTTATTTTTAATGCAGTAATGCAGATAAAGACAGGACAGAAGGTAATTGCAGTATTAGTTGTTGGGATTTTACCCATGACCATAGAGTCACTGAATGGCTTGGGCTGGAACAGAGCTTAGAGATCATCTGCTTCCACCCCACTACATCTGCAAGGACACCTTCCCACTAGATCAGGTCACTTAAAGCCCCATTCAGCCTTACCAGGGAGGGACATCCACAACTTCCCTGGACAACCTCTTCCAGTGTCTCGCCACCCTCACTGGAAAGAATTTATTCTTAATATCCACCTTCTTCTACCTTTTTTTATGTTTAAAACAGTTATCCCTCATCCTGTCACTATGTACCTTTGTAAAAAGTCCCTCCACAATTCTCCTGTACTCCCAGGTACTGGGAAGGCTCTTCTAAAGTCTCCCCAACAACCCTGACGGACTCAGCCTGTCCTCACAGGAGACGTGCTCCAGCCCTCTGATCATCTTCTCATCTTCGTGGCCCTTCTCTGGACTCTCTCCACCAGGTCCATGTCCTTCTTCTGATGGGGGCTCCAGAACTGGACACAGTACTCGAGGTGGGTTTTCACAATAGCAGAGTAGAGGGGGAGAACCACCTCCCTCAACCTGCTGGTCATGCTTCTAAGTAATAATATAAATAATAATGTAAAATGATTTGCTTTACCATTTCATTATGGTGGTTCTACCTGTGCAGACCCACTGCCATCAGTGAATGTATTCTTGATTTATGCCAGCCTGAGCTCTGACATTAAGAGGAGTTACACGCCTACTTCAAGGACAGAATAAATCTTTTTTAATGCTTCATTGTGAATGTCAAACAGTTTTCAGGCCAAAATTTAGGGGAGATTGTAATACTAGTAATAATAAAAAGCACATACAGAGACATAGTGTGGAGGAAGGGGGAGGATGTTTAATAAAGGAAAGAGAAATGTTAGGATGATGCATGCTTTCAAAAATCCTGTTTTGGCTACATGAACCTGGAAGGCAAAAAAGAGAGAAAAAACTGGAAACCATTGTGAAATGGCAAGAAAGAACAGAGATGGACCAGACAAGCTGAGAGGCTGTGATTGACCAGCATGCATGGTGAGAGGAACATTAATGTTCAATCCTTTAATAGTTTTAGCATGAGAAATCTCTAATCTCAGGCTGGGTCAACTGAGTCAACAGGTGATGTAGCACACTCAGTATATGTAAGATGGGATCACGTCTGTGCTGATGTCCTGAGTCTCAGCCTTTAAATTCAAGTTTTAGGCAGCTGATTCCCTCCTGAAGGCCAAATGCAAAGCACTGAGGTGCCTTGTAGAGCAGTGGTGGGTGAGAGAGAGTTCAGGCAGGATTTGTAAGCCATTTTTAGAGCTCAACTCAGAGTTGCACATAGTTGTATTCAAAGGGTTGTATGGATGCTGTAAACAAGAAGTGGCTCCTGATGTGGCATGTAGGGAAAATGGGCCTGAAAAAGTCAGTGGAGAAAAGGCAGGAAGATGGGATTAGGAGATACTGTGCATTATTTATGTCTATGGGACTCACTCCTCTTCCATTGATACTAATTTGAATTCTAGGTGAGGTAATGAGTTAAAATAATTTCCTAAAATGGGAGGCAGGGATAAGCTTTTACAGACAGCTATTTAAATGGCCCATCAAGAACTGATAAAGGCAAAGGATGTAGCTACCTGTCCTTGTCTTTTCAAAATTAATATCCCCTGAAGAACCCCTGAGAGAAACTGGGGAAATTTGAAGTTTTAAGGAGGAGAAAAGGTGGTGAAAATGAAAGCAAGACTATCTCTCAGCCAAGATAATGCAGTCAGTCTGGGCAGCACCTCTTGTTTCCAGATCTGCAAATGTTTGGCTACACTTATGGTGTCTCAACATGCATACATCCCACCAGTTCACACTTGCTCTGGGCCTTCTTAGAGTCTAGAGGATGGGGAAACACTGAGAGCCATGACATGTCACTGACCTGCTCAGGGACAGACACTTGCCAGCAAAAGCAGAAGTGTTTCTGTAACCTCAAGAGCTTTGCTTCACAGCTGAAGTGTCTAAAGCTTTTTGTAGGCAAGTTTGAGAGTCTAAATCCGTTTGCAGCTCTGGAACTCACTGCCTAATAATATTGCCTACACTTGGAATAATCTGATATATTCTTAGGAATACCTGTGAGACTGTATTTAATCTTTTTTTTACCCTTGAAATGTTCCTGTCAGTTTCATTCTACAGGCTGCTAGAGATCTAAACTCTATTATAAGATGCTGAGGGACATTCCTCCTTGGATTTTGTATAGAACTTCCCTTCCTTTAGTAGTTCATGCAGCAAAGTCTCAGCATATGTTTAACACCCCACGCCCCTTCCACCCATTGCACTTTGGAACTATGAACAGTTTACAATATGAATAATATTTACAGTATGAATGCTTTCTCTGTTTCTAAAAGGAAAATTCATAGAAAGGACTAACACATCCACTCCTGTGGCTCTGGTGAAGGAGATCCAAAGATAATTTTTGGCATCAGTAGACACATTGACTATGGGGCTGTTATTAAAGCCCATAGGCCTTGGGACACGTCCCCAAAAACACTCACACCAGCCCCTCAGCCCCTACACCTTGCCAGCAGAGGAGAATCTAAGAACTGCTGCAAGTTATTTATTTATTTGAGATATTTTCATCAGCTTCCAAACATCAACTGATCCAAAGGTCCCATTCGGGAGGCAATTGATAAAATTTATTTATTTATCTATTCCATTGAGGAATTTTGGACAAACTGTTTTGAGATCAAAGTGTGATGACAATGCAAGGTCTAAGCAGATTGGAGCAGACTATGCTAGGCTGAGAACCAAGGTTCTGCATGTCAGTCTGGTGGAAGTTTTAGGGCTTAGGAACACTTGAGTCAGTCCAAGGCTGGTCCTCAGGAGGGGATGGAGGACAAGATGGAACTGAAGAAAATACTTAGTTCCTCACATATATTATTATTTGGGCTTACTTAAATCACTATTCTCAGGTCAGGCATTAATTTTTAGTTTGGGATAAGGTGGGTTTCTGCATGAAGTTAAGCTCCAACATGTTTGAGTCTGAGTTCCTGGTTCTAGCTGCTGCATGCTCATATATGAAAACTGGAATGAACCTGACTTGCAGCAGGAGTTCTGGCTGTGAGGAAGCCTAAAGAGACAATTTGGGTCAGTGAACTACAAGGTATTGAAGGTGGAAGTGGATGGAAAAGACTTCAAAGGGAGGTGGAGAGTTCACTCTGAGCCCAGAATGGTTATTTGGTTTGGTTTTGTCTTGGGTTTTTTTTGTTTGTTTTATTTGTGGTTTTGTTTTTTTTTTTTTTTTCCTTTTTGTGTTTTTTTTGTTTTTGTGGTAAAATCCTGCTTTCTACACTTTAAATCAGAACAAATAGTTAGTCAGGAACATTGACTTCAGAAGTCATTATTATGTTTCAACAGATGTTCCACCAGTCAGATTATTTAATTAGCTTCATGCTCCTTAACCTCATAAATCTGTGAAGGCTGTGACAGGGAAAAAGAAAATGAATTCACGATAATAAATCAATACCCTAGACCATCTTAAGAGAGTCTAAAACATTTGGATCAATGCACCATTTAAAAGTTTGGGGAGCAAACTGGATGTCTCTCTCAGGGGTACAAATTTTTGGAGGAAAATGCCCAGGATTCTCAGCACAGCAACCTTGGGAAACGGGAAGAGACTTTGTGTGTAGGGAGCTGGTTCACCATCACAGAGACCTGCACACAGTCCCTAAAATGTGACTTTCAGAAGCTCTGCCTGTTCCTTTTCCTGTCCTACTTGAACAGTGGGAAAGTTGTCTGCAGCAGAGGCTGACCCTAGGTACAGCCATGTAACCCCATGCCCAGAAAGGTTGCATCATGTCTACATCTATGGAGATGCTCACTTTGGGAACTCCAGGACGTTCAGTGACAGTAAGAAGCAGCAGCATAAGAGCAAGGAGATGGTCATATTCTGACATGGTTTTCTTCCAGTTGATCAAGGGTTGGACTCGATGATCTCTGAGGTCCCTTCCAACCCAGCCCATTCTATGATTCTATGATTCTATGATTCCTCTGAGCCCTAGGACCCTCTCACACAGCAAAAATTATATGGGTTTTTATAGGTAAGTTATGTTATTAATTATATTTATGATATGATGACATGATATGATATCATATCATATTATACTTAGTGAATATAGGATAGCATATAGTTACTCATTTCATCCTTAGCATGCCTAGAAAAGCAGAGTTTTATTCCCACGTATGGCATTTTAAAATGTGTTGCCTGCATCTTTATTTAAAAAAAAAAAATTTATTGACAGACTTCTGCCTCTCCAGAGACTGACTTCACATGAAAGATGGTTTAGAGAGGAAAAACTCCATTCAGTAAAGGCATTTTTCTGTTCTCACTGGCTCCAGCAAGCCAATTTTTTTGTCTTAATTTTTTTTTCCCTTTCAGCAATTTTATTAAACATGTCCCACAATATGTCTGCCCTCTACAAACCAGATAAATCAGAGGGGACAGAAACTTGGGCATGGCAGTAAAGGTTTTACTCCAGAAGCTTTTGAAGGTCAGTTTTAACTTTGCTGTGAGCTCCGTGCAATGGGATTTAGGTCAATCACAGACAGCTTGGTCATCCTGAGGTCTACAATGAAATGATTTCTCCCTGTGTGGACCTGGTAATTCTTGCACACTGCAACAGCCATTGCTCTGCACTTGGGTTTGCCAGCTGCAGTAGAGGTCTGTTTCACCTGCTATTAGTGCCAGGGTAGGAACCAGCATCACCTATTGAGTCTGTCTACTTTTTAATAACCAAATACTTTCCAATGGCTGTGTTATGCTTTGCTGGTTTTTTGTGGGTTTTTTAGGTTAACTGCTTCCTTTCATGTCCAGCACCAGCACCACCTGTTTTGTTGCCTTCCTTACTTTTCAAATAGCACCATATCTCTGCTCAGAAATTCTCACTGGTTTAGTTGGGTGATGAAATTCACTGTTGTCAATTGAAAGGTAAAGAAGAGGAGGAATCTAGGTGTAGAGAATGGCCATATTTTGCATGCTTGCATGACCATCACAAAATTTTAAGTTCAAAAAGGCCCAGGCAATGTGACCTACAGCCTACTGAGTGTTAAAAACCATCACCTGTTCTGGTTACTACTCCATTTATCTTGTTTTTCCTCCCATCCTTTAGGAATACAAACAAATTATGTTTATACTTTTTGCCTCTCTTTAGAAACTATGCTACCATTATACATGCTTTTTCTCATAATTTTTTTTTAGCAGGGACAGGATTAAGAATGGAATTGCAAGGGAGGAAAATGTTTGTACAAGCTTCATTTTTTTATTTGATAAGAAATAGCTCCCAGGTAAAAGGAGACATTCTTCTTGGATAAATTCTTCAGAGCTCAAACAGGAGGTAGGCTGAGGTTTGCATGGTAACCCATCATTAGTACTGTTATTACTTCCAGAATCCAAACAACCTGCTGTTTTCCAGCAGCTAGAAAGAAACCATAAAAATATCTTGGACTGCAATCAGGAAGGCTTCTTTTAGAAGCTCTTCTTTTAGAACTCCAATGCCCTTTAAAAATGTAAGTTTTTTCCTTCCCCTTTCATTTCTCTAAGGTTTGGTTGCTTTTCTTTTTTTTTTTTCCTTTTCTTTCCTTTTTTTTTTTTTTTTAAATGAAGAATACGACAGGGATTAAAATGAAAAAGGATCTGGAATCATTTTGACTGAGAGGAAAGAAATATTTGTACATTATTCATCGTACTCTCGGTTATTCATCAAAAGTTTCATTCTTCAACTAAAGTCTTTTCCTTATCTTAAAGCCACTGACATGAATATATATCACTGAGTTAAAAAGATTGAATTACACTTCTCCTGCTGCTGCTAAGATTCATGGAAGCTCAAAGCCAGCCTAGTCCCTAGGTGTACCAAGCCAGTGCATTTTATGATTTTCGGAGAACAACGCTAACAGGGTTTGTCTCTTCATTGTGATACAGAGATGATTGAAAATATGCTCCTGTATTGCTTGATAAAAGACCTTTGCCAAAAAGGAGAGCAGATTTGTCATTTGAGAACATTACCCATGGGCCTTAAGAGACCTACTTGACAGCAAAATCTCTTGCAGAGGTTTTTTTTTTTTTTTTTAAAGCAGTATGTTCTCCCATCTTCTCTGACTACTGTCTTGCCACATGAGTACAGGAGAATAAGTGACATTTTCTTTCTTTTCTTTTCTTTCTGGCTGTTAGTGCTTGTTCAGAGGAAGAATTTGTACCAGTTTGGTGAATGGGCTCATGTCTTCCCCATGTGTTGCCTGTTCTTCAAGTGCACTGCTCTAAAATGGGCACAGGTGTAGTGGTGCTGGTGCCCTCAGTGCACTGCTGCCAGAGTAACACTTGAAGTGCAAAGAAATGTGGATTAAGGTGAGTTTGGTGTCTGACAGTTTTGGTTGTCTACAGGCAAGATGCCCTTTGCAGGATGAGCTGTGTGCTGCTGGCTTGAGGCAGAAGAGTCAGGAGGGCCAACTCTCCAGCTGTGTGATGGAAAATACAAAGAGCTGTTTGGAGATTCTGCTCAGTCATTGGAGTTGGTGGCTCCAACACAGCAGCTGAGAGGCTGAGTCCACTGGTGTGCAGGACATGGTGCAGCCTTGCTCTGGGGAGTGTCAGCTGCACCTCTGCATTCTTACTGCCCACTGCAATAAGAAAGGGCTGTCCCTTGGCACTGCTGTACCAGGGAATAAACTTGGTGGCATCTACCCCAAATTTACTGAGAAGAGAAAATAAGAAGAGCGTAAGGGTGTCCTCAGTTTCCTGCTGGGTCTTGATGACAGCAGTCTTCACTGACTTTACATTTGATACACAAAGCCTTCATTTTTTTCCTGATCATTTTAAAAAGACTTTGAAGATTGAGGGGCATCAAATATACAACAGACAGAAAATAAGCCTGGGGCTCTCTCATATCTGTGTCACA
This sequence comes from Florisuga fusca, assembly GCA_038090715.1. Taxonomy (NCBI): domain Eukaryota; kingdom Metazoa; phylum Chordata; class Aves; order Apodiformes; family Trochilidae; genus Florisuga; species Florisuga fusca. The sequence continues at coordinate 4,154,392 of JAAWXA010000010.1, read as the reverse complement.
CAAGTGCTGACACAGGTGTAAGGTGTGAGGAAGATGTTACTGTCTCTACAAATATCCCCAGGCCAAGGAGGTACCTCAGGGCTGTCAAACAGATGTCGCGTCCTTCTGCAAATGGAGATCAGTGAAGAAAAATTCCTTCATCTTTATAGCCTTTGAAGTGTGAATTTGGTTTCATGATACAGTCTTAACTCTTAAATAGAGATAACTTTTTCACCAGTTTTGGTGTGCATTTCTACACACCAAATAGTACACAGTATCAAAGACCAACAAAACCAACAGCAATGCAATAATATTGTCTAATGATATCAAAAGCTAACATATGACTATATATTTTGATAGGATTTCAGACCTAGAGCTATCATCAGGCATTTCACTGCAGAACTGCTATATTTTACAGAAATAAACATGATCATCCTCAGCCAAATTCTCCTGTAGTGACCCAGAAGTGCATTTTTCTGCCTGTACAGGCAGATGGGTACTCACCAATCCTTGTTTTGTTCCATAACAAGGACAAGTTAGTTGATCAGCACTGGGCCATATATCATTCTGCAACAACATGCCTTTGATGGGAAAATTGACTGCTGCAATTTGAGCAGAGCTGAGCTCTGACTTGCCAAGGGCATGTGGTGATAACTTGAACTTAGGGGAAATCAGAAGAGGAAAACTGTAATTAAAATCCCCACTGAAGTTCAGAAAAGCTGGATAAAGCAATGATAAAATGCCCCAGGAAAAAAAAATGGTACCGTTGTTGTTATTTCAGTTAAATGGATCTAAATTAGTGTGGTGATGATGAGAATCTATTTTTAGAAAACATAAAGGACCTTTATATGTATTTTTCTTGTCCTTGGGCAATTAGCAATTGCTGGTTTTGCATTTGCCTCCCCCAAACCATAATACTTCCAAATTTTGCTCCCTCTCGGTGCTGTAAAGTCCAGAAAAGAGGGATGGGTTTTAAACTCAGCCCAAGTAGCCATCGACTTACATATTGCAAGAAACACACTGTAAGAAGGCCCAGTGGGAAATCCCATTTTCTGTGGTTTGAATACCCTTCCTTCTCTCTGAATTATGAAGTGTGGTTGGGCAAAAGGTAGCTGGGGGGGCCCGGTTTCTCTCTAGCTGGTTGAGCAGGAGCAGAGCTGACCCAGGCAGATGACCAATTAGTGAAAGCAAATAGCAGGCTGCTGCTGCAAATGAAGTGAAGGGTTTTTTCGGCCTGTGCCAAAAATAAATGAGCCTGAAGTTAATCCAGCTGTCCTACCTCTGCACTCAGCATTCATTCACTATGCCTATGCTAGTGGGTGTCATTTTTAACAAGAGAACAAAGACTTAGAGAAATTTAGAGAGGTGTCTTATTTGTTTTGAGCTCTTAAACCTCTTAATTTCCAAGACCTGTGCAAAAGCCTTCTAAAGTGCAAAAGGTTTCTAAAGTATGTGCAAGAAAATACTGAAAAATCTCATTTGTGCCATTTGTACTACCAGAAAATGTGCCAGTGGTAGCAGGTCCCTGAATTGTTAAAGAAGGTCACAGTCCATTAGGACTGGGAGGGTGGTGTAAATCAGCACGCTGCTCTGATGCCAGTCACTCACACTGACTTTCGAAGATCTGCACTGATTTATGCCAGCCCAGGCCCTGACCCCTTGCAGTACTGGACTGGCATGTACCAGGCCAAAAACTAAAATGATGTCTTCAGCAGCTGCCCTTAATTTACAAGTTACTTTTTTTCTCTGTTTCCCCTTTTTGAACCCTGGAGTGCTCTCTTTCCACATGAGATAAGTTTTCTTGGAAATGATTGTTTAATGGGAACATCTGGTGTGGGGATGGAAGACTTACTCCTCCTTTTCTCATTGCATACTTTAAAAGTTGATATTTTTTATTTCCTTTTCCTAAGCAGAGAAAAAAAAAAGGATCATTTTTTGACAGAACAGACTGTGTTCTTTAGTTATTTAATGTGTGCGGGAGTAATCTGCAAGCCATGACTCAGGAGCTCTCCCCATAATTAAAAGTTATCAGCTGTAAAGTCTTGGTTTCTGATTAAAATGTAACAGTCCTTCCCATTGTTCAATTAGTGCTAACTAGATTGTACCTGTGCACAATACTCCTTGCAATTCAATAACCCCAATCTGGGATAATCCTTTTTTGTGGGGGAAAAAAAATCTTACAAAAAGAACCTCAAAAAACTCCTGAGTTTGTTTAATTTTGTGCTGTCTAGAACTGTGGAATTTATTTTTTTTTTTAATAAGAGGTGTGTATTATGAAAATATTATTTGCTTTCATATTTTCCCCTTCACTTCCCTCTTCCTATTTGCAGTGGGGGTGCTACAGAAAGATGAGCTCCACATGGGCTTTTATAATAACTAACTTCTAATAATAATCAACATCTAGTGTTGTTGGTGTATTCAAAGATTCCTTAAAGTTGTGTTCATGCACCCCCATGTTTTTTTGGTTAATCCAGCTTTAGCCAAAGTCCCCAACAGCTGAAATTGATTTACAGTGATCCAAAGGAAAATGCTGAGGGCACACAGAAAGGATGTGGATTTATGGCAGCCCTGGCCCTGACCTGGGCAGGTAGCAGTGACCCACAGTGTTGATATGAGAAAGGTGGAGAGCCACCTTCTCAGTCTACACAGGAATGTCTTAAATGGGGAGCTAGTATCCCTGATTTGTTTAGGGCAGGCTCATACTATCTACAGAGAAAAGCAGCTTCACAAACCACACAGCAAAAAAAATAGATTCAGCAGTGGGCAATATCCATCAGTACTTTAAGCTGCAGGATTCTGCTGTGGCTAACCCAGGTACAGTGATGGCACTGGGTGAAAAACTGAAGAGATGAGCATTGATTTACCTAAATTCATTGAAGCCTCCAAAGAAGACAAAATAGCATGTTTTTTCTCACCCTAGGATCAAAGCTCTAGATAGTTTGGCTAAAGAGTGGGGCAAACCCACAGCAGCTTGAGCTGAAAGTCAAGTAACAGAAGCCCTTCTCCATTTTTTTTTTTTTATTTTTATTTAATGTCAAACAGATGGAAAGTGATGCCAAAATATAGAATGCAATTCAGATCTGTGTATCAGGTAGAATTACCTGCTAGTTTGGGTAAAAACTAACATGTAAAATGATTTAAAACTGCATGGCTCAGCAGCCTGTGCCTCATCCACCTGCCCAGGCAATGATCTGAGAAGAACCATCTGAATCCAAGAAGTCTGCAGTTGTTCCAGCTCATTCCCAGTTAAGCCAAGCAAGGTGTATGCACCATTTGAAACTGCCTGCACAAGCTGATTGCATGATAAGCAGAAAAAAGCAGCTCCAAATTAGAAACCAGAGCCTAATTTCCAGTGATTGATGTGCTAGGCCATACACAGTGCTTGTGAGGAGCCCTGAGCCTCCTGTGCCCAAAGGGGCAGGAGCAAGAAACATCTTGTCTGTCCATTCTTGTTCTACATTTTTTTTCCTCTTTGTATTGCCAAAAAATCATATTTGAATAAAGACATGAATTTGTTGCTTTTAAAATATACTTGCAGTTCCCTGCAGTGGACATCTGGGTCCCTAGTAAAAGACCTCTTGGTCTTTTGGCCTCCTATTGCCTGAGATATTTAGAAAATCTGTGCCACATCAGCTGGGACTTTCAAATGAACCCATGTATCACCAGGGATAGCCTATAAAGGACTGATTAAAATATATCAACTTGGTAAGTGAGAGCTTGGCTATCTTGAAAAACAACCTATCTCTTCTCTAATATTGAAGCAATGTGTCCCACTGTCTTCATTTCTGCTTCCCAGCTCCTCTGTTTGCTCTGATGAGACACTGTTCTCTGTGTATACAGCTTGGTTCCACTTCTCTTCCCTTCTACTGCTTCTCTTTTAAAAATGCAAACAGTCAGCTGTTCATCAGAACCCTGCTGTTTTCCTAGGTATTTTATTATCAGCCTCGTGACATTGGGAATTTGGATAATTTTGCTCTAAGCATATTTCATTGTGCAATTATAATATCAGGACTGTGTCAAAAGAGGTATACAAATGGCACTTTGAATGCCTCTTTGGGGTTTTTGTCTGTGCTTGGTGTTGTTTCACTGTGCTTTTGTTGAGCTTTAGTCTCAGAAATAGTACACGGCTCATTTATTTCCTAGGTTTAACAACCACCATGGTAACTATCAGAACCCACAGTTATATGATGTTATGCTTTCCTTCACTATTTGAACTCCATCTTCTGGATTTGTCATGGAAATGGGCTTGATGAGTTAGATGCAGATAAAAGGGGGAGAGAGGCCACAAAATCTGGGGTCACCACTGCCTGTGGTAGCCAGAAACTTCTCTTTCAGTTTGATTTACTGATACCTGCATTTGAAGTACCCTAATGGCAATAGTGTGGCTGAGATGCTGGAGTTTTCTCCCAGAAAGATGGGGAAGGATGTACTGACCATTACCGCTGGAATTAGTGCGCCCTCAGACTTCCCAAATCTAAATTATGTTCAGTTGAGAACTTGGAGCAAAGAGAAATGGTTTGGTTTTAGCAGAAGTTTCTCTTATTAAAAGGAACAAATGGTCTGTAGGATGAACAGTGTCCCTCTCACTTTTTGGTCTCCTCTCTCACTTTTGCCATCCCACTGGGAAGATTTTTTGTCTTTGTGGAGAGGAACATTTAGCTGGGGAAAAAAATAAAACCCCCAAAACATACCCAAACCTTTCACAGCTCAGTGATTTATTTCTCCAAGTGACTTGTGTACTCTATCTGTGGAACAATTCTCTACATACAGGCCTCTATTTTGTTATTTCCCCTTAAGGGGCAATTAACTGTGTGAACAGCTTCAAAACAAAAATCCTGGGTCTTTTCATTAGGGGAAACCATCTCTGCTTCCAAAAGCCTCCTGGGAAACAGGAGTTATTAAAGCCAGGGTGGTGTAAAAAGCTTTGTGAGCATGCAGAAATGGAACCACCATGAAACATTAATGACCTCAATGAATTAGCAAATCTTAACCTAGAATAGAATTATGCTACCTCTAGGGACAAGAGTGCACCTCCTTGGATTTTATTTTTTTAATGCTAGGGAAAATGTAGGCTTCAAATTTTCATGTGAAGAGAAAAACACTTCGGGGCTGTGAACTGAAGAAGTCAATCAAGCTGGCCCTGGGCCAGTGATGTATAGAAGGTAAACATCCTAATTGTCAGCTGCTGCCTCTGCTCCAGTCACTGATATTGCCAAGACACTGGCTGCTTAATGCAGATTGTTAAGTGAAGGGTCACCTGATTTATTTTTCTTTTGGTTCTCAATGAGCAAAATCCACTGCTGAATCATATTTCTTGCATTCATAAGTAGCTGTATGTCTTGCCACTTATAAAGCACTGAAGAAACATTTGGCAGTGGTATGCCAACAGCAGGCAACTGTTCAGGGTGGTATTGATCCCATGGAAATTACTGTATGGGTCTCTCCTGTGAGCTATGATCCCTACTAAAGTTGGGTGATATTTCTCCAAGGAATGCTTTGTTCAGCAATGGCAGAAAAAACACAATTAGGAATGCAGTGAAACTGTGCAGAATAATTTATGCTGAAATCTGCGAACATCAGTCTCAAGAAAATATATATCCCTCTCTGCCAGCTTTAGAAAGGATGGCTCAAGTTTGTTTATATGTTGCTACTGAAAAAGGCAGAAGTCTCTGATGAATGGTGGTGATTTCTTTACTGATTTTTTTCCTTCTTTTGTCTTCCTTTTCTATCACAGGGTTCAAGGAACATGTCTCACATGGATGACAAACCAATCGGGACTGGAAGGTGTGGGAAGCTGGGGAATGTGCCTGTGGTACGGATTATTTGGGAAGAAGGCATAGGGTACATTCCACTGATTCTCATCCTGGGACGTGTGTGTCATTGGAAGACAGGAATGGTCACCCAGGGCCAGAATAAGGGACCACCTGGCCCAGGACCCTCATTCTAGCACTGGCTGTAAACAGAAAATTTACAGAAGGAACAAGACAAGTCTGTGAGATGCTTCCCTGCTAGTGCTCTGCCTGCTTCCAAACCCAAAGGCAATGATATTTCTGTAATACAACTACCCATTGCCTGTGGTGTATAAAGCACCTTGGGGGTGCCTGAGAAAAGAACTAATGATTCAGTGTTAGGTCCAGTGCTACTTTGTCCAGTGCTAACTGAGCTTCTGTTCTCTGTTGCAGTTCTGAAGTTAATCCAAAATATTAGATCCATCCATCAAGAACCCACAGTATTAAGTTCCCACCTTGCCATGGTACCTAAATGTCACTGGTAAGTAAGGTCAAGGTGAAGAAAAAAATGGCTATGGCCACACACAGCTTTGTAAGGTGGGCAGGTTAATAGGCAAGAATATTAAACATTCTTTGCTACCACAAGAGCTGAGCAACTGCAACAAGCAGGGTACGTGTGTGTGAGGAGGGAACCAGAAGAAGCATCTTTGCACTGATTTGCTCAGTGCTTTGCTCAGAGTAATTACCCTGAGCTCTAGCTTGATTTTATATCTTTGTCCAGACCCCATAGTAAGAACAAAGAATTCTCAAAAAAAGTCTGTGGCACAGATGAAATTAAAGCTAATATAACAGAAAATGGATTTTTAACTTTTCATTAATTTTTTTTTTTTTATAATGGAATTTTAAGTTTTTGCTTTATGTTTATAGACACATGATGTGGTGCATATCCTGTTTGAAGGAAAAATTCTTCTGGTATCAGGCAAGGCTTTTATTCTGGTTTTAAACTTTAATGTTTGTTAAAAAGTAATAATGCATCTTTGTGGCATGGGTTATGGTGGTAAATATTTAAAGAAATTGCATAAATCTGCCCTGTTCCAGAGGCAAAAGTTTGGGAAGGATGCTGCCAAATTTGGAAAAGGTACTTTTTTGGTTCTGAAGCAGAGCTAAGATCAGTCCTTCCCCCTCTGCCTTTCCCCAGCATGAATTCTGCAGAACAGAAAGTACTTTTGCTCACATTTAATTGAGCATCTGAGTGTCTCTGCCATAAAGAAGCATCAAACACACTAGTGTCATCTTCTTTGTGATCTGTGCATTGATTTTTCCATGGTAGAAAGCAAAGCAAGCTCAGGAAGATATTGTGTAAAAGTTTAAAAAAGTTAAAAAAAAAAAAACAGCAGCTTTTCTATGTTGTTGATTCTAGCTGAGATAAACAGTCCCAGGAACACGCTCAGTATGAGTCTGCCAGCACATATCCTATCAGCCTTTGGGTAGCTCACCTAGATAAGAAGCTAGCCACGGGGATGTTTTTTGATATTACATGCAGCTCATGGCACTATTAGGAAAGTCTAACTTAGGAGACCCTTAGAGCAGCAGGGGCATGTTGATACCTGGGTGTCTTTTACCTGCCTCAAGTCCTAACCTGGTCAGCATAGGCAGAGCTGTAGTTACTCATCTTGGATGTCCATTTTACAACATTCTCCCAGGTCTGGGAGGGAGATGTCTTTAACTGCACATGACAATTTTTGTAGAAAATTCTGAGGAAACCAATTCCATTCTAACTGAGGAAACAAAGATCTAAACATTATTCATATATTTAATAATGAAAATCAGGTTGAAAAGGGACAGAGGAAGACCTAGGAGGTTTGTCACTAGCTGAGAGTCTGTACCAGTCCCTGGGCCAGTGTGTTCTTTGGTAGCACCAAACAGAGTAGGTAGTTGGGATTTTCAGTGGGGATTAGTCTTGTTGCTTGTACAAATCACAGATCAAGAAAGACAAAAGCCCACATTTGTCGAGCCTAACTCTCTCTATACCCCTTTTGACTTGCAGGGTTGTAGTCTTTTTGTGCTAAGTGGTGAACACCACAAAGTTGTCACTTGTTTTAAGAGCCTGTCAGCTTTCACATTTTATTAGACTCTGCAGCTATAGTCAGAAAATTTCAAGTCACAGAGCTTCTCAGTGCTTTCTGGGACAGCATATTCCATTTTCAAAGCAGGACTTTCATCAATGCTAGAGCAGACCAGCTGCAGCTTTATGTAGCCAAGTCTTTAAAGTTGCCAAGGACAGATCTCCACCTCTGGTAACTTCTTCCTATGCTGCAGCAACTTCCTTGTGAAGTCATTTTTCCTGTTGTCCCACCTGAACTGCCCAAGCTGAAATATGTGGCTGCTACCCTTTATTTTAGTAAAGAAACAGCTCTAGGGATCCTTTTTAGGCTTCCTTAAATCATTTGTATCTAATACAGGACATTTGTAGATCAGGTGCATTTTGTTTGGATTATAGAGCATGCTACTCAATCCCAGCTAGATCTGTGAGGAGATCCTTGGCAATCCACCCTCTCCTATGGACCATTGGTTAAATGCACAGTACTGCAGTTGGTGCCTTGTAACAGTTTTTGGTGGATGAAAAAACTTGAGGGAAACAAAATAAAAATACAAATCAGACAGCTCTCCAGATTGCTCCATTGTAAATCCAGTGTTTGTAGCCCCCCTGCCTCCCTCCATGCTGCCACCAGTTAATGACATGGCCAAGCTGTGAAGGCAGCAGTAACATTAAAAAAGCCCATGTGACAGTCTTGTTGCCACAGCCAGCTGCAATGTTTTCCCAAAGCTGAGGGAAGAAAACCAATTAAATAGTCTTGCCTTGCACACAGAGGCTGATGCTGCTACTGAGCAGAGAAACAATCTCACCAGTTCCCATGGAAGAAGGAAGAGCTGAGGAGCACAAGGGGGAAGGCAAGTGACTGGCAGCTGGTGGAGGGCATACCAGAAGCATTTTCCTACTACAGACCCTATCAGGAATCAGTTTGTGGATCTCTCCTTTCCACCTTTGGTGCCTTTTGTCTGAAATCTGGACACCACAGGCAGCACACAAACTAAACTTGTCAACCTCTCATTTAAAGGTGCTGTGGATGGCCACAATGCCAGTTTTGGCAAAGTCACTCCTCACCCTCCCATCCCCAGTATTCTTCTCTAGTTTATGCTAACTAATTCTTTTTCTTGCTCCCATTATGCAGCTTTGCTTGCCATAATGAGAGAGACCTGCTCGTTAGCATCGGAGCCTTTGAATGCCATTCTGAGGGCACCACTGCTAAAGATTATTAGCTAGGAGAAAATAAAAAATACTGAGCCCTGCAAAACAACAGCCCAACCACCAAACAAACCACGAGCCTCTCTCTTCCAGCTGATATCTTGCAAAGGGGATGCTCTGGAGACTCATGAGCAGTTGTGGACGTGTTACCACTACCAGCTGACCTAGTCAGGGGTGTTGTGTCACCCCTCAAGCCCTGAAATGCAGTGCAAGAATTGCACCTGACTAAAAGAATAAATCAGTTGCAAATCTCCCATGTTGTCAGGCTCACAGCCACAGCAGAATTTACAAGAGTTTGGGGGAAACAATGGTTCCAGCAAATGACAGCAATTTAGTAGGATTTGTGAAGGTTGGCCAAGTGAGACAATAATTATTATTTTTTTTCCTTCAGGATCACACAAATGGCCATGGGTAGCCAACCATTTGGCTTGTAATTTAATTGCAACACAATGCCAACAAAGAACAAATTTTATAAATCTGTACCTTGGCTTCCTGCATGTCAGGAAGGTTTCTTCAAAACCTACGATTCTACAGAAAGAAGATTAATAAATCTAGGATATAATACATGAAGAAACAAAAAAGTTCGAGGCTTTAATGGAGGAAATATCCCAGTGTTGACTCATTCCTGCTCAGAGTATTGTGTGTCTGTTTGTGCACACTTACATCTGCTGAACATGATCGTACACTGCAACAACTGATGAGGTAGGTATGTCTGCAAAATCCACCATGTGCATGTTCATGGATTTAAATTCTTTACAAAATAATGTGGGGAGGTGACTGGAAACATATTTTGATGGCAAAGCTAATAATAAAATGAAAGATTTCTGCCAGGAAATAAATTTTAAAATGTGTGTGTTTGCAACACAGAGAGATCTAGGATTCAGAACTAAGCACTGGTGATGTTTCTAGTCAATTCAGAATGATTTGAATGAAGTACTTAAAAGGGATCTACCTGGTCCAGAAGTAAAATCTACCCTTTCTTCACCCAGAAGATGTGGAAACAGACAAGGACTACCAGAAACTTTCCCAGGAGCATACACATTTCTGTGCTTGGGAGCAGGTCTAAGACAATATGGTCAGAAGCCCCTTTTCCTTTCCTTTGCAGCAGAAGCAAACCAAAATAATGTGGAACAGCTCGTTCTATTCTTAGCAAGGATATGAAAAAGCCCTTGGTCAGAGTTTCCTTTCTGGTATTTTGCTTTTTCTGAAATCCTAATACAAGCCTGTGTTTTCATTATTAAAAAAAAAAAAACTAAAAAAAAACCCCAAAAAACAGCAAACCAAAATATAATTTAATTACCACTCTGATTAAATTTGGCCTTTTGCTTTCCTTCACAGTCAGCCTCCTCAATTTCATCTCCCTGACGCCTCTCTCCATCGTATTGATTCAGTATTGTTAACCTTTCTTTATTACTTGTTTATGTTCCCACATCAGTTTAAAAACATCAATAAGAGGCTTTTTAAAAAGGACAGAAGCAACAAATAGAGAGACATTGAGGAAAGGTCATGGATGCAGAAGGAGGCAGTGCCTGCTTTATGGAAGGAGCAAACAGACAGTAGAGAAAGGTTAGTGGTCCTGCTGCTGAAACAGGGGAAGGATTTGTTTATCCAACAGAAATACCTGCCACTGATGCAGATTTTGTAGCAGAAGCAGATATCTGTTTTGCCCAGTGTGAGCTTTGGGCTGCTGGGAAAGGCTAGATCTAGGCTCAGTAACAAGGCTGAGATGGTCTGCATGATGCTTGTCTTTGAGGATCAGGAAGCTCTGGATGTGGCTGGGTGTTCATACATTCTGTTTGAGCATAAACCATTTACTGCTCTGCACAGGCTGGAGATGTGTTAGTTGGCTGTGTTAAAGAGGAAGAGTAGCTGCATCGGGGTGTGACTGAATGCATTCAGCCATTAGCATTTACACCCTTGGGTTAAGAGCTACCCAGAATCCCAAGAGAGCTTTCTCTGTTTGGGACTCCACTGAACGAGGAAAGCACCCCAGCTTGGAGGAGCTAGCTTAGGAAACTAATTCCTCCTCTTGGCCCATAAAATGTTCTCTGGGCAACTTACATTTCCATCCTGGATCAAAGCCTGTCCTGAGTGATGTTAGTACCTTTGTTTTGAATGCAATAAAGCATGTATTGCACAGCAATAAACTGTTCAATGACTTCAGAGGAGACTCAAGTCCTTCTCAAGGGTTTCACCAAGGACTGAAGACCATTAAGGACTTCCCATTCTTTGCTGCACAGAGAGTTCATATGAGCTGGAAAATAGAAGGTTAGTGTGGAGGAAAGACACCTTGTCTAACCTCAGCTTTCTGAAACCTTAGAGATTCCTTGCACAAGACATAACTGCACCTCACTGCTTGCTCTGGTACCACCTCCAGACAATGATGTCTGTGACTAGAGATCATACTTGTACTAATTATTGCAAATGCCTTAAATGCAAGTGCAGCTTCTCTAAGCTCTGCTGGGGAAGAAAAAGTGCTACAAGAAAGCAAGAAGTAGAAGAGTGGTGAGTAATTCAGCACTAGGCTGTGCCCAGGTCTCTGAGCATGCCAGTGAGCAGAGGGAACTAAAAATTCCTGAAGAACAGTAAGGGTTCCCTGAGCACATGAAGGTGCTTCAGTAACTGTGCCAGGCATTGTTTATTTTCATATCAAAGGTTGGATCAAGGAAGGAGTCTCACAGTTAATGAAGGTCATGTATGAACTGTGATGAAGGGCTCAGTCCCTGGGATAGCTGCTGATGAGGTCATGTTGAGTGTTAGTATTTATTGTCCATGTTAAGAACATCTCAGTGCAATTCCTGACAGAAGTCTAAGTAGATACTTGCTTTGGTCAATAATTAGGTCTGAAGTGGAGCATACCTATGACCCACCCTGGGGCTGGGTGACATGAGTTCATATGGCTGGCATGGAGTAGAGTCTTGAACTTGCAACCCTAGAAGTTAAATGAACACATTCTCTCACACAATAATGTTACCCATTTACTGTGAAAGTTCACCTGAGAGAACAATTTTCACTCAAACTCCATGAACAGGCATTTTATCCAACCTTACTCTTCAGTCTTAAAATGTATCTTTACTAAGCACAGTATGGCTATTTGTACAGAAAGAATGACTATTGAGGTCACACAAGGGGATTTGATTTTTCTGAGAGGAATGTTCATATCTCTAAAGAGCATACCCTGGCTTGGGCTATTCAGTTCCCTCATGAGATCAGTGATTTTTGACATAAAGCACCTTAAGCTCCATTTTTCCATCCCTAGGATTAAAGTCCCAGAATTTAAATGCTGATCATTCCTAATATCCTTCTTTCACCTAATATGGGAAATCAAGGAATAGCACAGTTTTCTTCTTTTGGCTTCCCAGTCACCTGAAGATCTTCAGAGGCAACCACTGTGTTATAGCTGTTTTTTCTTTCCTTTTGAAGTTCTTTATTCCATTATACCATGGATACTTTAGCCCTAGGCATGTTGCTTTGCTGCTAGTTTACAACAGCACTGTTCTGTAACAAGTAACATGGAATCTGATCAGTATTTCAAGAGGGACCATGTACACCTTGTACAGAGCATATTAGCAACAGATAAAGATTGTTTCAGTCTGTTTTGTCATTTTTTTCTTGTCAAAACTTTGAGAAATCAGCACGAAGTGACTATTAATTGTGGCTGAAGAAAATGGCTTTCAGGAAGTTAACAACTCACACCGTAAGAAATCCTCAGCCCTAGCAAAGAGAAGATGCAGAGTACAGTTTATAAACTATTCTTGCAGAGAATACTGTACTACAAAACAAAGTTAGTGCTAGAACAAGCTTATTAGTGATGGTTAATAAGTCCAACTCTTTAAATCAATGTACACAAACTAAAGAATAATAAAGACAGACAAACTGAAACTGAAAAAGAAAAAAACAACAACCAACAGATAGCAATATGGAGTATTAGAGGGATGGAGTAACAGAAAATTAAGATTCGCTATCTTCTTGTGAAGAATGCCTCTGTAGAAGATATGCTTGGTCTAAGCACATTTTGTGTTAGTTAATTACCTATCAATTAGTAATATTGATGAAATGTCATAGTTTTGATATTCAGGTCAGCCTGAATAGAGCCTTCTGATCCTGAAGAACCAATCTGTCTGGAAATCACTGAGTGCAAAGGTAGCATGAAAGTAAAGTCCAGGCTTTTGGCTGTATTCCAGATGCTTAATCAGCTCTTGGTTTCTTAACAAAGTTCTTTTAGCCTCTCAAATATATGTGGCTCAGTGCAGCGTAAAGACAGATAGATTGTTTTTAATCCTATGACTGTGGAATAGCACTTCCAAGAGGATCTGAGTAATACACAGTGAAGTAATTTGCCATAATTATTATTAGGTACTGTTGTTAATTAGTCCAACCAAAAAGAAAAAAAAAAAAAAAAGAAAAAAAAGAAATAAAAGAACCAGGGAATTCTTATGAAATCAATTAAGTGGAAAGGAAAAAGAGAAGATGGATAATGAGATACTCTGAATAATAAGAGTTTCATTTATATTAACTATGCTGCAGGGAAGACAGAGCATTTGTGGGTGGGCAGAGGATATGCCTTGGCAGTAAGCTACCTCCTTCCTTCTTTGAAAGAGCACTGATCCCAATAACTAGAGATCAGATTGGAAGGTAAAACATTCAAAACAATGGGTGGGAACTTAGAGGAAAACTGTCTTCCCTATCATTGCACTTTAAATTAACATCATTCCAGGATGTGTGATAAAGGACACATAGTTACGAAGGGAAATGTAGGTTGTAAAACCTACAATAAACAGCTACAAAAATTATTTTTGAGATTTAAATCTGACTGGGTTTAACGAAAAGATCTTGTTAGCTCCTTTGTTGGAATACACTGTGTATGCAATTTGGTCAACAAGCAGCATGACCTTCTGCAGGGAGTGTTTGGGTGTGAAGGCAGCTCCCTTGAGGGTGCTGGTTCTAGCAATGAATTAGCTCATACCCACACTGCTCCTGCCTACCACCATCCCTCCCACCCTCCCAGAGAAGTCTTCTTTCTCCACTGGCAGCTTCCACAGCTTCCACCTGTGCTAGGTCTGTTAAGAACCCATTGGATCCACCAAACACCACCGGGTGTTCAGCTTCACCACGGCAGAAACTGCAGTCATAATAGATCTGGAAGAAGCTCAGGTCTTACTCTGCAAGTTAAAGCACAGAGTTTGCTTAAAGACCTGAGCAGGGTCTCTATATCCACACGATACAGCAGTAACTCTGGCCATGCTCTGCCTACAGAAGCCTTTGCTGCAATGATCTTTCAGCTCCTGGAGACAAAATACCGAAAAGGAGGGAGGGAGCAACTTCAGCAACTGATGTGTGTCTCCTGCTGGCTACACAGTTTAGAGAGGGCACCATCTAGTTTCAAGTAGCCATATAAACAGCTGAGGACTTCTCTGAGACTCCTCTGAGCCCCAGGTTCCAGCTTCAAATGCCTCATATAATGAAAGCTATGCTGCAGCCTGCCAAAACTGTTGTTTCCCTGTGATGCTGAGGATATGCTTCATGTGCCCTGAGGCTGCCTTCTACCTCTGTACTGGGTAGAGGCAAGGAAACTTTTTTGGTATTTCCCACCAAAAAATTTGTAGCAAGATTGATGATGATGATGATTACAACAAGGTCTTATCTTCTGACCACGGTTTCTTTAGCCTTCTCGGAAAACTTTTTTTTGTATTTTTATTACAAGACACTCTTGAAAAAGACGTGGATGACACTGAAAAAATTTCAGTAAGGGACCACATCAAAGCTCCACCCTGAGGCTTCGTGCCATCGGTTTACCATCTCTGATGTTGGACTGTAAAAGATCCTCTAGGAGGACTATCAGAGAAGGGTAAGCAGATAGCAATACTTCCTTGGTATAGGCTGCACTTGCCACTTAAGGCAAAAGTGGCCTTTTTGCAGTTCATAGTGCTGATGGATTTTTGTTTCCATGATGCCATTTGATACTATAGAAAGCACTAACACTGACACTGCATTTTGTTCCCACTATTGCTCCAACAAAAAGATTGTATATTTGCATTTTCTTGGCTACACAGTCTTCAAAGCCAAAGAAGTGCAGTTTTTTTTAAAAGCTTTGACGTTTCCCTAATGTTGGTGTAAGATACTCAAGAAAGGTGCTGTCTTCCATCCCCCAACTAGTACACTTTAAAATATAGAGGGGACGTTTCAACAGCTCATTTGCAATATTTGACATCTATTTATACCCATCTCACCACAAAATCACTGTGCCTATATAAATTGGGCAGGCAGATAACTTTAAAGAACTTTGGAAGGAGATCTCTGGGGACTGAAATTGCTGTGCCTTGCTAGCAAAGTGGGACGTGGTGTCAGAGTGATTCTGTGTCCTAAGTATGTGCACAGAAACAGACACCCCTATTGACAAGTGCAGAACTGCTTTCCTCATCACCTTACTATTATACAGAAAAACTGTTGGTATTTGCTTGTATGGGAGCAAAGAGTTCACAGCATAATAAATCAGAGCAAAGCAGTGATTAGATAGCCTTCTAATACCAAAATAATTTTACCCATGTTGTTGCAGAGGATGGGCACATTTGGTGTTCATGGCTTTCACTAAGTAGCTTCAGGAGATGGCCAGACTTGGCTTCTCTAATGGTTACAATGCTCATCTCCCCAGAATTAAAAATCCATGCAAACAAATTGAAGTATCTGTGACTTCCAGCCACATCTGAATTTTAAGAGTTGCTCAGAGGAATAGATTTAAATCCACATCCCAAAGGCAAACAACACCATAAGCTGCTGAATTACTCTCAGCCCTTTTTCAGTATGCATATAGCTCTGTCTCTACAAGAAAATCCCAAATGTCCTTTCATTCGTGCATGCGTACAGGTGGTGTATTTAACTTGCATCATCCTCAAACCTGCTCTTCTCAGCGTTTAATAATCCACCATCTGGGTCAATTTCCATTGTGGGAATTATTCCTACTGAGCAATGGGAATCCTTGAACTCAGCTCCTTGGGCTTCTTCCCTCCATTAGAGACCACTTTTACATACACTGAGCAAGTCTCTGGTTTCAAATCAATCCTGCTTTGATGTGACTGACATTCACAGATGCTTCCCATGCTGCAGTGGCTTTAGGATGACCCACTTCATAAACGAGCATTTTTAAATATGTACATTTTAAATTAATCTTAGCAACATTTAGAAGGGGATGGATAGGCAGACAGGTAGATGGAGGTACAGTCTTAACACAGGGTCTCAGAAGAGAGGGTTTAGAAGACCTGAGAGAACAGCATAAGTAAAACTCAACAAACCTTTGTCTGAAATCACCACAGTTCTTTTGTCCCTGTTAGTTATTTTGCTAGGAAAAGACCTCAGGAAAGAATCAGTAAGCTGCAAATGCCCTTGCATTGAACCATTCAACCAGCCAGGGAGATGAACCCACTGCCATGTGCTCCATGGTGCTCAACCAATATCTGCTCCTCAGCTTCAGATACAGAGAGCTCTTGGCCATCAAGCCTTCAATTTAAACCCCTCTGGGTAGTCTCTTATCTGAATAATGCATAAGGCTGAGACAATCTCTGCAAGCTGGAGGAAAAAAATAAGATGAGGTTTGTCAAACTGGCACAAGTTATTTGCTTGGTACTAATAAGGTGGTATTGACAGCTGAGCAGAACTGTTACGATTTTTTTCACAGTTTGAGCCTTGAAGGACTCTCTTTTAACTTGGAATATTACATCTTTAAGAGTGGAGGGTCCTGCCTCTGTTTCAGCATCACCCTTGGCCAGTTTTGACATCTCTGGAAGACTCATGAGGTAAATGTTAGTGAAACCCTTGCTGTGCTGGCACTTTAAAAGACTTCATGTCCTTATTTTTGATAACTGAAACCACCCACTTCACTTCCCCGTGCCTCAGTTTCCTCAGCTATGCTGTGTAGATAAAATATCTTAGCTTTTTTTTTTTTCCTAGCTACAAGACTGTCTCTCCAAAATCACTTTCCGAGGGCAATATAATTCCCTTGAGTTTTGGTGGTCCTCCCAAGGAACTATTAGCTGGGATGCTTCGTGCTGCAAGAAGCAGGGCTTTAGGCTTTACTCTGACACAGCAAAGCACCACACCATCTCATTGGAAGTGCACCTCTGGCCATTTCTGACCTGTGTAATGTGTCACTGCCACATGGACTAAACCAAGCTATTGCTTAACAGGGACCAGCAAAACTCCTGAGAGAAACAAGATTCTCTCTGCTGCATGAAGATCCAAGCAGCAGCTGCCTTCAACTTCTACACAGTAGCAAGTACTGACTGCTCAGCTAAACAGTGAGACATACAGGTGCTACTGCTCCACTGTCAATCAAAGTTGTCAAGAATGATTCAATTTAATTCATTCATTTTAAATAACTCTGCTTTGATTTTCATCTATGATGGACTGGCAATCTCTTCAATGGGTAAGCAGTAGCTTTTTAAGACACTGCCTGAATTGCTTTCTACTAAAGTACAATTCCCAGAAAATTCTCTGTGTCCTCCAGTGTTTCTTTCTGCTTTTTCTCTTTGTTGTGTGAATTAAGACATATTAAGACTTTACTGTAGTAAAACTATGTTACTCCCATGAAAGAGATCAGATAACACATCTCCAGGATTCCCACTAACAACAGGAGTGGATCTGGGCTAAAAAAGGGCATCTTTTCAGCTCTCTTCCTTCAGTCTCTCAGCTCTTGCATAGCTCAGATTCATCAGATTATGGGCTGAAGCCTCCTTTTGACTACACCGATATAAAGCTGGAATGCTCTGGCTTTGAGGGACAGGTCTATTGTATTTGCAAACAGACTCATATTTTCAGAGAGCATTTTCACTCCCAGCCTGCTGTGCTGGTGTCAAACTTCCTCCACCTTCTTCTCTGGCTGCCAGCTCCCTCCAGTCACTCATTCTGAGAGTTTATTTGTAAATGAGCAACGAACAAACAGAGATTAAATGACCTGCTGAGGGAACTGATTAATATTCTGTCATTTTTCCCAAGTCACAGGGTAGGTGCCCACAGCCCCATCAAAGAAGACTTGCCTGCCCAGTTCTTTGGAGAAACAATTATAAAATGCAAAGATTGAGAGACTACCTCAACATCCCACAACCTTCATTATTATTTCCTGGACACAGGTTACATGTAAGAAACAAAGCCTAAAAAGCCTTTTTGTAATTAGCCTGGGGCTGGTGTTCAAATAAGACGGGGTAGGGCAGGGAGAAGGCTGAAGTGGATGCTCTTTTTTCTTTAGCTAAAATCCAGTTGAACAGGAGTCAGGCCAGATGCAGCCCAGGAACTTCTTACTCTTACCTTTAACTGACTGCCAGTCACAGCTCTTCTCCCAGCTGCATCCCAGAAAAGCCTGTTTGATTCTCCCTGGAAAGAGAAAGGATTGAAGATATTGTGTTGGGATGGCAGCAATGAAGTCTTGTGGCATCCAGTCCCTTCTTTCCCGTTTGTTTTCCAGTGAAAACTGATGCCACCTTTCCTTCCTCTCCTTTGTAAAGGGTTTGAATCAGAGGAAAAAAAAAACAACTTGTAGACCCTGGATCAGCACCAAGACTCCTGAATGAGGTGCTGCATGTTAAAGCTATCAAACAGACATCCAAGCAAAAGCCTTCTCATATGACAGAAAAAAAAAAAAAAAAAAAAAAAAAAAAAAAAAAAGAAAGAACACAACTGATTTCCATTCTTTGGTAATGACATGAAGGTGGGAAGAACTTCATGATTAAGTCAGGGCTGGACTTGTTAGAATGTGTTTGTGGCTTCATATTATGGTAGGATTCTATTAAAGTGGTTCCTGCGTGGGAAAAATGAAGCTCAAGTGTCAGTAGTGACAGGATGATATTTTTGCATTGTAAAGTTGTATCATGTTAATGCTATTGGTGTCATACCAACAAGGTTTCTGGTTTTCTCCTGAATCTTCTTGCTGTTCTGCTCAGAACAGGCTTTTTAATAGCCTATGAGAACAACCAGGTAACTTGCAAAGGAATATAGTCTCATAGTGGAAATGAGACTCCAGAGATCTGGATTTGATTCCTGATAGTCTCACTGGTATTCTACACAAGTTAAACCAGTGGCTTAGCTTGTGGGTACACAAGTGGGTTAATGCAGTGAAAGACAAGATGTCTTCATTAAAACCAAAAAATCTAAAGCCTGCAAGCACAAAATACAGGCTATAATTGTATTAGGTTTGTCCCGGGAATGACAAATTTACCCCCAGATTAAACAGGAGTAAGCATTTCATCACTGAAGACATCTGCCTCTATGTACACTTTTTCCTCCTTGATACATAGTTGTGATGGAGCGATTTATTGGGTTTTATACTCTATATTTAATTTCTCAGTTCAGATGACACTTATTCACAGTCCATCAGTATGCTATGTCTTGAGCTCAGAGACACATTTTCAGATGAGCAACTGGAGACCGAATCAATTCTGAAATGCTGGGTGTTTTCAGTGAATCATTTCCATCAAAAAAACAAAGAAGTGAAAGTAACTTGGCAAGAGCCCTGCTGTGCTGATTCAAAGCTTTTGCATTTCTTCTTTTGGAAGTAGCAATTACACTTCTTTTGCTAAGTAATCTTTGAAATAATCCTGGAAAAAAACCGCACATTTTTATAAGTGAATGAGGTTTTTTTTAGAGAGGGGATTCTAGTTAGAAACAGAGAAACCCTTTCATCAACCTAAGATGAATGTTTGGGTTGGTTTTTTTCTTTGTTTGGTCAGTGGTGTAAACGTTGAAAAGAAAAAATCAATTGTTTCTGCACGGTCTGTGTTTTACAAAGTGAGAGTTGTAACATAAAAACATTTCCCTTGGCAGCTGTTCTGATCTTAGCTAACTCCCTGTTCCCACCCTGGGCCCCAGTCCCCTTGTTCCTCACCTAAGCTCCCACCATCTTGTCACCTCATTCCCACCCTTGGCTGCACATTTCTGCTCCCACATGGCTCTCTTCATCATGATCCCTTCAAGGGCTCTCTATATCAGAACTGAGCTGGTTTAAAAATAATAATTCCTCCCCTTACTGCTTTTTTAAGGTTTATTTTTAATCTGGATCAGTTCTGTGAGTGACTGATCAGAGAACACCACGATTTACCAGATGGTTCCATCAATGCAGATGAACTGGTATTTAAGGTAAATGGGACTTGAGCGGGAAGAGGAGTTGCAGTTGTCACTGAATGGAAGGCTTGGGGAGGATGATCGGCAGTCAGAGCTGCGATCACAGATTCCTTCAGACTCTGCTGACTTTAATCTCCTGATAACTGTGTTGATTTGCCAACGCAGGATAAGGCTTATTATGGACTATTAGATGAAGAATTATCAAGTATTGATGTGGCTCCTGTGAGGTTACCCAGCCCTCCCTCACCCTTCTGCTTCTCCAGCTTCATTGTTATTCATGTCTGAATAATCATTAGTGAAAATCAGGGCTGGTAATTTGGGTTTGTAATTGGATCTGATAACTGAGTAAGTGGGAGAGAAGAAAAAAACGAGGAGCAGGGCTGACCAGGATGGGTTGTTTTCTCCTGCCTCCCCAAGTAGGACTGTGGCTTGGCTGCCCCAAGGCTGCTGGGGACTCTCGCTGGGACCCTGGACCCAGAAACCTCCATCTGCTGCTGGGTCCAGTTTGGGATTTTTCTGGTTGGGAAGCAATGACCAACTGAGGAGTGTGGGCTCCGTATTTATATATTTTTATACATTTGTAATACACCATCACTATTATTACTACTTAATGAAATCTACTGTAGGGTTTTCCCTAATGTTAAAGTCTCTCTCCCTTGTTTCTTTTTTTATCCTCCCCTTGGGAGGGTTTGTAGGGATAGCAGAGAGCTATGTGGTGTTAACACCACATGTCAAACCATGACACCCCTCTCAGTCTTAGTTTCAGAAATTGAATGAGTTGCACATTCATAAACAAAACCTAGAGAGACAGATCATTCCAGCAAGAGTCCTCAGCACTGAGACCTTTCAGAGGGAAGATCTTGGACCAGAAAATGTCTTTATACCAGATGTATAGAAGTGGTAGCTCTGGCAAAAGGCAATGCCTTGACACTCCAGCCTCTAAGGCAGATGTGTGCTCTACCAAGATTTTCTAAGATCAACAAGAGCTCAAGGATAGAGCCTAAGGGGAAAGTTCTGCAATGCTCTGCTTCAACAGAGCAGGGAAAGTAGGGTAAGTCTGAAGAGTTCTTGAGAGAGACAGTTACAGGCAAATGGAGATCAAGCCCAATTTCACCATCTCTCATCTGCAACTTTCAGTTGCCAACTCAAGGTCCTACCTGTCTATCATGCTGATGAAGTGATTTTGGAAATGCACCTTCCCTCTTCAACTTGTCTGTCATACAAGCTCTGGCCTCCTGACAAGTTGCCTTGCATACAGTGTAACCTATGCCAATTGACTGGTTGAGATGGGCTGGGATATATTTGAAGTGGATCAGTCCCCAGAAAAGAGGGAGGCTTATTTTAAAAATGACATTCTATGTGGCTGCTGCTTGGCCACCAACAAGCAGCTGTAGCTGCTTGTTGCTGTAGCCCTGATCAGCATGGCTGGGAAGCTGCCTGTACAAGCTGGACTGGGCAAGTGAGCAAATATTTTTGTCTTTTTGTTGAATCACAGTCATGGGAATCTCCTCATTCATTCTGTTCTGCATCTCATCCGTGATAACAAAATGGAGACTACTTCTCCTTAGAAACACAGGGTATGAGTATGTGATACCAGCAAGCTTTATACTGCATATATGAACCTCCATAATGAAAGATTGCAGCCTGATACATTTACTGAGAGATGGTAAATGGACTGTGCAATAATTGGGTTTGGATCTCATACTTTTAGGGTTGGAAGAGGCCTTTTGTGTGAAATGGCCACGATATATGCTGCAAGCCCATGAAACATTTATGGCTCCATGTGTCATTTAAGAACAGAGCTGTCATTAACAATTTAGAGAGGGATCCTAGTCTAAAAACTTTTGCACTACCCTGTACAGGGGCACTGCCTTCTCCCAACAGAGAAGAGTTACAGTACTTTACTGTGAATTTACGGATGAGAACTGGATCCTTAATGGTGCTTGGCAGAACCGAAATGTTCTTTCCCAAAAGAAAAAAATATTTAGGTAGTTTGGAAAATTTTGGACTGCCACCAGTACTTCCACAGCTGGGTGGGTTTGATAGAATACACATTAAGGACTCAGAAGTAGCAGTTCATTTTAAGGCTGATGTCACCATGGCTTGAGGAAATGCCCTTATCTCTGATGATATCCTTGGTTTTTTTCCCCTGCATATCAGCAATCAAGCTCTCTTTGCCCATTGCAATGTTCTAGTTTAAGCCTGTGTGACATTCCAAATAAGAGCTGTCATGCAGTGGCAGATCTGTTCTATTTTCTTGTGAGACTGTAAAAAATAAGAAATTTTTAACTGTGGTGGAGTGTGTATGACAGGACTCCTCCATCTTTTTTCCAACATTTTACATTACAAGCTACTGGCAAAGAGGCAAGGCAGCAATCAATAACTAGATCATTCAGCACCCTGAGGAGGGATCTAAACTGTGAAGTGTTGTTACCCTCTGGGGATTGCATTTACAGGCCTGAAATACTTCAGCTGGGTGGGCATGCAGGTAAAAATTACTGTGATAGATGTCCCAGATACTTTTTCCAGTATCTTCCTTTTGAGAGGAAAAAAAAGCCATTCTGAAGGTCTGTATACCTTTATCTGCAGAAACTAGCACTCAAAAAGTGTTCCTTTAAAATATTGACCATTTTTAGCCTCTCCCTTCAGGATTCCTTTTTGCATGTCCTCATATGGACTTTCAATTATCTCAGCCCCTAGGTTTTTAAGACTCTGCTTATTTCATCCTCCTCCATGTACAGAGGAACATTTTACTCTTCCCGCTCTCCTGCATTAATACAGAGAATCCGTCTCATTGTATCCAGCTACAAGTAGGGAATACAACAGTTGTGATACCTCATGACTCTCATCAAAACAGGTCACTTCCTTTCTGCTTCTTAGAATTTAGAAATTCATGATTGCCATTTTTTTTTTTCTTTTGAGAACATTTTTCTCTTGTGAGTTGGTTCAGAATATTGTTAAGTGTAACATATTAACCAGCAGTTCATTACAGTAATTCTATATATCCTTGGACATTGAGTGAAGCCCTAAACAGAATACGGAGAGATGAAACAAAGCTGGGATTAAAGCTCCACAAATGCTTCTCTCCTGATGCTAGAGTTGCTGTCCTCCTAGAACACACAAGCTTGAAGTACTCTGCAACCTTACAGTTCCTGCCAAACTTGTGTGCTGAGCACACATGCTGAGCAGGAGGTCTCATATGTTTCTATGAGACATATCTATGTCTCCATCTCTCTACAAATGTCTCTGCATATACATCTCTATAAATGGGAAGATGAGATTGAAATGGTTTCTCAGTCCTCTCACTCCTCTTCTTTTTTTCTCTTTGTGAAGCCTTTTTCCTCCTCCTTATCCTATTCTCCGCGTCAACTGCAAAGTATGCTGAAGCTGTCTGCTCCTTGTCACATTTTAGGAGGAAAATGACACTGATATTGGGCTAAATGCAAAAAGAGACTTTTCCCTAGTGAAAACTGGCTAACTGATGTCAAATCAAATAACTTTAAAGAGCTGTGATGGCTACAAATCAGATCAGAGAGGGCAATACCTGTTCATTCTACTTCATGCAGGGGCTGTGCTTTGCACACACAGCGACAGTGCTTTGACATTCAGGGCTTCTTTATAACCCAAACAAATCAAATCTCAAATTTTTTTGATCTTGATGCCTGACAATAGTTGATGATTAAAACTACCGCATTGGAACCTGGGAATGGATTATCATCATGAATAGCTGCAGTCTTGCTATTCCCTGTTCTCTCCTGTGGGTCTGGTGGCAAGAAAAGCTGAGGAAAATATAATATATGCTAAGAAGAGGGGTCAAGTGAGACCAGAAAAAAAATTATTTCTAATAAATCAATTTTAAGGACACCATGCTTCTCTGTCTCTTGATCTCTGTGCTTAAGATTTCAACCTAGAAGCTAAAAAGACATAAAGCATATTTTAAAAGAAAAGCTAATATCCCAGTGATGATTTTCTGAATTAGAACTGAATTGTCCCTTGGTCTGGATTTGAGAAGTATAGTTTTAGACTGTGTCCACTCAGTGTTACACAGAAAGATGCAAGCTCACTTTCCATGTCATCCTCAGGGCACATGGGTTAATCCAAGCTCTACTTTGGGCATTGGAATATGGTAAATCTTGAAAGACCAACAGGGAGGCTAAAAATTAAGCAAAGAATTGTGAGCAGTGATGGCTGACAGAAAGAGTATTTTTAAATTAGGAGGCTCATCAATTGACTGATGAGGGAAACAGTTTTCCTTAAACAGGTTCATTTGGACCCAAAAGTTTTAGAGGTCTAGGGCTCTGTCACCCTTACTGTAAAAAAATTTTTTCGAATATTCAATTTGAACCTCCTATGCTCCAATTTGTACCCATTACCCCTTGTCCTATCGCTGGTCACCACTGAGAAAAGCCTAAAAAAGCCTAGAAAAGACCTTTTCTAATAAGTATTGTGACTGTGTAGGACATAAGGTACTTTTACCCCAGAAGCCTTGTGGGACATTGTAGCCCCTTGCATGTGCTAGGCAGACTGCCCAAGAGGCCAGGTATTGCACAGGACACTGCCAACAGAATCATGAGGCTCTTCAGTTGGTGGGTAGCTTGTAATAATTAAAAAAATGTAACTTTTGTATTTCTGCAAAGAGATGTAAGAATGTTTTCAGAAAAAAAGACGTGTAATGGTCTGAATATGAAATATTGATATGATTTACCCTATCTTTATAATGGTATGATTCAGGCAGGTTAATTCCATGTGAAAATGTTCTGTGTCCCTCAGCCCTCCCCGTTGGTTTTGATGCACAGCAGAGGGCAATGCTGAGACTAACTCTGATGCTGTTGTGCCCTCAGTAGGTGGATGTTTGAACTCAAGTAATCCTGAGGTTCAAAAAAATACCACTAGGAAGGGCTGCAGTTTTTTACCAGAAACAGAAACTGTCACACTAGAAATAGGTCTCAGGGAAAAAAAGCCTGCAATAAGGTCATGTTTCCCTTCCTACCACAAGCAGCAAGGGCTAGAAGCCTCACCCCAAAGCCTGTTTCCATCCTTGGTTGGAGTGAATGCAAGATCAGTAGACACATTAGCAGCAAAATATTTGGCACATCAATGTTTTTATCCTTTTCAAAGCCCTGGAAGGGACTACTAATCTCTTTTTGTAGACCTTCCATAATAATAATATGATTAAAAACATAGGAATGACTGTACCTGTTCAGCTCAAGGGCTGTCAGTGCTTCATCTCCAGCAGTAGCCATCAACAGGTGCCTAGAGAGGAATAAGAAAGAGACAAGTGATTTTTCCATTTCCTCCACTTTCCCTACTAGATTATTTCATACCAAGTTTCCTGAAACTGGTTTCATTTGTCTACCATTCATAGAAAAAAGGGATAATGAAGAAGAATCTTTCTGAAAAGCAGGAAAATCCACAAGAAGAAAATTCTTTCAGAGTCTTTAAAACAGTGGACTAAATATTTGACTGGATTAAATTAGTACAGTGGAGATGAGGCTATTCAGTTGAGAGCAGTGCAGGCAAAACAATTCTTCTTTCCAAAATTTTGTTGAATTGTATATTTTTATTTCCTCAAAAAGCAAAACCAAAGGACAAACAAACCAAAAACACACACAATTTTTTTGTTTTTTTAAGATTTCTATAAACAAGAAAACCATAGATGGAAATCACTGATGTAAACCTTGGAAAATGTTCTATGATTTTTTTCATAAAACCATTGCTTAGCAATGTTTTCGTACTTTATTAGGAAGGACAGCCCAACCTAAATCAAAACCTAAATCCAAACCTAAGACCATTGGATAGCAGCAGGAAGATCAACGCCAATTCAGTAAGAAGGTACCTGCTGTTGTGCATTGGCAGGACAAGCATGCCAGGTTTTAAAGATGCTTTAATTTTTTCATTGATAGATTTAAAAAAAAAAAAGAATAAAAATGGAAAAAAGGTAAGCCATGTGATCCACTAGGCTTAGTATGAATTAACATAATTCCTTGCAGCAGGGACTTTGCATATTCTAAGACAACCAGATTGTAGATAATTTTTTTCTCTCTGGATGATAATTAGTAATAAAGACTGAATGATTCTCAGTCTGATTGCTGACACACATTTACAATTTATCTCATGGCAAGCTCTGGATAGAGGACATTTTCAGAACAGATTGGGAATTCAGCTAAAGAGATTCATTTTCAAAGACATCACTTAAAATTTAGTTAGCAGACAAGGTCCTAAAAATAAGATTAGCTTTTCAGGTTGGTTTTAGCACTGATGAGACATAAAATTCAACTGTGGAAAAAAAAGAGGGTGGAGGAGAAGAGGGTTGGAAAAGGGGTGTACATTTAGATTAGGGAAAGCAGACAAGTTGAACGAGATTGTGAAACCTAGTGGTGAGAAAACAGCATAGAAACAGTTTTCCAAGCACTTTTCCCCTATTTAGTGGTGGTACTGAGAGAAACACCAGCTTGGTTTCTGTATTATGCACCCTTGGCATGAACAGGAGCCGATATGGCAGAGGAGCTTTGATGCTGGAAATAATTTTTCTTATTGAGTGCAAATGGCAACCCATTAAATAGAACTGGACAAGAAAAGGATGCTTTCTGGGTTCTTTAGATGAAAATACAATGTGTTGTATGGTACAATAAGAAGATCTAACATATGGCCAAAATATCTTAGGCTGCAGGCTGCTTATGAGTGGACAAAAATAGAATAAGAGGAAGAGCTTCAACTAAAGGTTGGGGTTTTTTTCTTTTTCTCCTGAGAAGTCTACAGAATCATCAGTACACACAGTGAGCTTGTCTTTGAGGGATTCATCACAAAGAATTTAAAGAACAGCAGGCTAAACCAAACTCAACCCATATACTACAATATTGAATTGGAAGGACCTCCATTACAAGCAAGTGCTCCTACTATCTTTCATTTCCAGGCTTGTTCAGTCAGGTTGGCCCATTCAATCTTTGCTCCCTTTATTGAGGTTATGCACAAAGAGAAACACTTAAAATCTGTGTCTGATGCTAATTTTTTGTGATGTGGAAATATTTTCTGCAAAGAGATCTCAAAGACAACATATTATTTTAATAAAAATTATTCCCTGAAAAGCAAGACGACTTACCACACTGTGTCTTGAATACAAAATACCAGCCTTGAAATTCTGCAGGGTTGAGTTAACGAGCCTGCTTGGTGATATGGTGTGAAGGGGCAGTGATTTAAAGATGATTTTAAACATTTACTCTGTTTTATTGCAGTGAAGGCTTTCCCTTCCTCAAAATTTAAAATCCTTCTCCTCTGAGCATGAGGGCAGTGCTTTGTGCTTTCTGAGATGGAATGAAATATTTCTTTAATGAAAAAAAATATGATTTTTATTTTAAGCAGTAGGAACATTTTCCCATTGCATATTTGTCATGCTGTGGAAACTAGCTGTCCACCAAACATTTCAATTTTGAGTTCTCAAACAGCTCTCTAGGAAGACATTTTCCACTTCATTTTGTATTAAGCATAGCCCAGAATGTCTTGATACTGAACAAGACTGTCTCAGCATCTCCTCTCCCTTGATACTAGGATATCATCCCCACATCCACTATGCATAAAGTTTTGAATTTCACTTGTAGAACCCCAAAAGCAGAAAGATAAAATTAATGGGCTGCAAATTAACAGAAGAATATAGAGGAATATAATGATAAAAATTCATTTTTAAACTCCAAACAGGGGGAAAAAAGAGAGTCAGAACAAACTTACGCTAAGCACATGGTTCATAGACTTGTACATGAGAAAGTGCAATGGCACAGACTCTTTCATCTATTGAAAAACTGAACAGAGTCCCTTAAACTTTGGTGTGTAACATTGATTTACACCTTCTAAGAATCTGGCCTGGGAGATTAACAGGGCTAATTCTTCTTTAAAGGGAAAAAAAAAAAAAATTCTTCATCCATTTAACATTCTAACATCCCATTAACCTAAATTAAATGATTTCTTGTAGGTTTTTAATTTAGCACACTGACCCCCAAAATGGAAAGGGCACTTACAATTACAAACCTCATAGTGTAGCCACCACAGTCTCTGACTTGCAATCATCTTTATCATCCCAAACATCATCTTGGCATGGCAAGACGTGAGCTCATGTGTGCCGACAGATTTTCACCTATGTGCTTTCCTGTTAATATTCATTTATTTATTTAGCTTTGTCAAACTAATAATGGATATAAGACCATTCTTTTATTTCTTGAAGGTTTCTGGGTTCTCTAGAAACAGTACAAAGAGGGAAAATCCACTGTAAAGTAAGCACCCTGAGGACAACACAGGAAAGTTTCCCTGCATCACCTGGGAGCTCAGGTCTGCTCTATGCTTTGCAGGGTAAGGTTAGAATTCAGGCAGGAGGCTGCCACTGAAGAGGCAGTTTTGTTTCCCTTGACAGATCAACAGAAATCTCCCCAGGCAGCTCTCAGCTCTCCTGAAAACAGCAGGATGCTTCTCATCTGGGCAAAAGGGCCTTTTGAAGAAATACAGGAGCAAATGTTTTCAGAATGGCCAATCCATGTTCATGTGCTGCATGCAAGATAATTTCAGGCGTGAGAACAAGCTGGAGAAACAGCCCTGAATTGACTTTTTAATGCAATCTGTTGATACACTGTCATTGACAATGGTGCTGGAGAGAAAGCATTGCCTAATTTGTTCCAGTGAGAGGCCAGTGATGTATCAATAAGAGCAGCTTAATTAACTGGAAGGTGTATGTGTAGAGATAAGGTTTTTGGTACCCAAATTATCTACCTCGTCTGTTTGCTCAGTGTTCTGTATGGCATATGTCTGTTGCACATATCAGTCCACTGGGCTCAGCTGAGTGATGGGAAGTTTCCTCTGTGCTCTTGCCCTACAACTGTTATGAAGAAAATTTTAGTTATGAGGTTGAATTTGTCACATAGTGCAACACAGTCTGGTGAAGTTATTGCTGTGTGCTCAGTCAGGTGAAGTGCCCCACTGAGATGTCCATTCACATCAGATCTGCCCAGCTCAGTCTGGCTCTGAGGTAGTCACAGGGTTGACTTACACAGCTACAAAACAAACAAAAAACCAAAATGACGAAGCAACTATACTCTGACTTAAGACTGTCATTTTATCCTATTTATATTTTACCTAAACTAAAAATTGAGATCAGCTCCATGCTAACACAGGAAGAGCCACAACTGTTTTTAGCTTTCAAGCTGCTTGCACTCAGATGTCTAGATGTGCCTCAGTATTGCCATGACTGAAAACTTGTTATTGGCCTGAACAAAGTTTTCTTTTGCTTATGGGCCTCATGGCCCCAAACACAAGCTGAAGCCAGAGTTAATTGCTGCTGGTTTATACAAGATGATGTGGTATTGCTCTCTGCCAGGAGCCTGCTACCTCCCTGACTCCTCTCTGGTCCTCCCCCTGATGACATGTTCAATCCTCTTTTTTTGCCTGTGAGAAATATAAACCTGATTCTTTGCCAGCTCCCTGGAGAACATAATGTGCATGTCACTAAAACCAGTCTGAGGCACTTGCACTTACACACTGTAGAAATAAAAATCATGAAAGCAGAGAGAAAGCACCCCAGTAGAGGGTTTTGCTCCACAATGATCCAGGGATCATCCAAAGACTGCATACCACAAGGCACCCAGACAAACTCCCTTCCTCCCCAGTGGGTACCCTGCAGCAGAGCTGAACTTGCTGTCTAGCACTTGACAAACTGCAGGTCTGCTGAACGATTTCTACCTGTTTTCACCTGGAAGTTGTGAGCTCCAGTGGCAGGCAGTAGAGCAGAAGCTCAGGCTATCTTGGTGGTTATTAACCTTTCAGAGCAACTCAGTTGTCTATGAGGAAGGATTATATTGAACCTCATGACACCTATTAGAAGGGAAGCTCACTGGAAAAAACGTATAGTTCCTCACCACTTACATTCACACCTTTTGCCAACCCCTTCCCCATGGGTTGGTGTAAGATCATGGGTGTATCTTCCCTTATCCAGGCCAGCCAAATGGTTCAGGGCAAAGTTTAATCCATGAAACAAAAATAGGCTATTATTTCCTAGTTTCAGCTTTCCTTTTGAAATAAAAGGAATTCAATCCATCAAAATCTCAGTGGAGCCACCAGCCTCCCAGTCATCTGAATTAAAAGGGAGTGAAATTAATTTAATCTCCATAGCTCATACTGCACACAGCATTGCCAGCTGCCTTCTAGCAGGGGCTGCTGTTGCCCAAAGGTCATGGTACAAATCCTTTGACTAAAAAACCATCAACAAGCACTTTTTAAATGGGTAAAACCGTAAGACTACCATAAAGCAGATTATGTGAAGTAGGTACTGTTAAAAGAGTTTAAATGCCTCTTTCAGGCATGAGTTTAGTTATCACAAAGCGTATTAGAGACTGCAATAAAACCTAATGGCCAGCAGTAAAGAGTTTATGTGTGGCCCAACCACACAAGTTGTTAATTTAGCTACAGGGGTCAGTTGTACAGAGCAAATGGAGTCTGGGCCCCCAGTGGTGTTGGGCTTAGGTCTGCTCAGGGGGAGCTCAGCAGAGAGACCCCAGAGAACCCGCAAAGGTGGACTGAGGCAGCCAGTGCCCCTGAAGGGTTGGCAGGGCAGCAGCTCTGGCTTGCACCTCCCAAGGAACTGATTCAATCTGAAGGTTTATATGTTGTGTGTATGCGTCTTAAGACATAGGCCCTGAGATGATAATGTTGAATTTCAACCTAGAAGCAATTATTTTTCCAGCCTGGCTTGAAGGCTGGAGTTCTTGCACAGTGACTGCGTAGTCAGCAGGATCCTGGTTTTGGAATGTAACTGCAAAGGCCTTCAACTCTGGAGGTCACTTGACATCAGCTGCAAAATTCTGGTGGACCAGCCCTAGGAGTATAAACCTGCCAGTGCACACAAACACCAATAAAAATGTGGCTCTACACAAAAGACAAAGCTCCTGTCCTTAAAACAAACACACACACACAACACACACACACAAAAAAAAGGAAATAATACAAAACATTTTGTGCGTCAACAGAATGAGAGACAAATAGTAGGAGTGCATGCCATTAGCAAAGATGCCAGGTAGGGATTAAAAAAATCTGATCTCCTTCATCTGAACTGTCAATGATTGGGATGTGCCACACTGAAAAATTCAATTTACAAACCCCCTTTCCTATCTGTGTTATTTAGCTGCTGGATTTCTGCTTTTCCATACATTTGTGTAGCACCTAAACAAAATAATCTACAGGGTCATACCTAGGCATTTCCATCATAAGACAGCCTCAGTCTGGCAGTGTGAGTAAACACCTGGAGTATGGTTATCTGAAAGGTGTTATATGAAGATATAGGATTGAAATGTGAACTCTTTCCTGCAGCTCTGTTTATCAAATTCATCCCATTTCCAAAGGGAGCAGGTACTCCTCTGGCTTTTTAACACATCCCTTTGCCTCAGACAGCTGGTTATGCCTGATGCTGCCTGCATGGCTGCTTGGTCTTTTCAAAACCTAAGGGTGCATTTTAATCTCGGGGGGCCATGTTTCCTGTTAGGGACAAACCTAAGCAATGCCTTGTGAGAGTCAATCAAGCACCTTATTCTCAAGTCTGGCTCCTGGACCTTGCTGTGTTGTTCCTGTGCTTTCCACCATCCCTCAGCTCATTGGAAGCCCCAGGGGTATGAGAGGGAAGGTGCAGCCTGCCCTGGGAGAGATCCTCTGCTCATGCACAGAAAGCACTGCCCTCTCCTACCTGCAGGTCTCCAAACCAGGGTGTTATACTGGCACATTTTTCTTAGAGTTGGCAGAATAGGGAACTTGAGAGGGGCAACTAAGAGTCCCCTGCTTACCCTAGCTGAACTCTCAAAAAAGGAGAGAAGGTGCAACACTGCCATAAGTAGCAGGCAGTGATGCATATTCAGGATGACTGTAGCAAGCAGAGATATATGCATGAGCACAGCTTTCCCTTTTCCTCAGAGCATACTTTACAATATTCTTTAAATAAGTAAAAAATAAAATAAATAAATAATAATTTTAAAAATATGGTCTTTTTTTTTTTCAGCTTGTGAGGTGAGGATAGGCAAGGAGGTTAAGTAGGAAGGGGGCTTGCATTTTAATTTGAAAACTGTGTAACTTTTTATGCCTTAACCTCTCTAATCTTTGCTTGTCTCTCAGGACCATGCTAGCTTCTCTTGCAGAACAAAACATGAAAAGGGTTGTGTTAAGATACATAATTTTTATACATATTTTTTGTGTTTTGTGTGCTGTTATATTTTGTGTTATATATTTTGTGTTATATATTTTGTGTTATATATTTTGTGTTATATATTTTGTGTGCTGTTTAGTACTAGCCCAGTGTGCTCAGCCCAGATGCCTAAGGGAGCCCTCCAACAGGGTCTGGTGAAGTACTCCAGAGAGATCTGCTGTAGATTCCCTCACAATGGCCAGGACTGGTGAATTTGCTCTTTATTGAAGTGTTCTGTTATTTACATAGAGGAACACTGATGCCTATAGCATGCCACTGCCATATATAGGCAATTATTCTGATATTATAGCTTAACCTCAGAGCTCACAGGCACCAGAGAGCACCCTGTGTACCCCCTCAGGGGGAAAAGACACTCCTTGGCCTTGTTTCAGGATACTCTGGTCATGAAACAGAACTGCTGTCATCATTGCTTATCAACACATTGCCTTGGACTGTGTATCTGCTGATTACCTTCAGTTATGGCTCAAACTGGTTAGGCTTAAACTTTACTTGACATACACAGAATTTTGCTCAGGTACCCACCAATGCAGGTGGCTGATTATTACATGGCTCAGGTTTGGCTGCTTATGAGACTGGTCAACCAAGCCAACAAGTAATGAATCCTCTTCACAGATTGCTGTCCTCATTGCATTACAGATTGCAATGTCCTCATTGCTTCATTGCAATTGACTGAGCAAGAGGCTGTGCCCTATAATTTGTGTTTATAGGGCACAGCTCACTGTTTCTCCTCATATGGTACAGAGGAACATCTCACCTTTTTCCCATCAGTCATGCACTGCTTCTCTCTCCATCATGCCATACCTAGCTACTGCTTCAAGAGTTATTTCCTTCTTTTTTCCTCATGTTTTTGGAGCAGAAACTTATGTGCCTCTTGGCTCAGGTGGATGAACAGTCTCCCTAAATCACCAAATCCTAGGCTCTTGAAGCAATGGAAGTATAAAGCTTTGAGGTCATGCATTTTAGAAGGGAAGTGCATGAAGTGAATTCACATCTTTTTACTGAATTTTAGTAGCTGAGGCTTAGACAGCTTTGAGTACAACTCTGAGTTAAGACCTTTTTTTTTTTTTTTTTTTGAATGAGTCTTACAAAAGAGTTCAACTGGAATTCGTTCTCTGTTTACTATCTGTATAGGAAACAGGCTTCTAAAGTGCTAGTTAAATGAGACATTGAAGCATCCCCATACATTCTAATCAGCCAGATCAACCCACAAATATAAGTGAGGTAAGATTCAAACATCAGTAGATATTTACAGGTCTGGTCCAAAGGTCTCCCCCTAGCCCCTGCCAAGATTCACCTGTTCTATTCCTCCAGCTAGAAAACAGAAGACTTCTTTATATTATATTTGACCAAACGTGAATGTGTGCAGGAAAATGTAAGAGAACTCTGGAAATTACTACGAAGGAAAGGAGCTGAAATTTTCCTGTGTAACAAAACTGCCTATGCACTTGGAAAGTGGTAGGAAAAGGGATACTTACTTTACTTACTTTCATAAGGGAAGGGAACAAAAAATGAAAAAAAAGAAAGAAAAAGGAAAAAAAATTATCTATGTTGTGCATTATGCCTTCTCGAGATTCTTAAGAGCAAAGGAATTTCACGTTACTTACTGGTAATCACATGTTTAACAAGGTATTCAGTATCTGCTGATATAATTAGCTACAGAAAGCAGAGGTATTTTTCTTATCATTATTTAAAAATCACTCACTGGACTGTCACCATGCTCAGCTGTCTCTGAGCAGGCCACGCTGCCAGACTAGTAGGAATACCAGTAGTGAGTGTGTATCTGTGTGTGCCTGTGCTTGCTTACAGTTTTATCCTTTTTTCTCTTTGTTTTAAATAGAGACCTGGGACACTCTGGCCAGATCTGCACAGAAGAGCATTCCACAGCTAACTGGCAGAAAGGAAGGCTAGGACACTTTTCCTAACAATGAGAGCTGAAGACAAGCACAAGCTTTTGCCACCTGTCCCAGTAATTCCAATGGTATTAGAAATCTTGCACACATCCGGAAAAAAACCCAGAAAAATAGATAATAAAATATTTTTAAAAATCAATATAGAGCATATTTTTTGCTTGAGTCAGGCTCTGAAGTGTTAGAATTCAAATTTCTTAGAAAGAAAGAGCCCCCCAAATCCTACTTTTTAAAAACAAACTAATGATGAATTTCTAATATAAAAAAACTCCAGAGAAAGAGGATTTGAAGATATACAGCTACTATGCGGTTCCTAATAGAGCAGAAAAATCACCACCACCCCTTTCAAGACTAATAACAGTAGGAGAAAAAAACCAAAACCCCACTGTATTGATTTTAGGGACAAATACATTAGCCCACACATTATTAAGGAAACAGAAACAAATTTCTTGCAACTGTAATGAAGAGTGTAATCAGATGAATTCTTGCCAGGCACTTGCAATTAGTTAGCACCAGTTATTGGATGTTTAGCTGGGCCACTGGGGGGGTGGGAAAAGGCAATTAGGTTGGTACCCAGATAATCTTGTGTTGTGAACATGGCCTTGAAGAGTATGGTTTCCTCAGAAAAAAAAAAAAAGTAGTGTGGGAGAAAAGGGAAAGGGCACAGGTTAGTACTGAAGAATAGAGATAGATCTTGTCATGACACTTCACACTCTGTGGTGTATGAGCTCACCTCCTTCTGAAGTCACTGGAATACCTGGGGCTCCCTTTCAATTTGTAGGGACTACTGAAGGAGTGTTGAGCTGCTTTGAACAGAGTTCGCTACTATGTAAGAGGCTGCTTTTCCTTCTCATGATTCTTTCTCTCTCCCTGTGCCAATTCATGTGATCCCCTGTGAACTGATTCAGCTCAAAGTGGACAGAGCACACCACACTTTTCACTGCTCGTGGCATTCCTGATTGCCTATTGAGGACAATCAATCCACCAAAGATCAGGAGAGCATCAAAGCCTGTGCAGGTAAGCATGTAGACTATAAAGCAGTTCTGCCATGTTTTGGTGTAGCCAAAACTAGTTCTGTTTGTCTCACTTTAGTGCACCTTAAAGAACAAAGAATAAGGCACCATTGCCAAACTTGAGAGGTCTGAGGGAGTAAGTTGTAGGCGGGTGTTAGTTGTAGTTCTTTTTGAAGGTGACAGACTTCAGTGACAAGAGCAGTCACGCCTTAAGCTTTTGCCTAGAGGCTGCATGCTCTGTGTTAGCTCTTGAGAGGGCTCTGATCATTCTTGTATATTGCCACATAGCATAAATGTTATATGGGTGCATTACGAGATTACAAAATTATAATAATTTTAGCATTAAGCTAGGAAGAAAACTTGGCTAGATGCAAAGAAAATGGTTTAAAATTAAGAAGAAATGTTTTGTCAGTGCATATCGACAGGAGAATAACTCTTGAGACTGAAACCTCTTTAAATTCAGGTTGCCCAGCACTGGGAGAAAACTGCAGCCCACACCTTGGTACAGGCTGTTGTAAGAGCTTAGAGCCATCAAAGAGAAGTCTGATTCCTGCAGTCTGATTTCCCTGGTATCTTTAATGGATTAGCTAATGTAATGACAAACAGGGAAGGTGGCAGGATTTCAGATGCAGATGGATGTCCACTAGGAGTTTGAATGACTTAATCTAATTCTCCTACAGAGGACTCTGTCCATAGCAGAGTAATGACTTCTGTAACTAAATCAGCTCTTGAACGACAGGTTCTTGCTCGAGTTCATGACTCCAGAGCAGCTATCCTTATTTACGCAGTACTTCCCAATTCTGTTCACAATTAATCTAGCTTCTCTGTTGACACCAGCACACTTATTCATGAAATTTTGTTAGTAAGAGCACAGTCAGACCTCTAGAGAGAAAAATATTTCCAGGAGCCACGTACTCCCCAACTGCTTGTTATTTCCAGCGCCTTCTATTTCTCCTGGCATGAAGGCACATTTTTCACTTTAAATTTACTTCATCCAATCATCTTTCTGCTTTTCAACCTTGTACTATATTTTTTCCCCCAGAACACACTCACTGTAATGACTTAATGATTAAAAAACCTCTTAACCCCTCATCAATGAGCTTTCATGTTTTCTGCTACAACATTTAACACAATTGCACTGAAAGAGGGGGTGGAATAAAAGGAGAAAGGACACCTTACATTAAACCGTTCTCCAAGAAAGGGACTATTGCACAGGGGTCTATGAACTGAGTTCTGGTACCTTTCCAACTTACATAGCCAATTGTTAAATCTTTTTCCATAACAGAAAAATTTTTTAAAAAAAGTGGTTTAATTTCATTTTATGATCAAAATCTTATTTCTATGGCAGAAAATAAAAAAGCAAACTCATCTGCCTTCAAGGAAGTAGTTAACACTGGAAGTGTGACTGGGAGACATATGGGATGGCAGACATTTCATTTCATCTCAAAGATGGACACAAGTTAACCTTTTCTCTTGGCATCTCTCATGTACATTTATATTTTGCTTCCTTTCCCAGCAAGATCTTTGTTTTGAGAAATTAGAAAGACATTCTGTGGAATAAATGTCTTTTTAGTTTTGTGTATGTCTTTGGCGACTTGCACATTCCTCTACAAAATACAAGTTTCTCCCTGTGATCTCTCCAGGGCTGTGTCTATGTTGTGGGTTCACAATTAATGTAGAGGGGAATGAAGGGCATTCCTTGGAGGAATACAGGTTTTACAGGACTGCAACTCAAAGCTCTGTCCACAACTTACTGCATAATTCTGGAAAAGATATGTCTTCCATCCACTCTTCTAGAAATCTCCAATAATCACTTGGCAAGATCTTGATGCTGCAGGATATTGAAGGGTCAGCCTGGCAATGCCTTCCACCTTGTTCAGGTATTTGCAACGTCTTGAAAGGCACTGTCTCCCACTGAAATATCCCATTTTATAAAGACCACAAGTGTTTTTTAGAGACACTGAAGGAGATACTGCAGTGCTACGAATGATATTCAGAGAGACAGCTGGATGTGCTAAGCAAAGCTGAGATCAGGAGATACAACAGGAATTCAGCAATGGGCAATGAAACTGTGTGTTACCCAAAAGTTATACCTTTCTGCAGCTCCTGTATTTCTGGTTTTACTAAGGAAAAAAAGACCCTCAAAAAACTGCCAGGTAAGATATACTGGTGATGTGATAACATCTGGCACTTCTACCAGTGCTGCAGAGACTGCTGCATCCAGGAAGTTACAGAGGTTCCTTTAGCAGCTCTAAGCACAGGGCAAGCTGTTAGGTTGGTGTAAGACTGCTCCAGAAACTTGCAGTTCCAGTCAAACCTTGGAGGTGAAAGCAGATTGAAAATGGAGTGGGAATTCTTAAGGGAAAAGAAAGTCACAGGGAGAAGACAGTTACAGCAAAGCTCTCCTCTCAGCAGAGGGTGAGGTGTACAGACCTCCCAGCAATGTATCTTCTGGCCAAGCTTAGCTGCTAGCAAGCTCAAATAATTGAAAAAAGCAGCTAAATGAAGAAAAGTGTGAAAAGCTTTTGAAGAGCTTTTTGACTACTAGAAGAGATAATCCATAAGCAAAAGCTGGAGCCATCCTAAATCAGTTCCACTCTGCATTCATAACCACTGCTCTGGATCTGCCTCCCAGCGCTCAGACTGGCCTTTTGCAGCAGGGTTGTACAATGCATCAATGATCTTCTAAATCTTGCTCAAGTAACCAATGCTGGAAATACAGAAACAAGCACTTTTGAGATGGAGTGAGAAATAGTGGAGCTAAGATCAGTCACTAATTCTGGATGATCAATTTGAGAGCAATAGCATAGGCTGTGTCTGTCTGAAAATTAATAACTACAAAGTGGACTCTTGAATCTGAACTAATCACCTTGAATCCTCATGGGGTGAGAGGAAAGAAACAGTGTGCAATCTATCTCAACATAAAATAGTCATTTAGAAGAAGTTAGATAGATTGTGTTTCATATGTGTATATATTTCTCCCTACTGATAGAGAAGAAGATAAAATAACTCACAGGTACAGATGTGCACCTTGTACACAGCTTAAGTTAGGTGGGGTCAATCACAGCCCTGGGTCTGATCCTGTGAAACAGTTTATATATTTCATTGATACCAGGTATAAAGAGAAATCTGGAGACTAATAAATGGGTTCAAGGCAAAAATGAAGACAACCTGGATAGATAACCATCCCTGGAAGTTGTTTGCTTTAACAAAAGGCACATTAAATGTCCATCTCACAAGCTTTGCTATTGGTAGTGGAAGATATTCACATTGCTTTGCTTGAATTGGTTAACTGTATTCTCTAATCCACCCTCTTGAGAAACTTCTTGAGAAATTCCAGCAAATGCATCTTCTATTTTATGTGGGGCGAATGCACTTCAGGGGGAACTTTGATCCCTCTCACCAGCAGCTCATTGCAGTACTACAAGACAGATGGGTCAGTCTCAATTACTTCATATTAGCTTCAGTTGCTTAATTGGAGACCATGCTGGAGAAACTTTATGAACTTGCAGCAAAAATAGCCCAATTAAATACATTTTGCATCTGAAAATGGACCTAGCATACAAACTAGCTATCTCCTTTCTCAGCAAAACCTAACAATAACTAAATGAAGCTAACATTTTCCAACTCAACAATTCCTAATGCACAGCATTTAGGTAGGGAATTAAAAAGGGTTTATTAGCTGACCCAGAAATTATAACCAGTGCCCAAGAAATAGCCCATTCCTAGCAAAAGTTAAAAAAAGAAAGTTGTTCAACTACAAAAATAAAAGGTGACTGAAGAATTAGTTACATTCAGAAGTTTGAATGGGAAAGAGAGCTTCTCACCAGATCTGCTCAGTGACAAAATCATAATGTACTGATAACTAGAGATACTGTTCTATGTTTGAAGAGATGCTTCTCACTCCAATATTTATTCAAAACCAGAAGAAAATTTGGGAACAGCCCACAGTCTCTGCGCTTCTTCCTGTGACCTTAGTTGGTAGCTTAAACACAGAATGGCTGAACATCTCATATTGCATTGGGGATGAATTTAAGTTTTGCCACCATGGAAAATGTAGAACTGCCATATCTTGGTGTTTCTTAACCACCTCAAATAAAAGAACAGAAAGTGGGATTCAAACTTGTAAGTTAGGTGCATGAAGAAGAGAAACTGGGTGCCAAGAAGTTTTAAAATTCTGTGTAAAAAAATCAGTTGAATAAAACAGTCTGCAAGCTCGTTCACAGCATTAAAAAACCAAAAGAGTGAACATTGGTGCAGCATCTATACTATTAAATTAACATACCTGTTATGTGGAAGCCAGACAGCAAACAACATTTTAAACATTATTTCTAAACTCCTACCATGCAGAAATAGGATGGTGGTATTCCGAATCGCTTATTACAATTGTCTCTAGCCTTCTGCTCAGAAACTGGAAGTAATTGTAGAGACTCTTGGATCACCAATGCCAAGAAGAGGCCTGGGAACGTTCCTTAGCTTTGTTTAATCTGCTGGTACAGACAAGTGATGGGGGAGCAGGAGACGTTTCCCAGAGCCCACACCAGAACTGTCACCAGAACTGTCACAGTTCCTGCTGGTTCATTTAATTTCTGTTAACAAAAGCTTCATGATAGATGCAGTGTTGTTTAGCTTAACACCTGTTATGTGGAAGCCAGACAGCAAACAACATTTTAAACAGAATCCAAGCAAAACAGATTTTTGAGAAGTACAGTATTTCCAGGACTGGAGCTCCAAGTAAGAGCTCAGAGGTCTCAAGGAAAGAACACAGCACACCTCTATAGCAGCCTAGTCCTGCTTATCTTCTCCACAGACTATTCCTTCTATTCCTTTTCCAGGAAAAATTTAATGAGACAATGTCATCCTGGAATCCTTGAAGAGTTTCATGCAAACTGCAACAGTGTTGGATGACTTAAAACTCCAAATCTGGCAGCATTATGTTCTGAGTGAATTCTTTGATAAACATTTCATGCTTTGTCTTCCTTTCAAATCATTCACTTTAATCAGTCCAGTTCTATCCAATCGATTCTTTACTCATAAATTTTTGTTTGGATTTTATTTAACATTTAATCATACGGAAGTTAATTTCAGCCATTGGATGTAAAGATTTATATTCCTGCTCCTTGTCATCACATACTGAGGTCGTTTCTAATCCCACTCAGCCTCTCTGCTGTCACAAGGGTAAATCACCCCCTGGGGCAGAGCACAACGATCTCAAGTTTACCTGAGTTTCCAGAGCCACTGTCCTGCTGAGAACAACCCGTGGGAAGGATGCTTGTTTCGATTTTCTGCTGTTCACTTCAGCTGATGGGCTAGATAACATAAAATGTTTTCTGGTTCTTCATTGTAACTGTCTGAAACCTGACAAAAAATGACAAGAAATTGATATTAGCACCTCATGACAAATAATAAAGAGCAGCAACTGGAGAGTTAAGCAGACATATAGGCAGCTTCACAGGCCCTTTTTGCATTTATTTGGGTGTGTCTGTCATTAAAAGGTACATGACAATTTTGCTATTCTAAATAAATTATCTTTACATTTCTAGGCAGGAACATTGTGTATGCTCTGTCAGGGGTGTATTTAAAAAAACAAAACGAAACCCAAAACCTAAATACATTACTGTGGAATAGTCATAGAAGTGTTTGGAAACTGTATTATTAATAGAAAGCTTCACAATGTGAAGGAGGACAACAATAGGACTAAATAGATTTACCTGGATACATTATTCCTTTCATTAGAAGCAGAAATAAAGTGGTCAGCAAAGGACTGCTGACTCTGGGGTCTCTAACACCTCACTATGACCTATCCAGTGAATTCACTCATGCTATCTGATGGATAAGACAGGGAAGTTTTTTTAAGGAAAAAGAAAACTTGGAAAAGGGATAATGGAAGCTGAGGTTATAATAAATGTGCCTATATACAGATACCTGGTTGTGAAGCCTTAATGTTCTTCATGTATGTGATGTCAGTTATTAATTTGAATAAGTACAATTTTAGGGGAAAGTTATATTTGGGGTGGCAGGGTGGAAATCACA
The DNA here is from genome assembly GCA_038090715.1 of Florisuga fusca. Lineage (NCBI taxonomy): Eukaryota > Metazoa > Chordata > Aves > Apodiformes > Trochilidae > Florisuga > Florisuga fusca. The sequence goes on along the minus strand of JAAWXA010000010.1, from coordinate 4,113,095 downwards.
TAAAAGAGAACAAAAAAGGCATGCAGAATAGAAATAGGGCTCACATAACAGTGAAACAGAAGAAAACAGATTTCAGTTAGAGAAAAACTTGTCCCAAGTAATCAACAGCCTTGAGACAGCCCTGCCAGATATCTGCAAGACAGATGAAAGGGATGGGAAGGAGACCCTCCCACAGCTGAGTAGATAAACATTGAGTAATTGGATTCACGGTATTAACATACCATTAAAATATTGGTGAACTATTAGCATACTAAAATACCCACCCATAGGGTAGAGGGACCCTTAGTAATGAAGAGCCCCATACTCTCTGAGCATGCGTGGTGAAATTTTTGAGCATTGCCACTTTAAATGGCAGCAAGGAATTATTTAGCCAATCATGAGAGAGAATGATAAACAATGTTAAAGTTCTTTCTCATGTTTTTGGATATAAAAGTAACACTTGTGTTTTGGGAAAACGAGATTGCTTTCTGGGGTATTGCCCTGCTCCCTTTTCTGTGCAAAAGTGGATATTAAAGAAAATATCTCAACTTAGTGTGTAGATTGGGTTATTGCACACCTGGTGACAGACCCTGCTTTTAGGACAACATAAGGAAGCTCCATCTGCCTGAGTAATGGATATCCTGGGTTGGATTAGGGTCCTACCATACCAGCTCATGGAAAAGCCTTTTCTTACAACTCAGAGTTCCTCATGTAAGGTGACACACACAAAACAGAAAAAAAGAGAAAGAAAGAGGTGCAAATTGTTGAAGGTCATAAAAACCTCCTCCCAAATTAGTGTTTTACCCACTGACACATACCAGATCCTAAATGTATGCATTAGGCTGTCACAAACACCCCTCAATCCTGTCCAAAAGACAATTTTACTTTTTTCTCCTGTATTCACATTTTTCCTCTTCAGTCCCCATTTCATCTTACAGTTTAATGGCATATTTTACCTTAAACTGATTCTCAGCTCTCTCTTTTTTCTCCCTGCCCTAGTAACAGCATTGCAAGGCTCACATCTCAGTTTCACCCTGTGGAGAAGCAATACTGATTTGCTTTCCTTCCAGATGTGAAGCAACCTGTTTAATATTCGCTCTTCAGTCACACAGCAGCCTGCATTTAGCTACATTTTTATGCATTATAAATGCACATACATTTGAAAGAATAAAATTTCCTCTACCCAACATCACTCTAAATGGAGCTGAGGTGAGCTCTTGCTTCCCTGAGGCTGCCTGACATTTGAAGATCATTTTTAACCATTTCATTTTTGAACTGAAGTCTTTCATACTCTCAGTTCTTGAGCTGTGGGGGGTCCCTAGGTACTTCTCAAAACAGGCACTCAGTAACCTTCCAGAAAGCATGCTAAGGAATTAAAATTTAACTTTTACCTGAAGATGGAAGTGGATGAAAAAAAGAAAAGGCAAATTTACAAAATGTCTGGTAGGGGTTTTTTTTCCATGGATGCTTTATGCCCAAGTTTCTAATCTAACCTGTGCAGTTCAAGCTCCTCACAAGAAACTGGCTACAAGCAAAGGCTCCAAAATCTGCTTTGCCTCTCTGACTTGGATGATAACTGATCAACCAGCCACACACACACAGCTGAATGCCCCCCATCACCTGGGATGCTGTTACCCTGTGCTGCAGTTTGCCTGTAAGCACCCTGGTGTCAACAGCAAGTGGGGGTGACTGTCTCCACCTAACCCCTACCCAGAGCTTAAGCAACTCCTCTCCCACCTGACAACCCCCTCCCCAGCTGAGAAAGGGAATCAGGAAGAGAAAGCCCTTGGCTTCAAACATAAACAGATACAGTGAAACAACAACTAATACAAACATCAAGATGAAGTATATAAGCTTACACTCAGCCTTGTCCTCAGGAGCAGCAGATGGATCAAAAGGAGCCCTAGGCAGGGGAACCCCTTAGCCCAGTTCCCCCTTTATAACCAGCATGGGGTAAGTGTTATGGGACACACCTGTCCCTGGAGCTCCCAGCTAGGCTGTAAACAGGCCTGTCCTCCATGGCTGGCCTGTCATCCTGTCCTAGTGAAACCAGGACAGTGAGTCAGCCACACCAACTGACCAGAGGATGGTAGCAAGCCCATGGGGATCTTGCAGACTCACTGGAGGCCTCAGGATTCACTCACGAGGCTGGGGAAGGAGCACCCATGACCCTGCAGTCCTTTGCCACCTTACCATCGATACCTTTTTCAGTCAAGCACCACTGTCATGTCTAGAACAAGCCTGCAACAACCCATGCTACAGCCACTGAGCTGTAATGATCATAGCCTGACCAGAACCCCAGTGTCAAGTGTCCAGTCCACAAGTCTCCGAAGTGCTGAGGCCCAGGAGATATTGGCTTTATGTTCCGGGTGAGACACATCCCTTGCCATGAGACCAAGACCTCTACAAGCCTTGCACCCCTACTGTACATGGTTCAATGCTCCTTTGTCTCCATGTGGCAGAAAGAGGCATCATTAGTCAAGATTCATACTACTACAAAACTCGTGTTGGAAAAAAGGGCAAAATTTTTTAAAAGGAGGCATGTTTCATTACCCTTCTTAATCTGTGTATTTACAGACAGCTTGTTTCTGAATGGATTTTGAAAGTCTCATCTGCAAGTCACAATGCAGGGTGATTGCAATTACTGATTGCAATTACTGTCCACTTAATAAGACAATTATACATTGCTTTAAAAGAAACAAACAACACAAAACCTGTCTGCCTTCAAGTGTGTGTATGTGGGTAAACACTCCCCGGTGCCATCTGGAAAAGAATTTATGGGGTGAAAGCTACTCATCACATGATGTTAAATGTGGTATTTTATGGACTGACCCTTTCAGGTCTTCAAACCTAAGCAAAATTTCTGTTTAGTCAGAAGTCAGAGTAGACCCACTGCAGAGCATCAGGCAGTAAAATTGACTATTCTCTTTCAGGCTGTTTAAATATAGTGCCTCACCACGACACTGTTGGCTTTGATTTTTTTAAAACATGGAGAAAGTGCCAATAATAGGTACTGCCATACTCAAGGGATCAGCGATAGAGATTTCAACAAATAAAGCACAACCCATCTTACAGCTGTGAAAGGAATCACTGAACAAGGTGATTAAGGATATGGTAGATTTATCAGCATATGAAGCCTTGAAGTTAATTTGTTTTCAGCCATAGAAGTTTGTACAGTTTACCACATGGCCACATCAATACTGCTCCCTAGCACAAGGGAGTGGGAGAAACTGCTCATCCAAGGATAAGACAATCCATTTTGGCAGTGCGTTTACGTCAGATGAAAGCTTCCTGCACCCTGAGGAAGCACAGAATATGTTGTAGTATAAATAGGATTATTATTCTTGAGGAGATTATTTATTGTGTTTATAAGTCACTCCATACAACTCTGGATGTCTAGATCTGAGGTAGTTACCTTAGGCTTCCATGCCAATTACTGAAGGAAAAACAGGGCACAACTTATAAGGCTTGAATTATTCACATCTTGGAAGTGCCTGACTGTCAAGGCTCTCTGCTGACTCTCTGCTGACTGCCAAGGATGTAGAGGGTCACTTGGAGGTGTCTGCTTTATGAATCTTGCTCTTTTTGTCTCATGAACTGGCAGCAGACAGTGAGGTGATAATAAAGAAATTGCATGTTTATTGATGCTTCCTCAGATCCCTGAGGTCATAACTAACCACTTCTTATGAGGTACTTAAGAAGATAATTGCCTGCAAAACTTCTGCCAAATTCTATTGTGTCGTGCAGTCAAGGCAATGAGATAAAGCACTATCTTCTGCTGATCTTAGTTTGGCCATGCATTCAAGCTGGAGGCAACATCGGTGTTTTGGGATAGATACACAAGGGAGTCTTTTATAGACAAGACTGGATCTTTTCCACTTTGCTCCTGGGCAGCAGTTTTGTTCTGAAGTGCAGCCACCCTGGTCTTGATTCACCAGCTTGAAATCAATCCCTGCAGTACGAAGGAAACCTGGATTGAATCCTAGCTGCACAGTCAATCCTAATTTCTTAAAATGTCAGAAGGGGGTTCCCTGGGATAGGTATTGCAGACATATTAAGGACATTAAGGACAATATCTAGTCAGAGAGCATAGAAAATCCGAGTTGCTAGAAAACAGACACCAGACATCTCTGATGACCTTGAAAGAGAAAAGCAATGTACTTCCTGAACATATCAAAGGGAGGTGGGAAAAACTGAAAAAGTAAATGGCAGTTATTTAATTTTTAATCTTTCTAAATGCAGTTTCAGTATGGTATGAATGATAGCAGCATGAGCAGAGATTGTTACTTTAATAGGATTATTGTCAGATGCTGGCTGTGTTTGTACTAAAGCAATGAACTTCCTGCACTATGGGTATGTTTCTATGTTTGATAAGTTACAAAGACTGCAGTGTTCCTGTTTTGGCAGGGGGCTGGACTAGATGGCCTCTAGAGGTCTTTTCCAACCCCTAACATTCTATGATTCTGTATCAGCCTTGCAGCAGTCTCTGTTTTTTTCCTATTTTCATCTCACCCACAATGCTGAGACCCTGGCTGTAAGTTAAAAATGTGTCACGTGGTGTTGATTTGCTGCTATCAATCCTGTGTGTGTGTGTGTGTGTGAGTACCTCTCATGAGGAACCTTTCTTACTTCTGTGGCCATATCTGTATTTATAAGTCTTAATTTATCTGAATTCACTAAAATCCAGCATTTGGACGCAGATATAAGCTTTGGGACAGGCTGGAAAAAGCTGTAGCAGGACCCTGAGCTTTCCTTACACCTTAGTATAGATCTGAGTATAACCTTTCAAAGAGAGAGAGCACCTGCTTGGTGGCTGTGGCTATCCTTTGACATGAAGTCTACAATGCTTCACAATCATGTTATGGGGGCAAGCACCAGGAAGAAAAGTCACATAGACTTTTCCTCAATGCCATCTGTCCCACAGGGGACCATAGTAGTTGCAAGGAGCTGAGCCTGAAGGTATCCAATATAAAAACCAAAATGTGTTTCTCTAGACTGCTCTCCGACTCTGTACAGATACCTAAGCTTTGATATTATTTCTAGGGCTAGATTTCATTTCCCTGAACTGTCAGGCTGCCAATTAATCCTTTGTTGCCTGTCTTTAAGCAACAATGATTTACAGTTAAGATGTCTTAGCTAATCATAATGTAATTAATAGTCTGTAATGCTTTGGTGTCTCGGAGAAGGACACATTTCACACCTAGGAATTTTGGCTGCACTGCAATAATGGACTGTAAAACATAATGATATATTTAAGTTATTGCTGTATTGTTTAGGAAGCTGAAAATTTCAAAGACCATGAATGTAAATTTGACATTTTGATACACTGCTGGTTACTGCAACATATTCATCTCTTAGATAGCATAAGTTAATATACACCAGTTAATTCCCTCTGATGGCATACTGTGAAATTTCCCACTAAGAATGCAGGAGACAATATCAAAGTTATTAATTCAGCATTTTTTTGTATGTATTCCAGTATGTGGGCTAAAAACAAACCTCCTGTACTGGGAATCAAGACAGCTATCTATCTATTCCTACCTACTTAATAGGCTGTCCTTGTGATTTGGAGGAGCCCCATGATGTCCAGTGCCAGGAACTCTTGAGAGCAAAAATAGAGGAGGTTTGGAAAAAACAAGGAAAAGGGAGTTTGGACAGCCACAAAACCCTTAAGAGAGGCAGGCCTGAACTTCAGATGGCCTCTGGGAGAAGGATGGGCTGCCAGCAGCTTTTCCTGGCAGAGCCCAGTGTAGCCAAATCTTTCACAGGAGCTGCACATCTTTAGACAATCCTTTAGTGGACCAGTCATGCCTCTGCTGAAATCTTCAGAAGTTTTAAGCTAAAAGCAATGCTGATTAAGTTTCTTTTAATCATTCACAATCCTGGTGCAAAAGATACTTTTGTCCAGGAAGATCATCTGCAACACTTCATCTTCTTAGAGAGGGAGATCTGAGCAGCTGTAGTGGAAGGCTCTCCAGGCTCTTGCTAGCACAGCTGATTTGATCCAGCTGAGAAAGGGACAGAGATTAGACACATGTCCTGAGGAACTTCATAATATCCTTTCCATCATGTGGTGTCCTGACATGCACGGCCAGGCTCGGGGCAGCCAAGCCATGCACGTCTAAAGGCAGAGAGGTCTCTGCACTGCATCTACTTGTCCTCACAGGCTGCTGCAGACTCATTGAACTTGCCCTCACCCAGCAGATTCATCAGGTTTTTGTACTCCATAAAGGGACCCAACCCAACTCCTGAGCATCCCCAAACTATTGAAAAGGATAATATGCTCTTTATATAAATAAATATAAATGAGTATGAATAAATATAAATATAAATAAATATATATATACTCTCATAACGTATATAGTATATGATTTTATACTATATATAGTATCAGCTCTTATATATGCTCTTCAGGTTTTCAGTGAGGAGGGTCTCCACCTGGGGAAACCAAGACATAAGAAGGCAATTAGTTTTGCTTTATTTCACAAGGGATGACTAGGACACAAGTGTCCTGATTCCCAGCTAGGATTTCCTGAAGGATACCCTACCCTGCTGCAAATCTGATGTCCTCCACAGATGGCAAATGGACTTGCTCACCTCAGAGATGGCTACTCTGCATCACAGGCTATCAGCAAAACTGTATGGAGGGAAACAAACCTTTTTACCATTTGTGCTCAGGATATGAAGGTCTGTAAGATGGAAGATTAGACAATGACTTAAATTCCTTGAAATAAATTAATTTAAGATATGTATTAAAGAGATTCAGTTGAGCTGCACCTTGAAACACATTTCTTAGCACTTGAACAGCTTGGGCCTGGCCCAGATCCAGGATATACAAGTCACTTTTGTCATTCAGAAAATTACTATCAAATGACCACATTAAAAAACTTCCTGACAGGGTACCAGGTACTTGCCACATGACAAAGATGTATATTACTGAAAAAGGTTATTGCCAGAGGACATTTCCTCCCCACAGTAAATCAGTAAAGGCTACTGGAATTGGAATGGGGTTTTCCAACTACTGGACTATGTGACTGAAGTCCTCAGACACCTCTCCTGGTGTACCCCATTGCATTCCCAACAGTGACATGGGAAAGTGGTTTTCTGTTCAGGATGCAGGGCAGGTGAGATGTGGTTTGAAAGATGATTGTTTGCAGCTCCCCGGTCATGTCCACAGTATCAGCAGCTTTAAAATAATACAAACATTAGTGACAAAGACAGATTTATTGCCTCCAGCCAGACTACGCTTGTTAAGGGAGTCCTGTACAGCTCCAGAACTGGATATGAATTCTAATAAACTTCATTTAAAAATGTGGTGGTATTCCAAAAGAAACTGTGCAAAATTGGCAATTTAGATTTTAACAAATCTGCTCCTTCTAATTCCTCAGAGACCTACAGGATTGCTGAGAAAGGCCTTTTTTTTTTTTTTCCTTTTTAAAACACCTCTTACTAAGAACACAGTAAGCCAGATAATTTCCTCACTCCCACTTCCCAACATTGTAATTCTACTTAAAGGAAGCAATTGTTTATTTATAACTGCATATATTGTGAACTTGCCCAAATGTGCATGCTAGCAGTAACCATTGTAGAAAATGTATTCACAGTAATGAGGTATAAACCCTGCTCAAATCCCAGAGGAGACATATTGCTTGAATTCCTTCACCAGAAGGTCATGTTCACTTTGAGATGAGATATTGGAGCTCCCGCTAATGCTAGATTTTATTGGAAAGAAAAAGAGTGAATCTGTACTGATGGATATCCTGGAAACTCTTCCTGGATACACAGTACTTCTGAAAAAGCATGCCCATCCTGCTACTGGACAATTTAGTCTGGATTAGCTATAAAATGCAAAAGGAATCAGCATAAATGACAGTTATGAATGAAAAAGGAAAAAGACAAGGACATGACAATACTTAGTGCAAAGAATGTGCTCTGAGGACAGAGGCTCTATCCCTCCTTTTGAAATAGATTCTCAGTCCTTGTCTCAGCCATGGATTTTAAAGAAGGAGAGAAATCACCACCTGGACCTGAAAGCAGAAGGGTTTGGTGTGGGATTTTTCAATAATATTCACATTAGAGGTTCAGGGGAAAAAAAATGTTCTTCATAGAAGGTTTGGCAGTGAGCAGCCAAATGCAGACTTCACCGTGCTACCTATAGTGCTGTTTCATGGGAGCAGGAGTTTGGGAGGCTGAATCCATGGCTGAGTGAAAGCTCAGTGCTTCAATACCACCCCTGCTCTGCCTGATTCACAGGACAGTCCTACCAGGCAGTTTTTCTGGAATACAAGAATAAATGTGGGGAGTAAAGCACAGGGGGGAATAGATCAGCAGGTTGGATAAGTAAACTGGTTTGCTTGAGAAGCTTCTGAGGAATCGGGAAATTAAAATGCATCTATAAGCTCCTCCCTATGGGAATATGTGTACAGCTTTGAGTTTGGACTACACCAACTCCTACATGTTTCTTCATACTGAAAGAGAGAAAGATACAAAGCTGTTCATTTGATTTTCTGACAGGAAGGGTGTGTTTCAGACTTCAGAGCTGCTATGAAAGCAATTACAACAATAAATAAAGCCATTATTAAAACCTGATTGTTTTAACTGCTATTTGTTTGTAATAGCTGTTAAATAAATCAATAAAAAGTAAACCTTAGGAGAATATTTTGCTCCTAATTGAGAGTAATAGAGTGAGAAGCCTCATTTTCTTTCCAGACTTCTCTGATTTTAATGCTGTTTTATCTCTTAGAAGTTTGACAGCAGGAGGAAGAAAAGACAAAGTAATACTGTGAGGAGAAGGGGGAAGAAATTTTGGGGTTTCAGGACTAATTGTGGTGTTCTTTTTCTCTCCTTTCCTTCTCCCAGCTCTGATATGGCTCATCTGTTTAGCTGTGCATTTTAACAGACTGGAATGGGAAGTAACCTGATGCTGAAGACTGTTCAATCCTGGACACATTGCCCTGACCCTGAGAAAGACTCTTCTGGAAACCAGACCCTTCTCCATGAAAAAGATAAAATATATTTTGAAGGCAGATACAAAAAGTCTCAGTGAGTGTAACAAGGTTCAGATCACACCTGGTACCTACCTCTAACCATTTAATTTGCAAACTTTCACTTAATAATGTGAAATATAATCACACATAGTTTATCTATAGAACTGTAGAATAGGAAAATGGAATCAAACACATTTTCATTGATTTTGCTAACTGGAAGAGAGATATTTTTCTCTGTATTTGGGATATAAGTAGGAATTCCATTCAGAATTATAATATTAGGATAGTATCTAATGTAACTAAGCAGAAGAGACCATTTGGCTCAAGCCTAGTAAGTCCCTATAATTATATCTTCTGTGTACAGCAGTGCACATGGTGCTGTATAAACACAGGCAAAATACTTACGGACGGGTGCTTATTATTCACTTCTACATTGTGCATCTAATAATTTTTGAAGGGAAAAGAAAATTTAATTCACTCCAATCACAATACATTGTTGCTGGCAAAATTGAACATAGCTTCAGCAATGAAGAGAAAATTGCCAATAAATCTATGCTGGATGTAAACAAGGGTGGTGAAAACTTTCACAGTTGTTACACAGTATTTTAAACAAGCAAAGTTTGATTCTGATAATGACTACACTCTCAAATCACCTCATTCTTTTTAATTTATTCTGTCATTAGCCCATTCAAGAGGAACAATATTGCTAATAGAAGAGGAACCACAGAGATTAGATGTTTCATGGGAGTCCTGTAGCACCTACCTACCTCTGCACCTCCTTCCTCCCTGCTTTTCTGAACATCCCTGCATGTCTGCACTTGCACTGTTTCCAGCCAGGGCTGGGCTGGACTTGCTCCAATGCTGCTTGCATAAGGCTATCCATACTGGGGGGCTGCAAAACAGCATTAATAACCAATTTGGGTAAAATAATCCCAACTAGCCCCTACTGAGAAGTAGAACTAGAATAACAAAACTGGGTTGCAGGAATGATGGGGAGGAGGCTTTTCAAGCCTGGTGGCTCCATTGGATGAGAAGTGTCCCAGGAACAAGAACCTTCCACAGATTTCAACCCTTAAGCTAGCAAGGTTATGAGAGAAGGAGAAGATTCCATCACTCTTTCCAAAGTGGTCACAGAGTCTTGAATTGTGTCTAATAGAGCATTTTAGGATGAACATTTTAGATTGCTCCTGAATTCTGTGATTAATCTTCTTGAAATACCTCCCTTTTTCAGTATACTTTTAAGTGAACATCAGCTTCTTTGAAGGATACCACAGTTTCATTCCAATGTTTTCTTGCAAAATAATATTTCAAAGCCCTACCATGAGAGAAATAGAAGGTTTTATTTTGTTGCTGTTTATTTTTTTTTTCCCTTTGGTTTTCTTTTCTTTCCCTTAAAAAAGTTTTCTTGTTGGAAAGTTCCTTATTGATGGAACCTTCCTCACCTGGCTGAGTTTACTTACAGAAAATAGAGGCAAGTGTTCATCCCAATGTCCTTTTTTATGCCTTCCTATTTGAAGTGGGAGCTAAGGCACAAAGTAGTTTAACTGGTTTGTCTAATGTAACACTGGAAGTTTGTGGTAACTATTAGTAAATCTATGGCATAGAGAGGCTGGAGTACCAGGCTCATCATCCATTTCTCCATTTTACCTCCAGCTTTCCATAAATACATTAATCAAATAAATTTATGGAAGGGAGGAATAAATTTGAAAACCCTGTTATGGAATATTCCCAAGCAAGTGTTTCATATTCATCTTATTCTAACCAGGCATTTGATGCCTCTCCAGTTGGAGCATACAGACTTGTAACTTATGATCTGGCTTTCAATAGCTTGATATTTGTGATGGATGTCTTGTACTCCATATGCAGATGATGAATAATTCATAAAAATCAAATGGGAGGCACTTGTAAATGACAGTTAAATACAAGAAAGACAGATCCTTCTTTGAAATGGACAGTTTTCAAGGAAAATAACCAAATTTTAGAGTAATAAGGAATCTAGTGTCTGAATCTGGTTAAGCCCTGATTTCATCAGTAAGTATCTCTCCCTAAATTGGTGATAATGAGCTGGAAAAAAATAGGACAAAAATTTGAAGACATACACTGTGGTGTGATAAGCTTTCTCAGCATTGTCATTTGCTAAATCTCTGGCATTTCTGCATATATCTCAGGAGGGAATTTAATCTGTATAATAACTGAAAATGCTTCTATTCTGAGAAATACAGAATGTAATCAAATTTTTTTATTACTATTATTATCTCTCCTTGTTTTATGGATTTCTATTTGGAAACTGTAATAGAAAACATTTACCCTAATTCAAAAAACAAACACATAAACCCCAAATACTTCTCTTCTGTTCAGGCTGTTTTGGAGCTATTCCTGTTGAGAGTTTGCAGGGTTTGTTTCTTTTAAAAATGTCATTGTCAATTTTGGATCAATAGACACTTTTCATTAAATCAAGAAGATCTGAGAAAGGAAGATAAGCAAAGAGGGGGGAAATGAAGCACCAAATAAATGTCTAAGCAACAAAGCTGTGATCTGACTAGACAGGGTGGGGGGTAGGGGTTTGCTAAAGGCAGAGCACTGGGCCAGCAGAACCGAACTGTGCAGTCTTACAGAAAGAGTCTTCGTACCATTCAGATGATGCTGACATTTGAAATCTCTACACTGGGACTGTTTTTTCAGAATGCAGTTCCTTTTGCATCTCAGTTTTATCTTCTTCTTTACCCTAATCCTAATATTATTGAAGATTCTTCTGATTTTTTTAGCAGTTGCCTCCAAGATTGTTAATTTCTATGTTAAATAAACACTTAAACAAGACATTTGAGAGATGTAAAATCTGCTGTGCAAGCACAGACTGCTTCCCATCTTAGAAACCATTCACAGGAGGCTGTTAAAAAACAGCCCAAGGTGACAGCTCTCCAATAAATTCAGCCTCCTTTCTCATTCTTGGCCATAGTGCCTCTTCTTCACATCCTCTCTTTATCAAGGTTGAGTTTTCAGGTGTTACTCCATTTTTGGCAACAAGTCTAATTCTTGTGATAAATCTAGGCCAGATGCTTGAGTCAGAGGGACCTTCAGCTCAGTCAGTGTGTGTTACTTCAAGAAAGATCATAACTTGACTATCAAAACCATCTCATTTTTATGGATGTTATATCCTCTCTGGGCTAGGCAGGCTGTGGACACTACACAGGATTTCTAATAGTGTCTCATACCTAAACAGGCTTTTATCTTGCCTCCTTTTTTCTTTAGCAGCAATGAAAAACCCCATATCTAAAGTAATTTTTCTATTGGATGCATCTTACTTTTGTACAAACAGGCACATCATCTGAGCCACAACTGAGGCAAATTTTTAAGTTTGGTATAAGACTTTATAACCTTCTGGAAATACTTTCATTCTCAAAAAGATAGGGTGAAATCACAAGGAAAGGCTCTTAAGCAGCATAATCAACCTTCAGAACAGCTCTGTAGCTGTGGATAGAAATCTGAAGTGCTTCTGGAACAAACCCAGTAGTGATTATATACCTTTAAAAGTGTTCTTTGCCTTTTGATTCTGTGCTTGTAACTTCGTGACTCACTGGGTGCACCTCTGGGGCTGCAAAGCAACATTGATGTACAAATAATCAATCTTTGTAGTAATTATTTTCATTATGGCATGAGGAGAGATTCAAGTGGGTTGCCCATAACGTTGGGTTTCAGACTCTCCTGTTGACGGCAGAAAGAAAGAACATTTTTGAGCTGTTTGGGGGAAAGCAGTGAGAAAAAGCCCAACCTTCCCAACTAATGGCTTAGGGACCTGCCCAAAAAATTGCAAGACTTAGAATCCATAACCCTTCTCAGCCTGCTTGGATTTGAACTCACAGTTTTCCCAACCTAGGCTTGATCACCAATTTAATAGACACTGAATGAGAAGTGAGGGAAGCAACTTTGCTTTTCTTGCTTCTGAAGCTGAATCAGTGTGCAGCCAAGGATATACAAGGTGTAATTCAAGCAAGAGCAGTAGCCTCACTAGACTGGAAGCATTCTGAGATTATGGCATTTGCACATTTCAGGCACTGCCAAGCTCCCAGCACCCTGGGGAACAAAGAGCGTCTTTAGGCACCAAGGATGCTGAGATGCAGAGTGAATAACAGGCGTTCTTTCTGCTGTCTTGGGTGTGGATGGACTGCATTAATTCTTTAGGCAACATGTACTTCAGCAGTGGGACTCCTTGCCTTCAAAAACTGATTATTCCAAGTGACTTGGGTTCAAGAGTAACTGTACAAATTCATGTGTAGAAATCCTTTGGGACATATGAAATATGAATCTAGTACTTTTGTCTCAGGGAGTTCCTGAGCTGTCACTGGAAGGCAAGACTTTCTGTCCAGCAGTATCCTGAACTATCTCTTATATTCACATCTGGGCAAGAGGACTGAGGAGAGATACCAGGTTTGATGGCCCTGTTTTCTGACCCCTTACATTTTTAAGTACACCAGCACTAACTCAGGTGGTATCTAGGAGCATAGGAGCACAGAATCAATCCCATAATGGATTTGCTTATAGCAGAAGTTGGATCTGTGGAAAAGCCTTCAGATATGCCAAGTATAAAGCCAACAGGACTATGTGGGTCTCTGCTACAGTAGCAAAGTTCCCTCTGGGGTGACAGCTCTGAAGGCTCCACTGCCTTATCTTCCAACACCCAGCCCCTCTATCATGCCTGGTTACAGCACCTGTACTTTTGAGGAGAGTTCTTCTGTGTTTAACTCAGCTGAGCTCCCTGCAGCCCAGCCCCAGAAAGCCAGCAGCCAGAAGTTCCCATCTTGCTTTCCAAGTCTCTCCCCACTCCTTGCTGGTTTTCCTTGGCACAGGCCATTCAGCAGATGTGAAGCAAACACTAGACATGTGGCAGCTGTGCTGGCATAGCCAGAAAACACATCAGTGGGAGATTCACAAGAACAGATGCAACCCAACAAGCCTGTGTGGACTGCCTGTGCCCAAAGCAGTGCCAGGTGCCTCAGCAACATGTAATGGGCACCATGCCCTCCAAACAGACAGACCTGAGCATTGACAAACCAGTGACCACATCTAAATATTAAACATAGGCTTGCTGTGGGACACTCGTCCTAGCCAGACAAGTCAAAACAGATGGCCAGACCTATAGATCTTTATTTGACGTATCTTAATTACACAGCATATTTACTGACCCCATTGGAAATGCTCTGGTTTTTAGGACCTTCACTGTATGGACAACTGAGTCTTAAAAGATGCCTCAAATGTGTGACAGGGGAACAATTGCCCTATGGAAAGCAGCAGCTTATTTCTGTCTTAGGTAGATGATGTTTACACAGGAGGGAGCTGGACAATAATTAATCAGACTAAATTCAGAACAGATGTGAGCAAGATATCTGAGTGAGAAAGGCAAAAGCAGGCTCAGTAAAGTGCAGTGAGTAGGAGCTGGCTGTGCAGCCAGGCTGCAGATCAGGCTCTGAGCATTTCTGTAGGCCAGAAGATGAATGGCATTCAATAGCACACTGCTCTGAAAAAGGTAGACTGGGCTCCAAAATAGGGTCTTGGCTGCCACCAATCTGAAGCTCAGGGAAAGCGGTCTCTCTGTACTGAATAACCTTCACTGGACCTTTTTTTCCCCCTGATGATGAATTTGCAAGACATGGGATGTGACTATTTCAATGCCCTCATGAGGTCTTGCTGTAGGCTATAATTTTAGGCATCCTACATTAACAGACATTTAGATAAAATGGAGGAAGTCCAAAGGAAAGCAAGACAGGCAATGAGAGGTTGAGGAAAAATGACCTATAGAGAAAGGCAATAGAAATGAGGTCTTTTTGATCTGCAAAAGTAAGAGAGGCTTATAATGATAGTTCACTCTGCTGTCAAATGCTCTTAATGGCATGGGCAGAGCTTAGTTGTTTTCTCAGGGTGATAGGGCATGATGTAATCAACTCAATTTGTTAGTATGGCATGAAAATTTAAGATTGAAAATGAGAAATTTTGTCCACAAACTTGGAGGAGGATTTTAAGACTTTAAATTATGAATTACATCAAGTAGCAACACCACAGGCTCTAAGGACAGGATGTGATTAACAAGCACTGTTAGATTGTAATAGTGTCCCACAAAAAAGCAAAGACATTCTAACATCACTCCCATGACAGAGTCATTCAGTCCATATGGTAAATCAGGACAACCTTTCAAAGGAAACTTTAGAAGCCAGCTATTTCTGATATTTTTATTTTTTCCGCAGCAATTTTTTACAAAATCTTTCTTGAAGTTGCTCAAGTAGAGTTGTAGCAGCAGGTGTTCTACATCAAGTGGGAATATTAGCAGAATAAGATGCTGTCGAAAATTGATAAAGGAGGCAGCTTAAGTTTTAAAATTTTAGACCTGAGCTTTGCTGCATGTTTCTTTCTTGCTTGTTCCAGGGGTTAATGACACCTCTTTTTAGAGAAAGGCTTGGCTCATAATTAGCAGGGTGCTGAATTTCCCACATGCCTATATTCTGCTGTCAGAAGGGACCTTCCTGCCCATCTAGTTTCAGAACAGGCCATTTCACTCAGTAATTTTTGCTCCATGCTTCTATTTTAGTTTTTTTTGTGAAATGGCTCAGTGTAGGGCTTTGGATAGCTGCAGCTTCTTTGCTGGACATCTCATCCTTAGAGAAAGTGACTGGATAGGCATGCCAGAGCCAATATTGGGTTCTTCTGGGAAGTGACAAATCTTGAAAAGCAACCAACATACACACACTCTTTCCCTGAGGTCACCATGCAGAGGAAATATTCTTCTTAATGCATTAGGCACAATGCACACTGCTAAGTCAGGTTCAAATTTATGAAAAAATGAATACTAAAAAAGTGGCTCGTATTTGAATTTAAAAAAAGAAAGAACCCATGATCTAGTAAGCCTCCAGGCATTCCAAATATTCTCCTTTGGAAGTTGCAAAGCAGGCAATCTGGGTATGTTCTAAATGAAAGAACAAATAACCATGAATGAAATTTTTAAAATTCAAAGCCAAAACCATTTTCTAAAATGGAGCATCATTTCAATGGGTAAGATGCCAAGTTAAATGTAAAAAGAGACAAACAAAGTAAAATCAGATCAGAAAATGTTATTAGAAATTAATCTAACAGAAAGTGTATATAATCTTGCTTGTGTGATCATCAAAGGCATTTTTGGGGAAGGAGAGGGGTACATTTAAAGGGCAGATGACAGGTATGCATGTCAAAATAGATTCTCTGGTCTACATCTGATGAAAAGAAATCTAATAATGTAAATAATATGTTTCTTGTTTAGGTCATGTTTTTAACAGAAAAACTGAGCTCTCTAACCTAATGATATTGAGGAGGACTTAAATGGTGGTGCAGAGGAAAAGCTGCAGAGAGGATACTTCCATTTGCATTTCCAAAGCACTGTGAAAATTTGGCCCCAAACCTATCTTTCTGCATGTCTGAGTATCCCTGGGGGAGCCATCCTGGACATGCCTGAAAAGCACTCCTAAAGCAGGGGACCCCCTGCCTCAGCACTGGGGTGATGTGTTAGACCAGCTGATCACTGGCTGTTGTACAGAAGGTCCAGAGAGGCAGCAATGGGTGATAGCCATAAGGGAGCCTGACCTGCTCCTGGACACCACTTCATGGAGAAGATTCCATGTCCTTAACCTTGTGAGAGAGGCTAAGAACAACAGGAAGGGCTTCTTCAAATACATAACAGATAAAACTAACACTAGAGGCAACGTAGGCCTACTGTGAGGGTGACAGAGCACTGGCACAGGCTGCCCAGGGAGGTTGTGGAGTCTCCTCTGGAGACATTCAAAGCCCACCTGGACATGTTCCTGTGTGACCTGCTGTAGGTGACCCTGCTCTGGCGTGGGGGTTGGACTCGATGATCTTTTGAGGTTCCTTCCAACCCCTAACTTTCTGTGATTCTATGATTCTATGATGCCATGAGGTTTCACACCCCACCCTTCTCCATGGGTGGGGAGAAGTGTAGATAATATAAGACAGACTTGTTCACGTGCTGGGGACATGGCTGAGAAAGCCCTCACTGTTTTCACAGCAGAAGCCATCTTGGGCTGCCCTCAATTACATTGCCAGAATGAGAGCAATTGCTTCCAGGAATGCATGAAGTCATGGAGATCAGCAAATAGTGTAGGAAAGGGGAAGGATGGCATGGAGCAGTGTGTCTCCACTTCTAACACAGAAGAGAGAGACCTAAGAGGGATTTTTTTCAGAAAGGGAACTCTTCCAGATGAGCCCACAGAGTTGTTACGGGGCCCAAATGCTCTTTAGAGCTCTGTCTCATCAGTATGTAGGAGAGGAGCAGATGATAACTGTCAGGTCAAGGAGAAGAAAAACTTTCCTGTATATTTTCTGGAGTTCTCTTGTTTTAACGTCTTATCATTAAAACCAAGTCATTTTGCATCCCACTCTCCCACTGTCCTGCACAAAAGTCCAGAGAAAGTCATATCAGTGGCCCCTATACTACTGTCCCTGCTACAAGAATTGTGGAGTTAACACAAGATCTGTGCAGACATGTACAGGCTCTTACTGAATAAAAATATTCACACCTGGTGCCATCCAGAAAAAAATGAATGCTCCTGAATAACTTATTTCAGCACAACTTGATGTTGAGACAAATTCTTTGGGGAAGAACCTGTCATCAGGGAGACTTAAGTACAGATGGCTGGGAAATTTTTCTTCAAATATTTTCTGATTAAAGAGACATTTCCACTTTAAATGGAATAGAAATCCAGAGAACCAAGCTTTTAGTTTTCTGACATAAACTCAGCATTTTTTCATCAAAACAATTTTGATTTCTGTTGAAATATTAGATTATTCTTTCAGTGAAATCAAGTTTGCAACCAGATGTTTTTACTGTTTTGAAAAAAGTAGGGGTCTGGCTACTGTTGATTGTAGGACTTTTTAATTAAAATTTACCTGCTGGCAACATCACTAGGGCACCTGCTAATAGAAGAGCCACTGCATAGTGCAGTTGTTGCAGTCACCACCACTTGTGTTTGCATCGCAAAAACATCCATTGCAGTGCTGCTGACCGAAGAATAGCCTCAGGAAGTGCTAGTGGGAATTAGTTCCATGCTTTTTGGAGTGACTGGAAGATAGATTATCTTTCACAGGTTACATTTTAGATGTGCCTTCAGCTTTCCCAGGCATAGTTAACTCAAGGCTCTTCATCCCTGTTGGCATGTCAGGTAGGAGCTGTGCCCAGCCTATGGGCAGAGCAGAGCAGTAATAATGCCTGGTGAATCTCTATTAGACAGGTCAAAAACCTGTGAGGAAGAGCAGGCCAAAAGAAAGCCACAAATCTTATTTTACACATATGAGGAAACACTCTACAGCTCTGCCCACTCCATTTTGAATTAGCAAGTTGTTCTCAAGTAAGGTGTAATGGAAAATAAACCCTAATGAAAGCAAACAGTACCTCGTGTTTCACAGCCTGTCACTTTGCTTGTTTGCTACCCACGAGGAAGAAACTGAGATTTCTCACAGAAACAGTTCTTGTTTCCATGCAACTTAATACAGACAGAAGTACACCCACTAGTACTGCTTCTCTTCTTCACAGGTCTATCACCTTTTCTGTCTTCCTTTCAGGATGAATGAGGCAAAAACCATACACAAAAAAGAACTTTAAAGTAGGAGGGTGAAAGTAACATGAATAAATGTTTGTTTTCAATAAGCAACAGAAGCAGAGCTAAGAGAAGGCCTTTTGCAGAAAATGTTCTTGCTCAGACTTGTCAGGGGGTTCATGTGAGGACCCACAGGCTGAGCCCTGTTGTCATCTAAAACCACTGAGATCTGATGCACCCACAGGCAACTAATGGCTTTCCCCAGGGCTACCACATGGCCAGCCATCAGCCCAGCTTTCCACAGCACTGGCATCACCTGGCTAGGCAATAACCATTTTATAACCCTCTGCAGGCTCTGGCCTGTTCTACTTGTTTACTTTGCTTGACCTTAGACCGGGCCTTAAATTCACTGGCAGGATTCTGGAGAATAGTCTTGTCAAAGCTCATAGCACTAGTGAATCTGAGCAACTCAATGGGTTTCATAAACCTCACCTCTAGGAGTCACGTAAATTTCATGTGATTTACCCTTTAACAAAGTACACAATAATTCTCATCGCTTTGGGAAAAAGCTGGTAAAAATAGAATTGGTCGTGCTATCTTAAGGACATAAAAATCTAGAAGATCCATGAAATACTCTGTAATTAATCTCAAATAGAGGAACATTATGTAATATGAAAAGAACACCTAATGGTTCTGGGGCACCTGGCTTGTAGGCACTGATGTTGTCAGGCTGTTTTTATTAAATGGGTGCTTTATACTCACAGAGAGACAGTCCATCAGTGAGACAAGCTGGGCTGGTTCCCCAGAGCTGTGTGTTCAGCAGAGGCTCCAGCAGCATTTGAGCAATTTAGCACTTTCCAGGAAGCCAGACAAACTAACACAGCCTGTTTATTTCCTCTTTCTTTCAGTACGCCCACGCTGGTGCCTCTGTGAAGGAAAATATTGATGGATCTGAAATATGTACAACATAGGCTGGGAGTCCATGGCAGTCATCCCCTAGCAATCTGTTTCTGAGCCTGTTTTCTTTAGTGAGGCCATTAATTATTTTCCATCTTTCTCTTATTCCTTGTTGCTGGCCATATGAATTTGCTGCCTGCTACGGTCCTGCACCATTACTATAATCAAGGGCAGGGAGGAAGAAATAGCAAAGTTTGCTCTACAGTAAGATGTTTGCAAAGATTTCAAGATTAAGTAAAAAAAACTTCCACACTTAAAAAAAAGAAAGAAAAAGAAAAAAATATTAAAAAGAAGAATATTTAGGGGCAGCCTGTGAAATTTTTAGTGTGTCACTGAAATTTCTGTTGATCCCTTCATCTTCCAGAGGGTGTTAGGCTTTATTTCAAAGTGTAACATGCTTTGGGATCCACATTTGTGCAGTGATTATTTTTGAACCGTATCTTTCATCAGGTTGCCATGAAAGATAACAAGAAAACGTCAGCAAAAACTGTGTACAACCCGATTACTTTTTTTCTTGATTTGCAGACAGAACTGGGCTGGATGGTGTCAGTAGATGGAGACAAGAACAGAGCCAGTGAGAACCCAGTGACAGCTGGAGGGGAGTCCTGCTGGATCAGGTGAAGTGCCAACTCCTCCAGCAGCAACAGCCAAAATAAAGATCTCCAATCATGCTGTCCCCACATCCACCCTCCAATCTATCTGTATAAGCACAAATAAAACTGCTTTGCCTCAGTATGAAGTTCCCACTTCCACACACTGGAACAGTGAGGAGTCGTTTGCAGCTCCATTTCTGCTCTTTAACAAATCCATAGAGAAATCCCTTCTATCAGATGCCCGATTCCCACAGATGACTTCAAAACTCATGAGAGGGAGTTCAGTTATGGGTGAGAAAAGCAAGGGGTTGAGAGATTGCTAAGGAAACCCAAACTGAGTGTCTCATTCAGCCCTTTTTGCCAATGTTTTCTTGTAACAAACACAGAATATCCCCTTTGGAGGATGTGCCTGGCTCTGTGCACCATCCAGCAGAGACCACAGCACAGTCATACTGTGAGCAGCTTCCCACCATGAAAATGGATTGTGGCAGCTGTAATAATGCAAGATTCAATGAAACAACAATGAAATTTGTTTTTTCAACATTTGCAGAGAGATGATTTATTTTAGTAATGACCAGAGAGAGGCTGAGTATTGAAACCCCTCAGTGTTAATCTTCATTCTCTGCTGAACCTTTGTTTGGTGAAGAAGAAGGAACTGAGCAATATAACAGAAGCTGGACTCTTTTTATGCAAAATTCACATAATATTTCAGAACAGTAATACTGCAATTTCCTTCCCTTTCAGAAAGCACATCCCTTCATGAAAATACTTGGTAAAAATAATAGCTCCACCCTCAAAGGGTGTTAGATCACAGTTGGTAGCCAAAGATCAGACACATCCACCTGAGAGGCCCTTTGAAGCCAAAGCAGAGATCCTTTAACATCCAGAAGGGGCAGTTATACATGTGTTGCATTTTCTTTTCCTATTGTATCCCCATGTATTCATCTGTTAGGCTTCTTTGTTCCATCTCACCTCTAAGACCTCAATTAATCCCTGAAAAAAAACCCTGAGTTTGCTCCTTTCCTGGCAGACCCCTAAGGCAGAGTGCCCAGTGGCTCTGCAAGCCACAGACAATGATTGCTTTAATTTCTATTATTTTCTCTATTTTTAGCAGCAAGTTCAAACACTTTTAAAGAGAGAACATGGAATTTCTACTCAATGAGAGCATGTCTAGCAAAAAAAGTTGATCAGGGGTTCTGTCTATGCCTATTTTGGTAAAACAATTTGCAAAATATTTCTCGCCTCAAAAAAAACCAATGTAGCATTGAGCGTTGATTTTGTGATTCTGCTCTCCTCTGCCTCACAGGTGATTCAGTTCTTGTGCTTTCCTTTTCTCCTCTGCATCTGATGTTCCAGAAAAGGATGATTTTCACGAGCCAGCATTCTGCGTAGCTGAACCAACTTCTTCAAGAGGGCAAACCACACTGTTGTGGGGGACATACACTGTCTAAAAGGCAAATTCGGCCTTAAGAGAATTTTTTTTCAGGAATTAGATCAAGGTGCTACACTCACCCATTTACTCACAGGTCTCCAAAATATACATCATAATTTTTAAAAAAATCTATGTGTAACTGTTTATTTTATGATTCTGTTCATTTTTTAAGCCTTTGTAGAATGCTTACTATACTGTCTTTAGTAAAATGTTATCTAAAATCTTTGCAAAACACTACACTGTATTGTATTTCATCCTAGTAATTAAAAGAAAATAAATAACTTTGCTTTTCTTCTGATTTCTATTTCTTTCATGATTTCCTCAATAAGCAGGTATTAGGAAGGAGACTCTCCTTTAACCATAAATGTTGTTTGTTTCTATAATGGACATGTCAGCTCAATGTCACAGCAGGAATTTATGCTTTTCTTTTAGATCAGAGGATGGAGTGCAGTGCTTCTGCTTTAATTCCCCCCCTCATTAGAATAATGTTCCATGGGTGACTGTTTGAAATCATCTGAGTGATGGAAATCTTTTAAGTGCAAACCTATTAAGCACCACAAAACTGAAATGCCATTGCACTGTGTCCTGGCCAGGCATGGTTAGAAACACTTGCAAATTTTTTTTTCCTTGAGCAATTATTTTTTTAGCTTGTTCAGTTTATCTGGGGCTGCTCGCAGAAACAAAGCATTAGATGACCTGTCAAGTACTTCTTTTTATTGGAAATTATCCCCTTCTTTGTACCTCCTAAAACTTTACGTCATTAAAAAAGGAGTGGAAAGGTCTCAGCTCAGTTTCAGGTTTTTCTGTGTCTGTTTGGAGGAAGTTTCCCAGTGGTTAATGTCTTTGTTCTGAATTTTCTAGGCAGTCCAACATCTTCCAATGTCTGCAACCCCAGCTATTAAACCTCCTGATAGGTATTCAGTCAAGGGAAGGGAGACTGATTTTGCAAGTGGAGGGTCTAAGAGTAGAGAATGGAACCTAGGAAAGGATAAATGGAAATTTAGGGACAGACTTGAATGAGGAGGAGGAAGGGGAAGCTGAAGAACAGGATGGAACTTCAGTACATAATTAGAAGCCATCTGAGAAGTAATATTGGGTGAAAAATTTGGAGTATTTCCCCGAGTGACTTTACTAATAGTAGACAACAGAAAACCCACTGCCTTCATTCCTCTGCCCTGTTCTCTGCAGACTCCATGGCAGTGAGGAGCTGCTGTTCTGCTTTACACAGGGAACATAAACATTCCCAGCGGGGAAAGTAAAAATTTTTAGACAAATATATATTCTTGTTACTCTGAGGGTATATATGAGCAAGCGAAGGGGAAAACAGGGACTTTGCAATAATATTGAACTCAGAAGGACATGCCACCACAAGGGGGTAAGAATGAAATTGTGCTGGAAAGAAACTTGAAAAAAAATCCAAAATCACTAGGAAGTTTGGTTTTGCACAAATATAGCCCATATCTCAGCAGTGTACTCTATTCCATTTCTTGTTTCCTCTTTAGGGGTTTATTTGCATTTAAACCAGCCCAACATCTGGTGGATGATAGGACTGCATGTTTCAGACTCTTTGCTTGGACAGCATCAATGTAGAATAAATGAGTGCCCAAAGGAACTGCTGAGGGAATCCAGTGATTTCTGTGGCTGGGTTTTACACGTTGATTTGGAGGCACAAGTGGGATTTGGAGCAGATGACAATGGAAGAACTCCATGTGTGGCTAAATCAACATGTACCGCATATTCTGGATGTAGGAAGAAAAGTGAAAAACCTTGTGCGTTGCAGGTAAGACAAGACACTTTTAATTATGTCTCCATGATAAAAAGATAGCTTTGAGGAGAACTCTTCTTAAATCACAAACAAGAATTAAAAAAAAAATAATAGATAATGTTCATTAATACCATGGGAACTCAGGGGACACTCATAATTCTGTTTGTTATAAACTGGTTTCTAGTGCTCTATTTTCTATAAATGCAAACAATTTTTTCTGCTCGTGTGTTTGTCTTTTGCACTGGATTCCTAATAAAATGCCCATGCACATCCACTCACCTGCTCATAATCCATCTATGTTTGTCTGCTGCAGACAGTGGCATTTAGATGCCTCTCACATGTTTTCCCCTTGGTGCCTGATACCCACTGCAGCCCTAAGAGATGTGCCATCTTTGGTCATGATCTTGGGAAGCTGACTCACAAGATTTTGGGTTAGGTAAAAACAACCTGGAAGATGAGGTAGCTGATTCCTTTTAAACTGAGTGAGGAGATGGAGTTATTATGGCAAAAATATCAGCCCCAAGTGCCCATATGACATGGACGACTCCAGACAGAAGAACCAGTGAAGCAGTGCATGTGAGGCTGTGAAAAGGAGAGAGCAAAAAAGCATGGAGTCAAGAATTTTGGCCACTAATTACATATAATAAAAACAAAACATCCAGTGGTTTCAATTTTTCTTGGAAACCTACTTACATGTTAAAATGTAGCCATTCCTCACCTCAGACCTCAGAAAAAGTAACAGTTCTTCCAAAATGAGCAAGTTAACTCTTATTAAAAATTAAAGCATCTCTCTTGATAGGCTTTTGCATAGATGTTTATATGCATATGCTTTTTTGAACCACCACCTGAGATGCCTAATGTCCTCCTTGTAGTCTGTATAACCCAGTGCTTTTTTAAGGAAATGCAAAAAGAGGATGAGATACAGCAGTAGGCAGCTATGCAGAACTTTAGGCCCATTTTGGGACTGAACCACATCTGGGTCAACTCCAGTGACATATTGAATCCATGGGACAATCAATGGTCCCCTCATCTCAGCAAAACAAGAAGAAATAAACAGTGGGAGATGAAACTGGTGGAGCAGGTTGGTTCAGGAGCCTGACAGCTGGTTAGGTAGGAGCTTCTTTATCTAGAAGCAGAGCAAACCAGAAAACTATGTGGAGTCATCTGGAAGGTCTATTAAGTCTCAGTTTCCCTAAGAAATGCCTCAATTCTGCAGGGCACAGAACTACAGGAGACAGGAAAATCAACCAGTTTCAAATAATATATTTCAGACACACTCAGGCCTTTCTTGTGAATTATGTATGATTCAAAAAGATAAGTCACTGGGAAAAAGATTTTTCACTTGAGTGTTTCTGATGAGCACCAGCAGTCCTGCTCTCTCCATCTAAAAATGAGACCTCTCTAAATAAACTCACTGCACCCCACCAAAACAATAGGGTCACTTGATGTTATTTCTATACTGCAGGAGCAAGTGTCCCTAAAGCTTCTCAGTTCCAGATCTCCTACTTCCCAGGAAAAAACAAATAAACAAAACAAACAAACAAAACATCAACAAGAAAAACAGCTCATTTAAAATAAGCATGAATACAGACTGTATGATCTCCTGGTTTGATATCTACATGTTTATTTCCTTGTAGAAAAGGTATTTACAGGCCTGACAGTGGCTGCTTTTATTTCACTCCCATCTCTTTGATTTGAGAGGCTTTTTGTGTGTAGTGCTTTTCACCAGAAAGGTGCTGTAAGAGTCTGAGTCTCAAGCAGTTAGAATAAAAAAGATGATTGTATAAAGTTCTTTACTTGGTAGGTATGACAGATAGATGGGAAAGACCTTGAGTGTCTACACTGATAAGGGGTCTGTCATGTCACAGAATAAGGAAAAATCCAATATTCCTGGAAGTGCTTTAAATTACATTTTTATTCTGAACTAGTCTTCCTCTGACTTTTAAGGTCTACTTGGTGATGACTCGATAAGGGTGAAGTTAAGAGGCATTGATAGGAAACCTAGCTTTTAGCTTGAGCAAAGTAAGACTACCTTGCTCTGGTGGCTCTGACTGAAAATAATGCCTTATTTATTAGGTTTCTACACTCTCATATTTATTTAGTCCTTTTGGTTTGTATTAGAGATGATTTTACGACTTGTGCTAGAACCTTGTCTGATATGAGGGTCCAGCTCATAACACATTGTCCAGCACACTACCTCAGTGTGAGCTTCCAAAGTGTCCCAGTTGCTGTCACCTATGTTCATTCCATAGGACTCCAGATGCTTCCACATGACTTCAGTTACTTTACTGTATCTCCTTTTCTATTAATTAAGAGACCAAAAGAGCCATTTCTAGAAGATCCTACCAGGCTTGACCAGTGTCTCAGAACCCCTTGAAGGGCTTCCTGACACGAAAAGAAAGGAAATTCCAAAGTTTGGCACTAAGTAAAGGCAGGAGCCACCTCCACTACACAGAGAGCCACCTCTCAGGGCCACTGTTCAATTCCAGCTCCTTGTGTGTGCAGAAGGTCAATACAAATTGCATGTGGGGGCATGCAACATGGCACAATTCTGACTGTGAGGAAAAATAAGAAAGAATAATGATCATCCAGCAGTCACTCATGCTGAAAAACTGAATGACAAGCAAGTCCCTTGAACATAGGAAAATCTCAGGGACAAACCTGTGTATTTAAGGCTCTAGTTCCTTGAATACTGACAAGATTTTTGTTAAAGCCCAGGAAAGACATCCTAGGGATAAAATAAAACCAGGCAAAGGTGGGCGGATCCTTAAGATGTTACATATTAAGTCTCAGCAACCAGAAAATAAGAAATATTCTGTTTCCATTTCCTTGTCTTCTCCATGCATAGCCATTGAATCAATGCATGCTGGGTTTGGAAGCTTCCTCTGTTTCCCCATTATCTACAGGAACCCAATTTCTTAAGACCTTTGGATTCACTTTTAAAACCCTGTCACTGAAAATATTTTGTATACCATTTTCATTAAACAACAGGGTTACAATTCATCTGAGGCTTCCAGATTTAGGACAGGCAAAAGTACTTAAATTGATGGTTTTAGACAGTTTTCATACTCTAACATGAGGTTAGGGGGACAAGTCAACACCTGCATTTGCATAATTGGTTTTTAATTATACTAGACTTTTTCAGGTAGAATATTCCTAGTCTGTATGTCATTAGATAATCTTTTAAAATAATCCCAGCTAAATGAGCTCTCAGACAGATACTTGGAAGTAGAAGAATTAACTTATTCAATGTGGCTTTTTGATGTTTGATTTTGAACTCTTCAGATAATGCTGTGGATAGGGATCTTGTTAGGAGAAACAAAACTGAGGTTATGAAATACTTGCATATCAGAATAATTTAATGGATGGTATGGATTTTAGTGGAGCAATATCCAAAACATTTCCATTATGTGAATCGTGGATAGCTAAGTAATGCAAAATTAAAATACTTCCTTAAACATCTGCATTATATGGAAACATCCTGCTGAGGTAGAAATTGGCACTGTGAAAACAGCAGCAGGTGCTAAAGCAAATCCCAGACTCATTTATACAAGATGAAAACTTGCCAAACTACACACATATCAAATTCGCTTTTTCCCAGTAATACTGGGGCCTGTTCCATTAAGAGCTAAGTTTCCCAAGCAGGGAGAAACTGTGATGTTTTTCTCTTGTTAGGCACAGCCAATTAGACCTGCAGTAAAATGAATCTCTTCCAGCCATGGGGAGCATTGACTGTTTGCTAAGCCCCATGTGGTACCAGGCACTTCTCCAGAACTAAGGAGTGGAGTCAAGTGATTATGGAAATCTGTGACTGATGACTCTATCACATGCCTGAGATTCATGGCTCACATAGCCATGATCCAGTGACAGAGGTGGTCTGCCTGCAGAAAATGCTTTTTTTTTTTTTTTTTTTTTTGTATTTGCATTTCAATGTGGTTTAGCCAACCGCAGAAAAAGGTTAAGACTAGGAATCTTAATATATATTTACAGTGGGCAAAATAAGTGCCTAAAGACAACAGCCACAGCTTGATTTTATGTTTCTTGATTTAATTCGGCATCTGAGGTTCCACCATGAAAAAATCCTTAGCGGTCTGGTTAAACCATGTACCCACAGGCTCCCTATATTTTAGGTATCTGTTCACACTGACTGCTTTCTGCTTTCCCTTTCACTTCTTCTTCTGCTGCCTTTGGCTGTCAGCTAGCTGTGTACATTAAAGAGGCAGCATTGCCTCTCAGGATGTTTCAGGCTTTTCTTCTTTTTAAGATCAGACAGCCTCTCTTCTCCTTAGCTAGAGGAAAAAGAGATACCCTTTGCATCCTTTTAAGAACTAATATTCCCCTTGTTCTTAATTTCTTTCCCCCATTTTCAGTGGCCTCCTGTGCAATACTTTAAGTGCTCTCTTTACATAGTATGATTAAAATTAATTTAAAATTGAAAATAATGGTTCAGCCTTCGTGTACTACTCAGGCTCCTGCCTTATTTGAAAAGAGCTTGGGTTTTAGTGCCAGCCTCTCTTTCTTGCCAAAATCCTTCTGCAGGTTTCCTAAGAGCACCTTCCATGTAATGCTCAGTTCTGGAGTTCTGCTGCTTCATTTGGATAAATCAAATGGGATGCACTTCCCAGCCTCACATTCTGGTTAGTAGTGGAAATCAATCTGGAGGCCTTTGGAGCAGAGTGTTTTGTCATGAACAAATCACGGTTATGGAAACTATTTCTTTTCTCTCAACTTGATTAATAAATGGGAGGCAGCTACATGCTCATGGTTTAAGTCATAATGTTCCAATTTAAAAAAAACAAAGACATGTAGAGTGTTCCTAGAGTTGAGCATGGCCCTCTCTTGGAAGGGGGGACGTGTCTAACAGGTTTGTCATAGGATAGATGCTAATGTATAGCAAAATTTCTCTGACTTGTTTATACTCATAGTGAAAAAGCCTGGAGAAGATCAGGGAACAGAATCTGTGCTTATCAGACACTAGGAAGGTGTGCTATCTAGTATCCTGGCCTTCCTCCACATCCAAAACCCAACAAAAGCTGACTGGAAAACGTTGTTACCAGAGACAAGCACTGAGCATAATAGAAGCCAATGGAATCCAACCAGCACCATTCCCCCTCCGGTGTTTAGACTACCAAAAAAATAGCAAAAATTTTAAAAGCAAAATGCCCTCCTTCCTTCTGGGCTAGTTTACATGACAAAAAAATCAAGACCTTTGAAATTAAAGGAAGAAGGTTAATGCAAATGACTGGTTACAGGACCAGAGAAGAGACTTCCTGAAGTCTGTTTGCTGTCGTTGCATGTTATCCTGAAATAGTGTTATCCTCTCCAACAGTTATACTGAAACCAGTTAGGTTTCTTCCCTTTGCTAGTCCTTTTGAGAGGTTTTTCCTGAGCTTTTCTTTGCTTTCTCCCAATTATCAGCCTAAATTCTTATCTTTATCTTGCTATTGCTTTGCTCCTGCCTGTTTTACTTCTCTGTTTCACAGCTTCTTCCAAATAAAAGTACTGTCTTGGAACTTTGTCAACTGGCAATTTGAGGCAGATTTCATTTCAGACCTGGTATAGAGCCCATTTAAGCCAATGGGAGCCTCTGTGGAGTTCAGTATGGTCTCCCAGTGGGCTTTTAAAGGCTGTCCCTATAGTCAGCTGGATATAAGAGGTATGTATTGACAAAATGATAAGCCTAAAAAAATTGTACTGTAACTTACAGACAACAGAATCCTTCATTTACCTGCTTTTGTTAGCCAGTTTAGGCAGGAAAGACAGGGAGGCACAATTTCCAACATTTCAATAATTTAACCACCTGGAAAATGGAAGCCCTCTAATTTTCCAAAGGTGACATTATCACCAATAATATTTAACTATTTCTAAAATGTAATGCTCTTTAAATTGTCAACCAATGCATAAGACATCCTTTGTTCTAGCTTTTAAGGTTTCTCTCAAGTGCCACAGCGCAAAGCTGTATTTTACAGTTACAAAGCAATCATTTTACTTGTCATGATGAAAAAACTATGCCAGAGGAAGTGGTCAAAACAGTACTGCAAGAAATAAAGTTGTTAAATTGTCGATAGATTGATTTACCAACATTACAGAGAGCAGAAACTCAAATGACAAACCACATAGTTAAATTACTCCCATAGTGTTAAGTAATAGATGTTAAGGAACTCCAATATTAACTATGGCTTGAAACAATTATAACTTGTGAAAAAAATAATGGTCTCAGTTTGGCACTCAATGTGACCTAAACCAAATATAACTGAAGTGGAAGCAGAAACAGGGTGAGCTGGAACATCTCATCAGTAAGTTAAGTCCCAGAAATCAGGAAGGACACAAGACCCACAACATCACAAAAAAATCTTCAGCAGCCTTCCCAAGAGAGCTGGGCTGTTGTTCCCTTTCTAGAGAACCTTAGTTCCAGCTAAGGAGTTGATTTAACTATTTAAATGTTTGCAATCATTAACCTCTCAATAAAAACACAGCTTCAGCTTATTAAGCTGATTAGCCTGTAACAAATGAAGCTTTTAAACATGCCAAGGAGCAAAATATAACTGGATTCAGAAAGCAATTAGATGCATTTGGGGAGGATGATATGTCCCTTGAGGGCTATTCAGCACAGAAATGTGGATATAGCCTCTTATTCAGTAGGCTGCAGACTGCAGGGTGATTATATCAAGGGAACACCATACATATTTGTTTAGCTCTTATTGTCTCTGTTACTCTTTGGTTCTTGGGTCAGGTGGTCCTTTGAGCTGATTCACTACAACTCTTCCCATGTACTATTAATGCCTGGCCAGCAACCAACACACAGTGTCAAACTGGCTGAAAGAAAATAGTAGAAAGCATTGGTTTACACATTATAAACTAAGCAGATTCTACAGCAGAATCGTGGTACAACTACTATAGCTGAAGCCCTCCATACATCTAGCTTTTGATCAAGATATAGGCCTATTCAGCAGCTTCTGATACCAGAATAATTATGAATCACAGGCAGCTATAACAAAATGTCCAAGGTCTTTGACTTTTTAATATCCTTGTCTTATTTTTTTTTTTTAGTGTAAGCCAGAACATCCTTGAAATAGACAGATTTGTATTACTGTACATTGTAAAGGATCAGTTTCCAGTGTCTTGTAAACCTAGGATGAGACATGAAGGAATGCTTGGCTATATCACCTTGCCTTTTACAATTTCAGGTCATGCACTGCTTTTTGGAGTGTTCTTCTTACCAAAGCTCTAAGATATTCTCAGAAACCTACCTGGCATCTATCCTAGGATGAAAGGTTCATGAACAAAGTTTTCAACACTGCCACGTGCTTCTCACAGACCTACTTCAAACATCACAAATATAGTTACAGGTGAAACCCTCACTTGTCAGATTGCACAGTTGCTTGACATGCTGAAAACAATACCAGAAAGGATAGAGAACTATTCAAGCTACCTCTACGATTAGTGAGAGGTAAACAGTATAAATCCACCACCAGCATAGCTCTTACTCCAGTTTTCATGCTTACCATAATCTCTACAAATCTTTCATCTTCAGTCTTGTGTGTTCTTATTGCCTCAGAATAACCTTAGAGCTCAAGTGCACTCTAAAACTCAAGGAACTACTCAAAATCACTGAGCTGACTGTGCATCTGGTTTATTCCAGAAAAATTTAAGGAACAGGAAAAATGTAAACTAAACTTTTTTTTTTTTTTTTTTTTTTTTTTTTTTGATCATTCAACCTGAGCTGCATATACTGAACTTCAGCAGTGTGTCATAGAAAATTTCTGTTCTCCTTAATGGCTGTGACTACCTGTACTGTCCATGATGCACCATGGAAATGAATTTCAGGTGAGGCATTAGGGTAACAGACCTCCCTACTACCAGTCCAAGCATAGTTGGCTCATTCAAACCAGTTTTTATGAGGATCCCTGAACCACATGCATGAAGGGAAAAGCTGTTGTTTTCAATCTTATCTCTGTGGAAGGTATCAATGTCACATGTCAGTTATTGCTAGAACAGAAAGCAAGCTCACGTTCATTCTGTTTCAAGCTCATAATTTTGTGGAAAGTTGCCTGTATTCTTGATTTAGCCAGAAATTCACACAACTATGCATAAAATCCTAAGCCTCCAAGAGCTATGTCCCCATTCAGCTCTTATCACACAGAAGGTCTCAAATATACCATAGTTTGTGTATATGATCACCAGACCTGTATTTTTTTTCCAGATGGTAAAGAGTCCTAAGACCCTAGCATAGGCTCCAGCTGGAAACACTATGACAAGCATTACACAAGCCAAGCTAGAAATATGCAATAAGTGTGGTACATAGATCTAATGGATTCTCAAAGGAATGAGCAGAGACCTAACTGAACATCACTCTCAAAATGGGGTGGTGACACCTGATCTTTAGGAAGACTGCTGCATTAAGTGGTGTGGATGATGAGGGTTGGGTGTGAGGCAGTATAGAGAGACAAAATACATCAGCACAGAAGTCCAGCCCCAGGAGCATTAGGACTGTAGCAAGCTCACTCGTATGTGAAATTATGCCATTCTGTAATAGGAACAAAAGTCATGGAGCAGTTTACCAGATGAAAAGAGGTGAGGCTGTGTCATGTGTGTGCTAAAGGCTTCTAAAATAGAGCAATCGCGTTTGGACTGCAAGAAACTACTGCACAGATGATCCTTAATAATTTGTCAATTATACTAGGAGCTTTGTAGTTTGAGTGTTTTGGAGTTTTTATGATGGTTTTTAAATTGTTTTTCTATTATTCCTCTCTCCCCTCCCCCCCATTTCCTGATATTCCTGCTTAGGAGACAGTGGCATGGTTGATTTTAAAAGGGCAGACTTCACAAGCAGATTAACATGCCCCATATGTCTGGTTACTTTATTGAAGAGCCAAAAATGTGCATCTATAAAATATAATGAACAAGGAATGGTAGATGATGGCTCATACTCCCAAGCTTATAATTAAAAAGGAGGGAGAGTCTGCAGGGTGAAGAGCAGAGAAAGCATCCTTCAGTCACAAATCCTTGACACAGAGATGTCAGTTGTTCAAAAGAGGTTTTAACATCTCTGACAGGAGTACAGCAAGGGAATGGAAAAGTAAGCAAAACAAAGGACTGGAAGGGCATTTTAACACTGTGTTAGGCAAACGAGAGGATAAATGATGACTATATATTGAATGGTGGGTAGAAGGGTTATAAACATCACAGAGACAATTGCCGCTAAATGAGGTGTATCCCAGGCAGCTGTCCTGATGCATTAGGAGGCTGTTTTCAAAAGAAAAGATTCTCCCACCAACATAAAAAAAACCCCACCAAAATAAAAAGATCCCTTCCTCACAGCTCACGTGCAGTGAATGCAACATGTGAGTCAAACCCTTCCAGAGGCAGGCTGTGTCCTGGTTGCCTTCTTTTAGGCATTATTTGAGCATGGATGTGCACCCTCTGTAAGCCTTAATTATCAGAGCAACCATATGAGCAAGCTAGCCTGCCCTGCTTTTCTGAACTTCTGTCTTTTATACCTCTTGGATCTATGTGTGGTAAATCTGAGAGCCTACCCTGAAGGGACTGAGTTGACTATTTTCTTGCTGGATTGCTCTGATACAAGAATTATTTGTTTTGTTAAAAGTCCATTACCCTTCATGCCATATGAATCTGTGACTGTCTGAGCTTTCTGTATTTCTTTAATGGAAATTTCCAGTGTGAAGATGTAAATGCAGTGCAGTCTGAGAATGTAATACTCATATTAAAACTAGCAGTGTTTGGTTTGTTACTCTTAATAATATATTCAGTTCTTCCAGACCTCCTTTCAGTACAGTTTGGATTACATTTTCATTTCACAGGCAGTGAAACTGAGACAGAGATAAAAACAGCTTCTTGTACTGCAACATAGTGCCACAGCTGAAATACAATATAAGACTTCTTAAACATATTGCAGTGACGTCTCCAGAAAGCACTACCTCTCTTTGTCCTGTGCCAGCCTAAGGTGTTCCACAGAGCGACTGCAAGTCCCTTTTAGCCACCCAAAATTATGTGTACACATAAACACACAAAATCGAAATAAAGGAAAATAAATGAAGAAGCAGAGCCTACAACTAAGAGTAACGTGGTTGAAAATGAAATCTATTCTAGCACAAGATGGTACATGAACTAGTCTTTTAGAACACTTCACTTACTAGAGATTGAAAGTTACTTTTCCCAAAGGTTTATAAACTGGCTGTCCTCCTAGGAGCACTGAGATACAAAATGCAGAGATTCTGTCACTACATAACCCATCACCTTAGAACGGAACGAGAGCTCCCTGCTGCTTGCAGCTCTGACAGGAAAGAGCTATGTCAGAGATAACGTTAATATCCCTCCAAAAGGGGAAGAACTTCCAATGCAAAAAAGCATCACAGTAGGGCTGAGGCAGTTTGCATAGACACAGCATTGCTTTCTATGAGAGTTATTGCTGCTGTTTGTACTAAAATAGCATCCAGATTTGCTCCAGGGCATCAAGGCTCCCCTGTACACACTACAGCCATCTCTTGGCGTAAGAAACCCTCCAATCACTGGGCTTTGGAGACAGGTAGGTAATGGGAGAAATGACGGCTGAAGCACAAGAGAATGCCAATATCTCAGTTTTTTTTTTTTTTAAACACTGACCATTTAGGATAAAGCTCCAGTCAAAACAAAATTCTTATAAAACTATTTGTAAAATTGTGTTGTAATGGGGCTTTGGTAGCAGAGGAGAGCCCGCAGGGGCAGCTCCCTCAGTTCCAAATGCCGGACAAGCCTCTGGGCAAGGTCTGGCCCACCAGCGAGGGTGATAACACCTCCATGATTGATATAGGTAAGAAGGGGAAAAAAGGAAACTGCTGAAAGCCCTGCAGGGCAGAGCAGAGGAGGGGGTAAGAGCAGTACCTGACAATGGATACCACAGTCAGTGAAGAAGAAGAAGGAGATGGTGAAGAAGATTCCCCTGCAGAAGCTGGTGCAGTGGCAGCTGTCCTCTTGCAGTCCGTGGAGGATCCCAGTGTGGACCTGAAGCCCGTAGAGGATCATGGGGGGCAGATGTAGAGGCAACCAGGTGAACACAACCAGGTGTTGCCAGTTAGGAGGAGGAAGGCCTGAGCTCCTGTTAAGCCCACCTGTGCCCAATTAGGGCTGGTCCCAACTGTGCATGAGCAGAACTGGGGGACCAATAAAAGGTGAGCTTCCATAAGTGAGTGGTGGGTGAGCTCTTGTTAGCACAGCAGTAGTGACTCTGACTTCAGATTGGAAGGCTGTGGGTTTGACACATGTCAGAGCACCACCAAAAATGGGAGAAGGTGGGAGCTCGTGTCGCAACAGTTGCACGTCTGACCCCAGATAAGAAGGTTGTGTGTTTGAATCTCATCAGGGTTACTGAAAAAACAGGAGTCTGTTCAGCCCCCTCCTCTAGCAGCTCTAGAGAAGTTTCTGGAAGCTCACCTTTTATTGGTCCCCCAATTCTGCTCATGCGCAGTTGGGATCAGCCCTAATTGGGCACAGGTGGGCTGAACAGGAGCTCAGGCCTTCCTCCTCCTAACTGGTAACACCTGGTTGTGTTCACCTGGTTGCCTCTACAGGCAGAAGTGGGTCTCCAGCCATTGAGGACCCCGTGACAGAGGGTGACTGTTCCCAAAGCAGCTGTGACTCTGTGGGCAGCCTGGGCTGGAGCAGTTCCTGAGGCGCTTCACCTCCAGGGAGGGATTCATGTCAGAGGAGATGAGATGGTTCTTTGTTCCCAGCTAGGTGTAAACCATGACAAAAATGTAGCATTTTCTGACAAAAAGATGTCCAACTGAAAAAAAAAAACTGGAACAGCTGAGTCTGGAAACTAATGAAGTAATGCATCCAGCTCCACACAACCTGATCAGCAGCAGCTGCAGCAGAAGAGATGAGCTTCCTACTTGAGTTGGTCTCCATCAAAATGGGTTTCTTCCCCCTTGAGTGGTGCCATGCGTGTTCCTGCAGCAAACCCACCTCAGGACATGACAGGCTTGCAGCAGCACAATTCCTTTGCATTTTGGGTAGTCAGAAAGTGCTTGGACTATACTGCTGCAAGTGATGTCAGTTATTAATAGAAATAAGTAAAATTTTAGGAAAAAATAACATTTGGGAAAAATGACATGAAAGAGTCACACAGGATAAAAATAGGGCTTGTATAAGAGTGAAATAGTAAAAATTAGACAAAACCAGATTCCAGATAGAGAAAAAAACATCCCGGGTAGTCAACAGCCCAGACTTGAGACAGGCCTGCAAGACATCTGCAAGACAGATGAAAGGGATGGGAAGGAGCACTCCCCATTACTTATCTGGGTGACAGTCTTGAGAACTGGGTAGAGAAAACACTGAGTAATTGAATTCATTTCATTAACGTACTATTAACATCTTAATGAACCATGAGCATACTAAAATACCCACTCATAGGCAAGAGGGACCCCTACTAAAAGAGTCTCTTACTCTTTGAGTACGCATAGTGAAATTTTTGAGCATTGCCAATTTAAATGAAAGCAAGGAATTATCCAATCATGTGTGAGAATGATAGAATAATGTCAGAGATAAAGTACTTTCTCACATTTTTTGATATAAAAGTAGCACTTGCATTTCAGGAAATTGAGCTTGCTTTGTGGAGTATCACCTTGCTCCCTTTTGTGTGCAAAACTGGATATTAAAGCAAGTATCTCAAATTTGTTTGTGGATTGGCTTTTTGCACACTTGGGAAAGGCCCCCACTTTCAGGACAACACAAGGACTGGCCCAGATGAACAGGCTGGAGGGAGCACATGTCCACTTCTAACATGGTGCCAGAGCAGAGGTCTGCACAGGAATAGCAGCAGAAATGAAAGTCTGAAAGGCTTGGAGAGAGTGATAGTGACAATGAAGGACTGAGTATTAAAACTGAAACAAAGGTAGTATTTTCCTTCTCACTGAAAATAAGTGGGCTTCTAGATAGAATCCACCATGCCCTGATTAAGGAATTCTGTAGAGGTGTTGCCAAACCTCACAGTATAAATACAGCATGAAAACCTCCCCCCTCCCAAGGCAGCAGAACAGCTACAGTGCTAAGGACAGGATGAATTTTGGTCTTACCATCTCCTGCTTCCCCACGTAGATGGGAGAGGGAAAAAGGAATTGCTTGCTGTTATGCATATCCTTTGAAAACTGATTTCCCTGTAGGATTTCCTCCATTAAAAAATCCCTCTGAAATAATTTTCTTTCTCTGTGCCCCTCAGCCTTAGTTTCTCTCCCTTTTCTCAGCAGCTGAATATGAAAGCAGTACAACATTGGAACAAAATATTATTTTTTTTCTTTCTCTTATTTTGAGAAATAAAATCTCACAGTTGTTTTGACAAAAGGTTCTGTTTACAGGGAAATCAATTCCTTCTCCAGCTCCATTTTATAACAGACACTAGAAATATACCCATTCCCTCTTAACATGACAGATGCCATTGCAAGGTGAGAAGGAACCACTGTTTCTTCCACTATAGTCTTTTTAATATGCTATGTACATGGAAACACTTCTTCATCCATCAATCAAAAAGTTAATTTCTTCCTGTTGCCCTTCAACCCACTTTCAGGTCTCCCAGGCCAGCTGTAACTGCAACATAACTGACTCTGGTATAAATATGAGCTGAGGAAATAGAAGAAATTAAGAACTCCTCCAGCCCTAAGGCTAAGTATTGCACTTCTATTTGTTTCCTCTGTATACGAGGCTTAATACTTTTTCTCAGCTGGGTACACAAGCTAATATACTACATAATCAGAGGGAAAATATAGCCTTATAGAAATCTCATTTCTGATCATGCTTGAGGTTTCTGTGGATACTGGAAATTACCGTTCCGTAGTATGTGGGCAGAATAGGGAAGAAACAGCACAAGTGAATAAGTATTACCAGCCTTAGGGTCTCATTTGTATTAAAGAGTCTAAGCACTGAAAGTGGAGGGACACTCAAACTTCTCCCATCTCATTTGTGCTACCCTGCTGCTGAAACCCAAGTAATTTCCATGGAGGATTTCTGTTGATACACAAAAATACTTTTGAGTTTGAGGTGCATTTAGTCATGGACATTCATAATCCACCTGTTGTACACATATGCCCATTATTACATTTTTCACTCAGACACTCTGTGGGGCCCATCTGCTCTGTGTGATCAGGATATCTGCAGGACTCATCTGTCTGGGTGGCCTTGGTCTGTGGCAAGGTCTGCAGGAATTCAGCTTGTGAGTAATAACCTGTTCTCACTGAGCCTATCTATCTAAAATGGGGCATGAGTCTAAAAGAGTGCAAGCCTTAGCACAAACCCTTTCAGCCACCCTCTTTTCACCATTCGTCAACTTGTAATTCATCTGAGGTTAAAAAAAAAGAGAAATATTTAGATAAAGACACTCACATTAGGAGAGATGCAAGTTAATCAATATAGCTCCCATCCTTTCATAAGTCTTTTAAAAAGCTGTAAATATCACAGCAGAAGAAGGCAGTTTAAAAGAGAGAACATAGCTCAAATCAAATATTCATCAGTATGAGTAGAAATTGATGAAACATATATACCCCACAATTGCTGTCAGGCCTCAGACTTCCTCTCCACTCTCAGTCATGTTGAAGGCCAGACAAAGGTCAGCCAGATAGATCAGCCACCTTGTGATCAAATTTGTATATTAATTATCTAGTTATCTTAAATAAAATGAAAGATTAAGAGGAAAATGAGGTTTAGAGAGAAGCAAAAGCAAGGTGAAAACTCTACATCAGTCTTTGCTGCTTTCCATTTTAGCCAGTAAAGATACTACAGTGAAGACCCTCTGGTCTGGAGGTGATTTGTGCCTCAGAGGTACTCTCCAGAGTCAGGAGTGTCCTCCTTTCTCCTGGGGGAGCTGTATAGTTCTCTGGCTGACACCAGTGAGCTGGCCACAGTAGTGGAAACCTCAGGACCAGCCCCTCCACTGCTTCCTCCCCTGAGGAAATACAGAAAAACCCTTGCTCTACCCCCAAAACCATGCACAGTGCTAGGCAAGCATCTTGCTCTGAAGAGAATAAGAGCAGGTTAAAATATCAGCAGAAACTATTCACAGCTCTTTACATTAACTCTTTTTCCAGTTGCCAAGAAACTCAGAACACTGCTGAAAGGAAGAGGAGTGGATACAAAGAAAGAGTCTCAGACCATGCTCAGAATGTTGGAAATGAGTTGGAAATGTTGGAAATGAGTCCAGTGTTGGTACATTCATTAAATCTGTGGACAACTCACATTTCCTGTTACACAAAAATGATATCTTTCTGTGCATAACACTGAACATGGCTCCCTGCACTGTGGATGAAGAAAAGCATGATGGCAGGTTTGCATACCACTAGTAAGTCCCATCTGACTCAGACCTTTTTTCTCTACAGCATATAGAGTTGAAATAAGATGGAATTTATTTTAGCATTAAAAGTGCCAACATACTGGTCAGAATATGGCTGGTGATTTATCTGAGGCAAATAGGAGCTTTGAAACAAAACACAGACTTTCAATCAAGGAAAAAGGGTCTCTAACACCTTCCACACAAGGTTCAAAGGACCAGACTTTTTTTTTTTAAGTGTTAAAACTCTTTGATCTTTTCATAAATCTGTAAAAAATAAGACTTGCTGCTTACAGTGTATATTTTAGCTCCACTTTTTAGATAGGCAAGGGAATATTGAATAGTACTGCTACATTTGCATATAAGATATTCTCTGAAAGCTTTTTTCTCCCCCAAAGGCTTGGGATCCTGGCAATATCTGATTTTGTCTCAGCCTTTCTTTCACACACACTCTTTCCCTAGTCACCAGCATTTCGGGAAAAAAGTTTCGAAAATTCTAATCTTCCTCTCTGGTCTCCACTTGAACAACAACAGAAAACAAGCTAAAAGATCACAACATGACTTTTTAAGGCCTTCTGACTACTG
Source organism: Florisuga fusca (assembly GCA_038090715.1). Lineage (NCBI taxonomy): Eukaryota > Metazoa > Chordata > Aves > Apodiformes > Trochilidae > Florisuga > Florisuga fusca. Next base: position 4,073,912 of record JAAWXA010000010.1, on the reverse strand, counting down.
AGGTAGTATCACAAACTGTCTGGCAAGAATCTGACTTGTGATTTATCCTTGTCTGAGTTTGGCAGTGTGCATGCTGGTCTATTTATTATAGCAGACAGATGTAAAATCCTCAGAGCACTTAGTTTCCTGTACATTTCCCTGAACCGGTTAATGCTTCACAAAAGCTGGGAAAGAGAAGTGCCTAAGTATGGGTGTTGTGGAGCTGGATGCTGCTGGAAGTCCACTGTTCACGGCAGAGAAGGAAAAAGATGGTTATCATCAAACTTTCAGTGCAATCATAACCACATGGAAGTGCTGTACGTCCTTAAAGAATATCTTTATGGGCTGTAATAAGAAAGCCAGAAAGCCCTGAAGTATTACTCTGGAGGTTCTGCCATGTGAGCTATGAGTCTGATTAGCAAGAATGGCTCAGAATCAGGATCTTTCCTGATGGTGCTGGATCCTTTCTGATGGTGCTGACAGGCCACCACTGGATTCACTAGGAAAAGTGTATTGCCTGCAGGTGTATCTAAATTGATGATACATGCTTAACATCTTTGTCCTGAGTATCCTATACCATGTGGAGGCAGGGTGGGAAGAAAGAAAGAGGGATCTCCCACTTGGGTAAGGCTTAAATGGAAAATCATGATTTGGGGATCAGAAAGGGATATATAGTGAAATTGTGGAGAAAATAATGTATCACATTAACTGCAGGGACAAAGTCTTTCTGCCTTGGGATTACTTTCTGTCATACATTTGGTTTGTTTGTTTCTGTGGTCACTGACTAAACCCTAATTAAGGAGACACTATTGGAAGCAGTCCCTGTTCATGCCCCACTGGCTGACTGACACTCTCTTTCTTGTGAGCTGAGTCCTGAAAAGCTGGCTCCTAGGTCAATTACAAACACATCTTGGTTTTTGGAAGATACCTTTTTTCTCCATCAAAATCTATTTAGCTTTCCAATCATGTGGCAGCTTCAAGAGGGAAGGAAGAAATGTGGAATGGCAGAACGGTTCATGAGCTCTCCTAGGAAAAAGCTGCACCTGCTTTCTGCCCACACATCCACACTCATCCCTAAACCAAGCCACAAGCTGACACTACACAGCTGCTATGAGACATTATGTCAGGGCTTCATTTGCCAGAATCTCCACTCCTCTGGATTGCATTGGTGTCTTGTAGCAGCTCCCAGAGCAGTTTCATCAAGCTGCTAACGTCAACCAAGTAAATAATGCATGCTTCAACTTTGGGATAAATATACATTTGTCTGATAGACTGTAACAGCCACCAAGCCTGTTGTGTTAACAAGTCCTTAGCTGCATATTTACTAGATCATTGGAGTGCTTACAGTTTTGACACACAGATTAGTATTTAGGTAAGTTTTAAAATAATTATTAGAAGTAAGAGCATTGCTGTCCACATACAGAACTTACATGGAATAAACTTTCTCTCTTGTTTTGCTTTATTCCTGCTTTTTATCCCAGAGACCTGATCTGCATACGTAATTAACACAACAGAAAAAACTAAAGCCATTTGAAGTCATCTGAGCTTCACTCAATTTAAGCATGACTTCCATGCAGAACATGGAAGGTTGTCACAGGATCCAGCTTGTCCCCTCACTATAATTTCAAAGCAGTTGACATTATCCAGGGCAACTTAATTATGTCTTCTTTGTTGTACAAGAAAAAAGAGAAAACACTGTGATAGTGGTCTACTTACTCTGGAGTCTGCATCTGTTAGGGTCAATGGGGTTGCCTGAGGATGGTTCTGCAGGACCAAAATAATTGAAGACAAAATATTACTGTAACCCAGAAACTAGCTTTGTTTGAATTTGGCTCTCAGCTGCCAACACACAACTTTTCACAATTACTCTGTCACTAGAGTCCTGACTCTCATTTTGTGTGCCAAAGCATTATCTGCCTATCCCAGACCCTAAGTGTGTTGGTCGTGACCTTTGTAAACTAATCTACTACAGATATTTGAGTAATTAATATCTCATGCAAACATTAATACGAGTAAGTAAAAAAAAACTAAACAAAAATAGGGGATTGTACTAAACAGCATGTTTGGCAGCAAAATACAGGTTTAAGGATTCTAATTATGATCATGATTTATTAATGCACTTGTCAGCATCTGTTGCTGAGAGCATTATGTATGCCTCAGTAGGAATTTCCTTGAGTTGTTGAATGTAAGTCAGATAGACAACAATCGTGCAATGAAAAGTATTATAGTTTCTGAATCCCATCTTTTTAATGACTAGGGGAGAGTTGCTTCATACCCTCTCTGAATCTGCACTTTCTGTATAATTTTTTTATTAACAATGAAAAACATCTCCAAATCAATTTCTCAGTCTGTGTATCATGTTCTCTCAGCTCCCGTGATCAAGCAAATCCACCCCACCAAAGCTGATTGGAATATTTCAATGCCTGATGATGAACTGAAGAGAAACATGCTATTTTTATATAATTCTCTCTAACAGGATGAATAAGGAGAGATGATAGATATCAGCAGTGGAAAAAATGTAGGTTTCCTCCTCAAGTACCTTCTTGTATGTCACAATTTCTGGAGAAAATGTTGATGAAGAATTAAATGAAGAATGGGTACACATATTTATACTTATATGTGTATCATGGTGTTCATCTAGTTGGGCTGTTTTACAGTCATGACTGATATTTGCATGTTGAATTGCATTTTCTTTATACATGCAGCTGCCCTGTCATTTCTGAATTACAGCTCCAGGGATTTACTAGGAATTGTTAAAAAAACCCCAAACAAACAACAAACAAGCAAGAAGAGCCCACAAGAATCACTGTTATTTTCACTCTTGGACACAGAGTCACTAAATTCAGTGGAATTTAAATTTTGCTTTTTATTGTAACTTCAGTTGCAAAAGATCCTTAAATGTTTTAAGGTAGGGCTGACTGCAAATCATATTCTTATAGCCATTTTTGAAATGACACTTCTCATAACTTCTGTACTATCCTCATTGTCCATGAAATCGGTGTGAAAAAGTGCAATGGTGGAATTTCTAGAATCTCTGGATTCCAATTCCATGACTGAAATTCAAATGTCATGGTTGAATCCCTGGACCTTGTGATCTTGTCCTCTCCTAGGTTTAAGTACCTTAAATCTTGAGCAGGATAAAGTCCATATTTCATTCATCCTGCTATTCAATATTTCATATCAGCTGTAGAGGGTGTTTCCTATCTAGTATGCTGGGTCTTGGCAATCCCATTTGAGTTAAAGTAGTAGTCTGCAGTTTCCTGACACAATATGAGAAAGGTTGGGCCAGATGATCTTTGAGGTCCCTTCCAACCTGACATTCTATGATTCTCTGATTCCTCAGACATCTCTGTGTTGCCCCTATGTAGAGTGCCTGAAGGCTGATTGTGGTAGGAAGAACAGGAAACAGTAAATAGAAAGAGCCCTAAAAAAACCTGAATTTCAGATGCCCAAATATTTTTAAAGCCTTCAAAATCCCACGCTAGTTCTTTAAGACCAGAATTAAAAGTTTTCTGTATTTCCAGACACATCAGCAGTGAGAACCTTAGACTGGAAAATGGTGGAAAAAGCAATCCATTGATCTCTTAGTCAGAAGCTCTACAGCAAATCTAATGAACAGCAGAAAAGATTTTCCAATGCAGTAGAAGCCTGTTAAACAGATTGTACTGGAGTAGGGAAATGTCATTTTCTTAACAGCCCTCTAACACAGATAAATAGTTGCTTAAGGATAGAGGTGGCCTTTGCTGAACCTCATACATGTTTTGATCTCTGCTTGTAAACTGTTCTCCAGATGTTTAATACAGATATTCATGCAATGCTTCTTTTTTTTGATAAACAATAACAAAAATTGGTCTTTCCCTGGGCACACCACTCTTCTTGTCAGGTTTATTTCTCTGTATCTTTTAAGAGGTCTTTCTTTTAAAAGGCATTTAATGATACAGCACTTGGTGTGATATCAACAAGGAAATCTATCAATTTAATAGATTTAGTCTTTTAACCTGCTCAGTTCTTCATTGTATTTGACCTTTAGATCTTCTGGGTGTTTAGACTCCTAGTAAGTTTATACCATTAATTGATATTTATTTCTTTAGGAGACATCTGAGTTATCAGAAGTATGACACTTTTTTTTTTTTTTAAATTTCATTGAAGACAAATCCACTCTTTTAACAAAGATCTGTTCTTTTAACCTCTTGGAAACTTGGTTTCTCTGTAGTAAGGAGAAGCAGAACAATTCTGCTACAGAAAAAAAAGCTGAAGAACTGTACAGAGAGCACTGAAGCATAATACAAAGAATGGCAAGGACACTATCATTGCCACGCACTCCTCTGCTGCTCCTCTTGTTCAGGAGAGTCAACATGTGATAAAGATACAGGAATATACAACTAGTAAGCAAACAAGGGTGACACCTTTGCATTTATCTCAGGGAAGAGCCACAGAATGTGGAGCTGAGGGGGAGCCTTGCAGTTTCACATCCATCAGGACAAATAAAACAGCTACTGAAAAGAAAAACAAAGCAAGCAACAAGCATTGGCTAGGTTCAGCAATGTAGTTTCAATAAAATTCCTGGCATGGAAAAAAAATTGCAAAGAGAAAGATGCAAAGTCTGTTCAGGTTACTGAAATAAGCTTTAGAAATATTGGAAAGATTAGTGGACAAAAGTAGACAAACAATTTTTCTCATGGCACTTCTACTTGCATTTTGTTGCAACATTTCCTAAGGGAAATGCATGAGGGTTTTTATTGTCATATCAGATTTACATGGTAACATTTAGTACAGTCCCTGACAGTTTTAAATGCTGGAAGTATCAATAAAATGTCAAATTAAACTTGACTTCAATCATAAATGGTCGTAAAAATGAAATCCAAATTTAAAGTCATTTAGCCTTTCTTTCTGACCCCCCTTTTTTTCTCAGTAAAGCATATTAAATAGATGGTTTGGGGGGATCTAAATTTTTTTTTTTCCCTCTTGAAGTCTGGTGACTCACTGGGGTTTACATCACTACTTAATTGTTCTTCCCTTAGAAATCAGTAGTTGAGGACTGGAGTGGGGACCCAACATTTTAATTATTGAAGTAACATAATTGTGGATTTTAATGGCTCATACATCTCTTTGACAGATCATCTGAGTTTCTTGAAAGTCTTGAAAGTGTTGAAATCAATTTCTTGGACAGTTAGCTAGACAAAAAAAGAAAAGAGAAAACATTGATGTTAATTTGAGTGTAGATATAATATCACTTAATATCTATGTAATTTTGTGAGATTTTTCATACATTGAAGATTCTGGCCAAGAGCACAATAAAAGGGAGCACAAGAAGAGATGCCTGCTGCTCCTCCTACTCAGTAAAGTTTTATATTCCTGGTGCCTCAATAAGCATAAGAGATCTGATTACATGGTAAATTCAGCATTGCCAGCCTTGGCTGTGCAGACAGTGAATCTGGGAAGATTTCTGAAGGTTATGATACGTTGCCTGATGATCAAGGATGTCAGTGATAGCACCCAGTTCCAAAATCTAGCATGCTCTTATCCTATACTCTTCAAGAAGGCTATTGTCTTAAGTCTATAGCAAAAAGGTCAATTTAGGAACAATACATTCTTTGCAAAAGGCACAAAATAACCCTACATAAGTAACAGGGAATATCAGGCAGAAAAAAGGCTTCCCGAGGAAACCCTTCAGCAAGGACTTCCAAAGTTATTTCAAAAGCAAGGTAAGATTAATCCAAAACTGTTTAGTAAAATAAAATCCAGCATTAAAAAAGTCTTTCTCAGACAACAGAATAACTTCCTAAAATGAGTTAATTCTTCAGTATTGTCCCTCAAGAACCAAGAAGAGTTCAACAACCTAAGAAATTAAAATTATCTCCAGAAAGAATTCATTGAAGGCACATCACACCTGTAGTTAAGGACCAGCTCTGATATTCCAAAATGCAGAAGGGAGTGAGAAGGTACCATGTTAGATACTATAGTCATCTTTGCTGCTGACATTGGGGTAACATGACTTGACATGTTACCTTCAGTGTCCTCTGGGCAAAATGCTTTGTGTTTATACAGAGATAAATGTGGCAGTGTAGCCTGATTTGACAGTGAAAACACAGGTAAGTTCTGTGACTTTTTTGACATAATGCAGTCCTCAAAAATGAAGCAGGAGAGAGACCCAAACCTCTTCAATCTTCTGCTTCCCTTTGGCACCAAAGTCACAGCAAAGCATCATCTGCCACCCCCAGCAGCCAAAGGAGCTTGAGGCAGTTTATCTGTCCCTCATTCTGGACTTATCAACTGCTTCTCACCTAAGGCAGAATTGCCCAACACATGGTCACTGTTGTCAGCGGCTTTCTGGTGTCAGATCAATAACACAGCAACACTTTGGAGTGACAGCTCAATTGAAGAAGAATTCTGGCATCCACGTTTCAGTAGCAAACACGAATCCTGCAGTAGAGAACCACAGGACTAACCCCTGAAAGAATTGAATGGAGTTTGTCAAAGATAGCTCAGATTTATTCAGGGATTAACTCCAAGCAGATGGTTTACATGGTGTGACAGGAAACAGTGACAACTTAGGAACTGTTACAATTTTATTTCACATTTTGCTCCTGAAAAACCCCCTCATTTTTTAGCTTTTAGGTGCACTGGACAAACCTCATGAGATAACTAGACACACAGCAATCTCTTTTGAATTTCAGTTGGATAAGAATCTGACTTGTGGTGTGATATTACTTTGGGATGCATGACTGCATTGCTCAAGAGCTAAGAAGTTCTGTTGTAAATGCAGTAAACTTCCCGTAGCAGGTAACTACACAAATATACATATATAATAAAATCTGCCCATGGCTGTGTGCCAACTTGATAAACAAGTTGTGATGCTGTCTTTGAGAAATCTTTGCAAACCTCATTCTAAGAAAGCCTGTACCTCCATATGTGAAGATTTGGACTCAAGTGAAGCTTCCATGCTTTTAGAGCCAGTAATGTCACATTTCAGTCTTACAGCCTTGGGAGCCCAAGCTTACACCAGTTCCAAGCAGACACAGTTATACTGGAGCTAGAAGAAAGGACAGTCACCACTATGCAATTGTTAACTTTGAATGTTCACAATTTAGTTTTTACTGCATAGTTAGATTTCTTGGGTCATTTGCAAACGATCTTGTAAGTTTGATTGGAAGCCTACATTCTTTATAAAAGAGGACTTAAAGTCACCTGGTACTCCTTTGTTTACAGCACACTGGGGTGACTAGAAGAGAGGTTGGAATTTCAGGTTTCTCTAATATCACACCACTCTGTGATTTTATCCATAAAAAGTAGGACTTTCCTGTCCAAAAGCAAACATAGAAAGCATAGGTCTGACCTTGCATCAGCTCAGTGATTTTCTCTCCAGATTTAGACATGGGACTCCAAGCAATATATGACCTTGATGCTTGAATAAATCTCAGTCACCATAGTTTAAGTCTTCCTTGCAGAATCGATTTCTCTTCAAAAAAATGTTTCTTGCCTTGGCTGACAAAGGGCAAAACTTTTGTCGGGACAGATGTTGGAGAGCAAAGGTAAGGCTAATGAAGAAGCAAACTTCATAGTCCCTGTCAGCACTGTTTCTACTGTTACTTATCACTTTTGCTCTTTCCTAACGAAAGTTAGCCCAGTCTTACTTCTTTTAGAAAATGGAAAACAAAGTTTTCCATTGCAAGTCATGTTTGTAGGGTATAAATAAGATTTGTTACATCTCCACCCCCTGAAAAGAGATCCCAAATTCCCTCTTATTTTGGGCATGGGATGGTGAGAATCCCCACTGGAGGTTGCTCCTTCTGACCTGCAAGTCCGGAGACATCTCTGCAGAGGGAAGCTTTTTGTAACACTGAAAAATGGAGCTTTATCCTGGCAACCCACAAAAAATTCCTGATAACAGTAAACGCTATGGACAAGACTCTAGGGAATCCTAGGAGCTGTAAAAGCCTCTGTCTAGGGAAAGGAAGCTAATGAAAAAAGGGAAAAGTAGCCATGTGAATATACCAGAACTTTCTAAGCTTCTCAAGAGAAGTCTGTCTGAAAAGACATGAGAGATGTTAAGACAGGGCAGAACACAAGTCAGGTCTCTTGGAGTCTGTGCCTTGCTCTGCTGTAGACTCATATAGAATGATACTGGACAACTCTGAGTGACAGTTCTTAAAGAAAAATATGGTTCCTGGTGTGAAGTACCCAGGATATAACCACCTTTGTGGTTGCAGACTGCAGTGATGTGCAGTGCCATGGTTTCCTGCACTGTGGGTTGGAGGAGAGGCAGGCTTGGTTATGGGGTTACAGCACTACCTGGGGAGCTACAGAACCTGAGCAGAAAACGAAAGGTCCTGGAATAACAAAGAGAGAACATGACCTGGGAACCTCTGTCCTGGTGAATTTGCAGTATTTGTACAGATGTCTGGAAATTGAAACTGTTTTCTGCAGCCAGAATATGCAGAGAAAGAATAGACAGTAGCTAAGTTTGGTGCAATATACAAACAAACTTTTCAGTTAGTCACACCAAGCCAAGGCAATCCACTTTCTAATAGATTAGAAATTTCATTTTGAGGAGTCAGTCATGATAATGCTGCAGAGTTGACTCCTGAAAGGTTTCAAAAACCAAACAAGAGCCGATTAACTTCAGTATCAAAGCAGAGGGGCTCATTTAGACCAATGCTATTCATCTTAAATACAATCTCTGCTGAGACAGAAAGCAACTTCAAAAAGAAAAATAACAATAAAAAAGAAGAAAAAGATGCACTCAAAACCAAATCACACTCTGACAGTTGTAAAGAAATAGAAACATTTTATTTCTGTTCTTCCAAGAGACATGGGAGGAATGCTGTCCATGGCTTTGCATCTAAATACACTTTGAATCAAAGTTTTTCATCAGCCAGCCAAGTAGCATATTTTTAAAAGTCCAGATAAATAGAGATGCCTTCAATCTGGTTAGCTATAGTAACACCCAGTGGTTCACATAATAGGGATATTTACTAGATGGAATATTTCAAATATGCATCTACTTTGACTCTAAAGCTCCAGAAAATTCTCAATAAGATGGATTTGAGTCTCCTTTCACTGAGATCAGGTAAAGATGGAACTGCGTCTTTGAAGCCAGAGGCTTACTGCCCACATGCTGGCTGAATTTCCAAGGCTATGAGGAATCTTCATTTACAAATTATCCTTCATAGAGCAGACTTTTGAAGATTAGGTCCACGCAACTCTGAACTCATGCAACTTTGAACTCATGTGCTTTTTTAATATTTTGGCCATGTTTTGATGATCAAAAATATAGGGGTTTTTATTATGGAGGAAGGTGGGAAAGACTCAAGTTCCAGTTGTACTAGTCCAGAATAACATACATGGTATGGGGAGGTAAAATGTTTCTGGTAGAGCTCCAGCACTACATACTGAATAGGCAGTGGTCACTGTTCCTGATTTATTTATTTTTATGCGAAAAGTAACAGTATGACTACAATACACATGGAGAAATTTGTCACCTGAATGAGGAAAACATGCATGTGTCTAGGCCAACTAAAAGTTCTACATTTACAACAGGACCCTTCCAAAGAGACCTACTAGAAGTGGGATAAGTTATCATGAAAGATAGAAGAGACCAAGAACTCGTCCAGGACTAACAGCCTGTAACTCACAGAATGGTCATGCTTTCCACATGAATTTAACACCACTTACTTTAACTGAATATAGTGTCCTTAAATAATATTTTTCCATTCTTCTTAAACTTCCCGACATCTCTGCTCTTTATATGTTTGTATTTAGGAACATTTACAATGAAAAATTATGAGTAAGAATCCCAAGGATCCTGCTAAAACAGGACATACATTTTAATTAAACACTTTAAATTGGTTTCTGAAACACTAATTTTTTTTTTCTCTTCTTTTCAATAAAGAGCTATTATCCTTCAATAAAAACTGCTTCTGTCTGTGACTCACATTACTTTGTTAGCCATTCTTCAGAGACAAAGCAAAATGTTCAGCTTCTTACATAATATTTGGAAATGGAAAATAGACATATTTCAACTCAAAGTGAGCATAAAATACATGTGTATCTGTGGAAATCTGTGTTCCTGTGGTATGTTTGTATGCATTCCCAGTATGAAAGAATACTATGTGATTATGAGTGCAGTGAAGGGAGCTACATGTGAAAAGCCCTTTGTCCTGAGATATTGATTAAAAAAGGAAACAGAAATAGTAATAAAAAATGAAGATACGTTGCTCAAATGGAGGGTCCTTTTTGTTTCTCAGATGCCACAGTATACTCCAGTCTGATATTATTACCTAAAACACTAGAGAATTCACTTTATTCTTGAGGCAGGCAACTAGCATTTGACTAGTTCAAGTTGCAGTTAACCCATAAGTAGTGCTTCTGGCAAAAAAGCCATTAAGACATGTTAACTCTGACAGCTGTACAGATGCCTACAGGCACTTCTGCATAACCAGGCTTTAATGGAGATGTTCGTGATGTTTGCTGAATTAATGCTTTGTAAGATATACACTGAGTCAGGAGAGGGATGAGAGGGGTTTCTATCACCCTAAGGTTATACATTGACAATCTTGCTGTTATAGACTTGAAAAAAATGCATGCAACTCAGTTTAATGCCCCTTCTGGTTTAACAATGTAGCATCTCATTGTTTGTAGACATGAAGCATCTGTTACAACCACATATCATAGATTTTGTAATTGTAAGGAAATAAAGAAACAGATGGGCTCCCTAATGCCAATGGCGTTAGTGTTTATTTAGAGACCACACACTGAATCACAGGCAATCTTTACTTTCTGTTCCCCTCTCTCCAGCAGCAGGGATGGCACTGCTAATTCAATCAACAGTATGGAGCCTTTTTCAAAGGAAATGTGGCTGGATTCTAGAAACTTCCCTGGATTTGGATGCCACAAAACCCCCCTAATTCCCAGGAAAGAGGGAGTTATTATTTTGGGGTGGTTGAAGATTGTACCTGCTGTAAAAGTGTCGATTTTACAGCAGTTCAGATTTTACATACGCAAATTATTTGCAATCTGACTACTAAGGTACCACTAGCCAGGATGACAAAGGCTGCAGGATGGACCAGATTTCCAGCTCCATGTCAAGAAACCCCAAAGGCTTTGTACAGTGTCTGCTGGCGTGGCAGTGCTGTGATTCTGTGTCCATCAACTCCCAATATAGATGGTGTAAAGCAAGTTCAGGTACACCTTTGTGAAAGATAAAATTATCTCTAAGATTAAGATTGCTATTTCTATTATCACTTATCTTCATGATATTTGCCAGGAATCTTTTTTCAACTCATTTATAAAGTTTATTTTTCCTGCAAAGCCTGTTCTTCCTCAAGTTTTCAGTCTTGTTTTCCATAAGCTTTTTAGCTCCTACCCTGACAGTCTCTACCAAAATTTAACAGCTAAAATTCCTAAAATCTTCCTTGTACACATTTCCGTATCATGTCAGAAATTCAAGATTTGAATGCCATGGTCATTGAATCACCAAATGAGATCAGATCCTTAATATTTTATCAGTTATCAAAAGAACCTTGTATTTCACTTCATTATGCAGCAGGAATTTGAAGAAAAAGACAGAAATTCCATTGCCACCATGCAGACTAACTTGGGAGATATGGAGATGGAATTTTTTGCCTTTATATCTCTCAGCCCCAAAAGCAAAAAATCATTTACTACCTCTATTTAAGAGCAATCTTATCTCTCACTGTTCATCCTTTTTGGTTTTTAATTCCATCAGAGTTACTGTTAGTTATCAAATTCCTGGCTGCATCTCACACTTTTAATTAAATTTGAGGCTCCTCTTGTCCAGAATCCAGCAGAGAATAGTTAAATGGGGGTTCTATAGTGACTGATGCAAAACAGCTGTATTCATGATGAAATACAATTAAAACCTGAATCTATCTTATCTGGTCCAGCCAGTGATTCTATTGGAACAAGTCAGTTGCTGCTGTCAAGTGTGTCCTTGTAAACAGGTATTCACAGAGTAACTCTGTGCTGAACTGTGCTGCTTTTCTTACAAAAGACCAAAAAAAAGAGAGAAACGATCAAGGTACAATATGTATAACTTTATATATTTTATTTCTATATACCAGAACTGTTGGCACGGGGCTTTTCTTGTGGTCTGTAAAGCTAAGCTGATTTATACCACTTGAATTTCTGTCACACAAACTGTTGGAGTAAAAATCAAACGTTTGTTTCCAAGTCAGACAAAGACTGTCAAGTTATGCATGCTCATATACAATATATATATGCCAACCTTAGAGAAAAGAAATCACCACAAATCAAAACATTAACTACACAAAGATTACAATGTGCTTTTTCAGTCAACATATGATAGTCCATTCCTCTCAGCAAAAAGGGAAGATGGTTGACTATATGGGAGGAATTATTCATAACCACAAGTATATATCTTTTTCAGTCCATAGTATCTGGCAGTGGCTAACTAGATTTCTAGGTCTTCACCAAAGAAACTATGAGCAGAAAATCCTATAGGGAGCTTAGGAACACTACAAGAAATTAATAACATGTTTCTATTTCCCAGTGAAACAGTTCACACTCTCTCTCCTTTGTCTGCAATTTTTTATTGGCTAGCTAAAGGGGACCTTTTGCCATTCTTGGGAAATGAGGATGGAATTCTCTTGCAAATGCAGGACTGCAATTTCCTATATATGTAGTGGGAGTTGATGGACATGTTAAAACATTTTACAGTCTCTATTGGAGCATTTAGAAGAATAACAATGACATCAGCTTGGAGCTATAGGTCTAAAAGTTAGATGTCTAACTTAAGCGAGTCTTGTATGTACAAGACATCATACACAGTAGAGCAACTGGACCACCAGCAAGAGGTTGATTCCACCTTTCAGTAGATACTTGAAACAGATAATAGACACCTGTGTTTTGCTGTGGGTAACAATGTAGCCTAAGCATATAATCTTTAGCTTACTCATGAACTCATAATGAGAAATGAAACTCACTCATTCAGTATAGAAACCAGCATTAACTATTCCCTGTATATGTCTACAATCCACAGTTTCATTATTTGTTGCAGCTGAGGGATAGCTATCAAACAGCCATTGGAAATGAGAGCCTATGAGGTGAGGGAGCTACAGTTATCACATTACAAAAATGAAAGTAATCAGCAAAATACCTTTGGATAGCAGAATCCCAAGACATTCTCATTTCTGAGATATAAAAAAGGCAAATTCTAACTTCGTACCCTTCCTTAAAAGACTGCTGTCATATGGCTTTTCACTTTGAAAATGTTGTTTGTCACAGACCTGAGATCTTTTAGAAAATAAATATTGACTATATTACTCTTTCTTAGTTCTCCTAGGAGATGGAAACTTCCCTGTTGAGCCTTGCCTGACCGTCCATAACTCCTTTCCTATTAAAGCCACATAACCCATATTTCAAAGTAAGGGATGTGAGGGTCTCCTCGTATTCTGTTCTGGTTGCATATAGTATACCTAGAGCAGAAAGCACCACTCCTTGGTTTACTTCATGTCTGCAAACAGCTAGGTACATAATTTAACTTGTGCAAAATAATCAGAGAGGAAACAGAATACTGCCATCTCCCATCTGCTAATGCAGGGAATAAAGGCAAACTTTACAGATGATATAAAAGAATCTTCCAGAGGCTCTTTTATGCCCCAGAGACAATTCAGCAACTCCCAAAATGCATTTCACAGGTGTGAAAGCAATGTCAAAATATAAATATGGTTATCTCACCAGATAATAACATTGTGCATGAGTGTTCATGAGGCTACTGGTCTTCTCTTAACTCCGAGTATAAAAAATAATAATAAAAATAATCATTCCATTGTGAATATATTTTCAAGTTGTACTTGTGTTAAAGAAAAATGTGTAGCAGGAGAGTGGCTTTTCAGATTGGAAAATTTTTTGCCTTTACAAATACCTACTTGATTTTGTCAGCTGTGGGTAGTGAATTGGATGCAAATAATGAAATGCTACAGGGAAGCTCCTTGACCAGGTCTTAAAATCACAGAATCAGAAAAAAATCACTTCATATTTGCTTTTGCCTTGGAAAGCTGCATTACTGCACAAGTATTTCAAACTGTGACAAAGGCGAAAAAATAAGTTAAACAAATACAATGAGATCTTTTCAGTCTGTATTCATCTTTTGTTTCCGGGAGAAGAAATCAGGTCAAAGACTGAATAGTGCCTACCTGGTGCACAGTTACAACTTGCAGATTCAGAAACAGGAGATGACTTTTGAGAAGTGGAAGTTAATAAAAAAAAGCATGCAAAGAGCAGTGAAAACAATTTTTTAAAAAAAGCAGGAAACCCCCCCCCTCCTGTGACAGATAACAGGCTGCAGTTAAACCCTGCTAAGTTCATTTTCAGTTTTGCTTCACAGACCTTGATTCAGATTATAGCACTTCAGAGACCATAGGATCTACTGATTGGGGAAGTTTTTGGGAGCCCCTAAGTTTGTCTGGGTCTCTTGAGAAGAAGAGAACTGAGTCAATGCAGAGTCCTCACTGGAGCAGCATGTTGAGTTAGCATGAGCAGCTGTTGCCTTGCTGCCACCAGTAACTGCATGACAAGGCAAGATTTATATTTTTTAAATAAAAGAAAGTATTGGAACAAAGTACTGATGATGCAGAGTGTTAAAAATATGAGGTTAAATTATTGGTAAGAAGGATGTGACTGTGTCAGCTGCAGGGTGGTAAGGTCTAGTTTTGTCCAGACTCTTGTTTTTGAAGCCATCCTCAAGTCTCAGCAGAAGTGTCCAAACCCCTGGCATTCCGGTGAGAACAGGGGTTTTCCAAAACAAAACATTTCCATTGCAACAATGAAATCTGCTTCCTTCATTGTTCAGAAAGTCTTGGGCTTTTTAAGGAGAGAAACAGGATATGGAAAGTAAGAAAAATTAGGAAGTGAAAGTTTGCTTCAGATTCCTTCAGATTTTGGCATTAGTTACATCAGCTGTTACTTGATGACAGGGCTTGAACAAGAACTTGGTGTCTAATCTTTCCTCCTATATCAGACCTCTGGAAACTTAAGCTGTGGGGCCATCCCTGGATTCCGAGGTTTAGGAACTGGTAAGTAACTATTACCTCTAGAAAGAGACATGATCCTACAAAAGGGAGTTATGATAAATTCCTGGTCAACTTCCAGGTGTCTGTACCTCCTTACTGCATCTCTTCCTAGCTTGTCTCAGTAAAGCTGCAGAAGCATTATTCTCAGTAGTGTCACTCTGTCCCTACACTTGGTGCAGCAACCATCTCAGACTAGATAATTTAAAAAGTGAGGCAACACTCACATTTGGTGCCTCTCAGCAAGAATGGCCACTAGTGGTCATGAATGTCAAGTGCTGTCCCCAGAAGAACCTTGTCTCATGAGTATGTGTCTGATTTCTTTCTACTGAATGCGACTTGAAAATCTACATGTGTTAGATTAATACTTTAAAATTACATTTGGAGATGCCTCAGTGAATTCTAGCAGAAAAAATGCAAATAAATGTAGATGTCTGTTATTATCAGCTTCATCAAAGCAAACAAGTAGCAGCCGGGCCATTATTAGACTTGGATAAGAGTATGCATTGAGTGATTTCCCTAAGGGATTCAGTAAAACTCATCACATTCCACTTCCTTTTATATAATAATATCAATTGTTTCATACAGAAACACCTGCACACAATGTTGTCTGACCTATTTATTTTATTTCTGATGGGGAAAAATGCAAGAACTGTTATACATTGTAATTGCAAAATGTGAGTCTTGAATAAAGGTATTCAGACAGAAGCTGAGGAAACCAGTGTTGCAAATACATAATTGTGCATTAATAAAATAATGGCTCTTAGAATAGAACTTTTTAGTGCCAGAAATAAAGAGGAGACTGAAAAGAAAGGGAAGAAGGAAAAGCAGAATGCTTGAAAACATTAATTTCTTTCTTGAGCACCAATAAATTGAGGAAACTTGCTATGAAGAAATAAATTCCATGGGTCATAAAACTGCAGAAGCATTTGGCAAGCAATCAAAGTTTTCTTTCCATCCATCATTCAAATTATTATTTTTTTTTGTAATACCTACATAAAGCTCAGATATGTTTATAACTATTTTAGTGCTGAAAAACTTCAATACTGTTCAAGGTCACCTACAAAAAAATTAATTTCTAGAAATTATCATATCTCTGTCTGTAAAAGGAATTCTGTATGCATTTCATGGCTGATACTAAGATGCTTCTCTGCTTTGTAGAAAATATCCTTGAAAATTAATTAGGTTCCTCCATCTATTCTCACAATGAGTGTTTATTTCCACCCAGGTTCTGTGAGGAATTCCACAGGACTATTTACTCTGAGTAACAATGATCCAGTCCAGCCCTCTGATTCTGATTAACCTTTATACTCCTGTGTAACCCTGGCAGATGGTCTAGTTGGCTGTTGGGACTTCCATCAAACCATACTTGAACTATGTCACAATTAGTACCAATCTTTGTCAATGTAACTATTTCCTGGGGCAACTGATGGGAAAGGTGTAAACATTTGCAATGTCTTTGTCCTATTAGATGGAGAAAATTAGAGGAGAATATCGTGACTGTAGACCAGAGAGCTGGAAAGACATCATAGCAACCAAGACTGCTCCACATCTTAACAAAGAGGTAATTGATTCCCATGAAGATATATATTAAATTTTGCCTTAAAGTTGACTGTCTTACCTTCCTATGATCCCCAGCCTCCCTGACCAAAACCCGCCCAAGAGCCCCAGACTGGTAATGGAAAAAAAGAAAAGTTCTTTTAATTTTGAGTTACTTCAGACAGAGTTTTAGGACAGAATCTTCCTTAGTGGAAATATATGTTCTTTTTCTGAGACAGAGGTAATCTGTAACTGCTCTACTGCCAGAGAAAATAACAATGTGAACTGGTCACAAGCTGCAGCTGGACTGTCTGCCTTAGAGAGACCCAAGTATCCACTGACTGCAGTACTTCATTTCTACACGCAGCCCTAGTGTAAGTGCCCAGCTGTATAAATCTCTATTTAAATTCCTTGATCTGCAGTTGATTCCCACCTTAAATACCTCTTACCTGAAACTGAGGTGCTAGATGCACGGAATAACCTGTTCATTCCTTCCATTCCTGTGCATCTATTCACTCAGCCTGCAGAGCAGTTGAACAGTACAGTGCTTCTCTCCAGCCTGGTTTTAAGTGTCTTGTTTGATGGAGCGTTCAGTCCTTGAGACTACTGCATCCTCTAATGGATCTCAGTTAGACTGATGCCCATATCTAACTCACGTTCTCTCTTTGATCAGTACCAGTCCATTAAATTAATCTACTGGAGATCCCTATGTGCTCAGTTTTATGACTATTGGGAAATTATTAGAATATGATCATAACCAAACAGACATGCCTGCTCCTTTGGGGTATGATACCATAGTGCTTTTCTGGTCTAACATATCTTGCTTGTCAAAGTGATCCAGCAAGAATTTATAGGAAAGGAAATTAACTACGGTATTGAATTCTACTGTGAATTCATTAGTTTGTGGTGCTTTCACTGATCACCTGCATTGCTCAGCTGCAACTGACTAAATGATGCCTTTTAGCAATGAGCATTCCCAAAGTCATTTGGCCCGTTCTACATTAAGTGCTTTTTAAAATTGTTATAGTAGATTAACTAACTAATGGTGGCTAGGCAGAAACATTAATCCTGGGTAGGTTATTTCAGAAGCTGAGTTTTTGCTTCTGCTATTGGGAGCAGCTGGTTCTGTTTATGGTTGGTAAGAGAAGCCCATTGGGCAGCTCTGGATTTGGAATGCCAGCGTGGTAATGTTTTTGTATTTACAAAACCAATGTAATGACCTCAGAAAATGTGAGTGCTCTGTGGTATATAATGGCACAAAAACATCCCACAGACATTAGAATTCATGGCCTGGGGATTTCTGAGTCAGAGCTGTCCTGGAAAATAGCCAATAACTTCTGAAATTGATGAGGGGGTTTGATAGGTGATAATGTAAATAGCTTTTGGGCATTAGAAATTATTACCAAAACTGTATTTGAAGGATTTCAAGTTTCAGAGAACAAACATGTTTGTTTCCTGGGGATATTTTGGGTTTTTTTCACCTCTCCTCCCCCTTCACTTCCCTCCCTTCCATCTGCCAAGTAAAAGGAAACACAGAAGGAGAAATTTAAAGTAATGCTAAAATTCAGACATACCAAGACTACCTCAGCTTCAGAAAACTGACTTTTTTTCTCCATAAACAAGACCAAAATTTACAGAGAAGGAGAAAACCAAATAAACCTAAAAGCTTTTCATGAGAATTTAAATTTTCTTCTGTTTTCAGTACCAGCTAACAGTGGGAACAATGTCTCTATTAAAAGATGATAAGAACTAATTAAATTTAGGATCTATATGCAGTATAAACAATATCGGAGCATGTAGGAAGCATTATCATTAAGGTTGGTTGCATTTTGAGTTCCACTGTTAAATAATATAGGTCTAATTTGCCATGGAATAATAATTTTTATGCCTTTAAATCCAGGATTAAGTGATAAACCACTGAAATATTCGGCAAAGGCATTCTTGAAATAAAGACCTCCTTTTCAATTTTTCACAAAGTACTTTTTCCTCACCTTATAGACAATGAATAATACTTTCTAACTTGTGAAGATGAGGGTTTCTGAAGCATTGAGAGACAACATGTCATGCAAAAAGGAAGAAAAGCATCTGTCAAAGGAAGTCAAGAATTTTAACTGTTAATCGAGGAGCTGCATTTTTATAAAGCTTGCATTCTCCCTGGATTACAAGGAACAAAATTGCCTGAAATATGGTGGCCTCCCAAGAGATGGATCTTGATGATTATTTATAAGGAGTCCCAACAAACCACTTTAACAGTATTTTAATTTAATGCATTTAGTGCTTTCAGAGTTATTGTAAGCAAAGAGGTTTTTATGACCCAACTGTATGTGCACTGGGATCCATATTACTAACACTTACAACACAGGAGACTTAATGCCTTTCTTCAGAGGGCAGTCCTGTAAGGCACACACATAAGCTATATATAAATAGGCCTCCTGAGTCTCCCTTGTGAGCTAGGAGCAGCCTATTTCTCTTAGCAAAAAGTCCTCTAAATGGAATAGAAAAGAAAATCTTTGTACAAAATGGAGGTGTTTTGGATTTGGTTTTAATTTTTTTTATCATTATTATTATTTTCCCATCTGGCTTTAAATGGAGCAATGTCACTTGGCCTGGAATAAAGGAGTGAGCTCACATTTTATCTGCCCTGGAAGTAGCTGCTTGCTGTGCAGCATCCTGGGCACAGGTATTGGAGGAGAGAGTAAATAGCATCAAGTTCAAAGGCTTATGTTATGGAGGGACACATCTGAAGACCTTAGTGGTCTGTGAAATCTGCAGCAAACAAACAAGAACTTCCAGAAACAACCTACTCTTCATCTGGAGGCATATTTGAATCTACATTTCTTTTCCACTCTAAGTGAGATTACTCCAGCTGCAGCCTGTGAGTGTGCTCCTGGTACCCCTTTAATTTCCTAGTTATCTTCAGCAAAACTTGAAATTGAATAGCAAGTAATCTACTGAGACAACAGGTCATGCCATAGCCTTATTACTCATCTGTATGACACTGCAAAGACAATAGCCTCATCTTCACCACCACTGCTGATTGCTAGGGTCAGTGAAAGATCCATTTTACCAGCTTGTTTCTAGATGTGCCCTTCCCATCTTATGAAAATTCAGACGTGCATATGCCCAGTGGTATTGTCAGAAAACATTATCTTCTTAGTGTATCAAAAGGTATGATGGCTTTTAACTCCTTCAGCCCACCTGCATGAGCTATCAGCTTGGAGC
Organism: Florisuga fusca; assembly: GCA_038090715.1. Taxonomy (NCBI): domain Eukaryota; kingdom Metazoa; phylum Chordata; class Aves; order Apodiformes; family Trochilidae; genus Florisuga; species Florisuga fusca. The sequence continues at coordinate 4,054,122 of JAAWXA010000010.1, read as the reverse complement.
CCATTACAGGACTGCATCAATGGACTGTGGAAACTCAAGATGATCAGCTTCCAAGGTAATTTAGCTTTTCCAAACAACGCAATGACTTACAACCAAGATCTGTCATTTTGCTGTCACTTTTACAGTATGAAGCCCAGGCCTTAAGCTATGGAGAAAGTATAACTATTTGTAGCCACAGGCTTCTAAGAAGAAGGGAGATATCCTGAAGAATCACCGTCAAATGGAGAAATAAGTTTCCACAGTGCAGTGATAGAGATGTACAGCAAGTTTCATCAATCTAATTAGTTTCTTCATCAGAGGAAGACAACTCTTCAAGGCACACGAAAAGGTCATTGCAAATCCCAGAGAAGTATTCACATCTTTTGTCATATTTGCTGACAGATATTTAAATATAATCACTCACTTTTCCTGCAGACACTGTCAGCAGATGCCAGACAGCTGACAAGCAGCAATGAATTTGTATCACTGCCCTGACGTATCCACAATGAGGAAGTGGATAAAACTACTAAATGTTCCTTTTGTGCTGCTGTGAGACAGGTCTGGGTCAGCATACACTTAAAAGACTTGGTGATGTGTAGAGGACACAGCAACTTGTCTGCAGATGTTTTAGCCCAGTGAACAAAATTAGCAGGGGAAAGGAAAGGTGTTCTTTCACTGGAGCACGATGAGAGGATGTAGGAGACTGAAGGGTCTTCCAGAAACTTAGTAAATCTCTGAGTAAAATCTCTTAATATGTTCCAGGACTGAAACCTATCACTGCAAGACTGTCTTCAGGAACTGCTGAGGAGGTGAGTTTACTCTCTTTCAGTTCTCTGTCTGTAAAATGGGGACAAAGGCACTTCCTTCATCTATTTTAACTGTAAAAGCCTCAGGATAAGATTAGGTTTGCGTGCACTTATGATGTGAATGGACATATTTACATTATAGCACAGGACCTGAGCACAGAAGATGTCAATAGAAGAATGAAGGCTCCATGATTGGAGAATTTACAATTTCTGTTATATGTGTAAGCTGTATAACTAGGTTCCAGTATTACTCATTATTTTTATAAGAAGACTAAAAGTTCTAGCTCCCTCCCAGCATGGTATCCTACTCCTTCAATGAATCTTTCTCTCTTCCCTGGTCAGGACTACTCTGTATCCATGTTCCAGTGTCATGTTTTCAGCACACTTTCCAAGCTAACAGTGGAAAGCATTGGTGTCCATAGGCCACATAGACATTTCTTAGAGTATGGAACAGGTACCTTGAATCTTCCTACAAATGTTTGTTCATACAGACTGTGAACAAGAGATCTGTTGCTAGGAAAAAACTTCAGGGATGAATTTATGAGCTTGGAGAGAGTGAGGGATTTTATTTAAATAGACTTGTATAATGCGGACAGGTCTTTTTCTGCACGCAGAGACCTGATGAATCAAATCTCATGCTTTGGAGCATTAGATGATTAATGAATATATCAGAAAGGAATGAATCTCTCACTGTTCACTCAGTAACTAAGTAGAAATGTGAGTATGGAAGTTATTTTCCTTTGACTGGTATAGTGACAGAACCATATCCTGTATTCCTGAAGGAATAATAAGTTTGTATTGCATTAATGGTAAGTATATGTTAAAATCAAATACATAAAGTGATAGGTGCTTACACATGCTTAAATGTATCACCCATGGATTATCTCTCTCAAAACTGAAGATTTCACTTTAAATTGAGTTCCATGCCCCTCCAGCATGTAAATGTGAAGAAGAGATGTAAGAAACATTTTTAGATGTTCAATAAAAGAAGAAAGCCAGACATGGATTAAAAACAGTGTCAAAGAACAAAAATGTTCCCTGGAAAGCAGTAAGGTGGGTTTTTTTTTTCTTACTTCTCCAACTCCTGCATGCACAGACAATATATGTAGTGCTCAAAAAGAAGGCTTGCCAGCTGGTATTTATACCCTCTTGAATAAATCTTCAGACAGAATAAAACTTATAAGTCTGATCCATTTTAGCCTCTAAGTAGGCCAATGAATGTATTTCATTTGATTAGGGAACATGGAGATGGTAGCCCCTCCTGCCCCCCAGCACTGTGCAATCTGATGGCTGTTTGTGTTTGTGTTTCTCATGGGTTGCATTTGTGTCATTCACTTTGTGTCTGCATCAGCTTCTGGTACCAGTTTCATAAGGATGAAATTCCACATGAATGTTTTGCAAGGTGTGTCTAGTGAAAAAAAACTGTTGCTTGGGCTGAGTTGTGAGCAGAAGAGAACATGTTTAGTGTTGTTCCTCACATAATATTTATGTCTGAATGTCTGCATATAAACTGTGTTCTGTTACACATTGCTCATCCACAGGCATGGGGGATGATGCTAGTAACCAGAAATTGGTTTTGTATGGATATTGAAATGCAGATTCATCACACCAAACCAGGATGGCTGAATTAAAACTCGAAAAGATAGGAATAGTGAAAAAAAAAAACACCAACCCCCCCCCCAAAAAAAAACAACAAAACAACAAAAAAACAAAAACAAAACAAAAAAACCAAAACCAAACCAAAACAAAAAACCACACAAAAAAACCCCAAAACCAAAAACCCAACCCAAAACATTAAGGAGCTTGCCTTTGTTCAATTTAGAGGTTTGTGGTTCTTATAAGGCAGCATGCATTCATGTGTTTTGGTGGCAGTTTGTTACTTTTGGCCATTACTTTCAAATTATGCTTCATTGTGTCTTTCATTGTGCCTGCTGCAGGGTAAGGACAGTGAAGTCTTTATACCAGAGGGGATACAAGCAAATGTGTTCCTATCACAGGACTAGAGCTGGTGTACTCAGGATATAGAAAGTAATATCCAATCCTTTCACTGGCAAGAAAGGCAACTAATATAGGGATCTGACCTCAGTATTAAGTAAATGTATTTACTTTAATGGATAAAGAGCTGAAGTGAGCTCACCATGTACCTGAAATACTGCTATGACACTGAATTACAGGGAATCTTATCCTCACGAGAAGAAGGACAAGCTGTTGCTTGGGACATTACAATGGGTATCATCAACGTGCTTGGGAGTAGAGGAAAATTGCCATTTGGTTCAATTCAGTCCTCCTAAATCAGACAGAGGTTTTATTCCAGTGGTCATTTTCAGTAGTTTAAGGGGGGAGTAACAATGGGATGGATAAATTTCATAGCCATTATTGTCACAGGAAAAATGTTAAATTTAGTCTACTCACCAGGGCAGAGTAGAGGGGGAGGAGAACCTCTCTCATCCTACTATCCACCCCCTTTTATTGCACCCCTGATGCCATTGGCCTTCTTGGCCACAAGTGCACATGGCTCATGGTCATCCTTCCATCCACCAGCAAGTGATCTGTTCTCTTCCCTTCTGCATAAAGGTATGCTTCTACATACACACATTTGCATGCATATACATAAATTGGATAATCCAGCTTGTAACTAGCACTGCAGAGTTTTCAAGATATAGCAAGGCTGCCCCTTGTCCCTGTAACTCCCAGCTGTTCTGCACAGGTAACTTTTCCTGGCTTGTGGAGATACATTTATTTCCACCTGGTTCATGCATTTTCACTGAAACCTGACTGCTTCTAGCCATGTGTCACACACAGATTTTTCAACGTGATCAAAATGGATTGAGTGGACTCTCTTGCACCCCCTGTCCTTTTGCTAACTATTCCAGGACTGAAATATTGTAGATTTTCAAAGGGAAATGAAAGCCTACAGCCAGAGGATTCATGCCAATGAGAACAGGACCTGCTCTACAGATAATTAATCTGCACAGAGATTCAGCACAGAATAATAACAAAATAACAGTGACATTCATGGTTGGTGTCTTTTCCAGACTCTTGTTTTGAGGAAGCTCCTGATGATATATATGGCTTGTGACACTAGGCTAGTACACTGAGAAAGAGGACATTTGTCCTTCTAGAAGGCAAAAGACTAGTCCTTCTACACATTTTTGTGCCTTTGGTACTATCCTCAGCTGTGATGTCTCTGAAGACCTCTCTTTGGGATGGTTTTGTCATTGGCAAAGAAAAGAGGAACCCTTTAGAGAGATCTGGCTGTGTTGAAACCACTAGTACACTTGTCAGACACCTTTTAGGATGCAAATCAACAACAGTTCTAACTAAATCCAGTACTGCTCTTTTTTACTCTGTGCTTCTTGTTGTAAATAAATACTAAACCCCTTAAGCTGCTCCAGACACAAGCATTCTCTCTCACTCAAAACAGAGCCAATTTGCTTTAAAAAACCCACAAAACCCAATAACAAAACACTCCTCATTTATATGTTTAAGATAGTCAGAAAGAAAAATCTGCTTGTCTACTTACTGAAAAAACAAACAAAGCAAAACAGAAATATATATATATACTATAAAGCTAAAGTATGTGTAAATGCACACACACACTGGGGCTTCTGTAAACTGATGTAAAAAGAGGTTTTGGGCAAGACAGATACAGTTGTGAAATTCAGATACAGATATGATATTTATATTCAGATATGCTCCTGGAGGTACCAAATGGTCATTTTACAGGTGAGCAGCATGGAGTTACAGGAGAACTCAAAGGATCAGAGTTGCCCCTGCTGCCACTTCAGTGACACGTAGTTTTGCTGTCTCCATCACCACAGTCGACATGCCCTGTGGACTTACCTGGGATTTAAGAGACCCTGTTGAAATGTGTCAGGTTGTTCCAGCTCTTTTCATACATTTTCAGCAAGTTTCTAAGGCCAGTCATTGTTTAAATCTCCATGGATTTTTCCTCCACTTCAGTGAAGCAGGGAATTAACAGGTCCCTGCCAGGAGTTAGGGTTTCTGTCACAGCGTATGTGGAAGGAAATGAGTGCCTGTTTCTGTTTCCTGTTTGGTATTACAGTGTGTACACCAGCCTTTCAGGAAAAGAGGTGGGGATATTGTAGTAAACTTCTAGTGATACAGAAACCTCCAGGTGGGACAGGAAGGGCTGCTGGAGAAGATAACAACTGAAATATCTGCAAGTTTTACCAGAAGCCCTGATCTTTTCTTCCCCTCCTCTTTTAAGACAAGGAGCATTACTTTATGAATATATTATGAAAACAAATACTTTTAAAATTGTGTGATACCCAGCTCTACTATTAATGGGAGATTCAGAAATGCTTCAGAAACATCAATCCGACTAGTAATTCTGATTTTTGACATGGAAAGATCTACACTGCAAGGCAATCACCAAGTTTTTAAACAGCCTGTCTAGATAGAACCAGAATCATCCACTATAGGTCATAGCAAAGCACAGACAAACTTATGTTCACAGACATTTTTCAGTGATTATCATTTATCAACAGTTCCACCTTCAAGCCAGCTCTTAACCCTGCTTGGTTTTGACTGGGCAGGGTAGGACATGACAGCTGAATGTCATCTGTCCCGATGCAAATTATTGCTGTCTTTGAACACTGAAGTGTTTGTTTACTTAACAACACTGATAACTGCTACCCATTGGGCTCAAAAATGTCAGCAGTGGCAATTCAGTGGGGAAAATAACCTTGACCACTGCTGTTCATTCAATCATAATGAGAGCTACAGCCAATTCACTGTAGAGCTGGGCACAGTGAAACTCTCTGGTACCATTACATTTTATCTCCAGAAATAAAGTCATCCCGATCAGGCCTTCAAGAACTTGAAGCTGACAATAGAGAAATAAGCAAGAAGTAAGAATAGTTAATTTTTAATTGTTGGCAAGAACTCCAATGGCTGAGATGGAGGTTCTCCCATAGATTTCAGTACTCATACGTAGCCTCTTTTGGCTTTGGGGAGGGACTTCAAGTTGATCTGACTTTTGCAGAGATATCACAAAAGAGAAAAGTGATTGATACTGGTCAGTAGAAGGCAATATAGCTTATATTCTCATAATGAAGGTTTTTTCAGGAAGAGGTTGTAGATGGAAGGTCACTTTTTCAAAGTAGTACTTGATTTGAGATTTCATTATTTGTCTCTCTACCTGTCAGATTTATTTACCTGCCCTCTTGATTTCCAACCATTTTTTTTCTCAGAAAAGTTGAGATTCCTTGCGTGGACATATACCAGAAGTGAAGAACCTCCCTTGCTCATTCTTTCTGTGATGAGACATATCTGGTTTCCTTACAGGCTGGGTACTGTTGCTGAAAGAGTTAGGGTCCCCAAATCCAAGCAGAAAGCTGATAACTTAGACTGACACGCAGGGGTGGAGGTTTAAATTTCTTACTTTGGCTTTCAGGAACAACATTGGTATTGGAGATCTTGGAAAAATAATCTCACAAAGATGTTCCAGTAGCTGTCACGAGAAAAGCTGAGATTGCCTAAGACAGATAGATCTGGGGAAAGAACCTGGCAAGTTTCCCAGGCAATTACTGATTACATTGGTAAGGGAAGCATTAGCCAGTGTTAATATACATATAAAATATACCTACCTGAATTTGAGAAGAATGCCTGATTTAGCACATTTAGCATTTACAGAATCAGACACTATTTAATGGGCAGTGTGTCTCAGCCCAATCTGATCTCCAAAGAAGCCTGGATGCAGATGACTTGTGTCTGTGAGTAACAAAAGGGGATTTCTTGTGTTTGTGGGACAGGGTTTCTTTTGTTTGGTTTGGGGCCCTGGGGGTATTTTTTTCAAAATTTTTTTTGGTTGTTTTTTGTGTCATTTTTGTTTGCTTGTTCTGAGGGTTGAGCAGTAACAACAATGTGGCATAGGAGAAACGAAAGTTTTTTGTTTAAATGATCCTTAACAGAAAGATTGTGCTGCTTACTGCTGTAAAAGAAAATGTGCAGGAAAAAAAGGCAGGGATAGAAAACAGCGTTTGTCCTTTCTTTCGTTGCAGCTCAATAGCCACAGCACTAAGTGACTTAATCACTATTAGCTGCTGCTGTTCTTTTTGTTTTCCCCACAGGCAGCCTCTTCCCTTGGCATGTCTGCATCAGATGGGGAATTAGGAGCCGTTTGCTGCCAGTGCTGTAGGCGAGTGAATGAATGACCACTGAGCTGTTGCACAATCTGTTTGACTGCCATCCTGTGATGTTCAAAGCTTTCGAAGAAAAGGAGGTCCTAGTGCCAGCCTGCATTACTGTCAATAGTGTTAAAAAGAATGATGCAATTTTTTTTCCCTCAAGGTTAGCAATGGGTTTTAGCTGGGAAGCTTTAGGAAAGAACAGGAATGTAATAAGAAATGGAATAAAGCACTTCTGTGATTCTTGCTTGTGCTGGAGGGACTCACTGAATCCTGGGGAGAGATGAGCATCTGGGACTATGGATCAGGAGGGAAAATCAGTGTTTCAATGAATCTGCATGTACCTGTAGTTCTTCCCCTGAAAAAAAATGAAGGTGCTCAGTGGGGAAGGGTCTTAAAATTGACATATTCCAAATAAAAAAAATCCTCTGCTGAGGATGCAAGATCTCTGGCCTGAACATGACTGTATGGGCTAAAACCAAACAAAATATTTTATTTTGTTTTCCTATTTTTTTTTTTTTCAGTTCAGTTTTGCCTAAATTGAAAACAACTTAGATCAATGCATTGCCCCATGGGAAGTTCATGCCTTCTACTCTCAGTATGTTTTGTGCTGGCCACCATCGCTGAACCACTTTTCCAATAGAGCACATGGCTCCCTTCTCAGCATCAAATGGCACAGATATTCAGAGAAACACAGCCTTGTCCAGCCCAGGTCCTAGAGGACATGGGGCATCTGGATGACAGTCCTAGCAGGCACTGCAGCAGTGCAGGCAGATGTTGCTCAGTGTGAAAGCAAGCTCCAAGGTTTCAGAGAAATGAAATGTCATAGAGATACCAGATTTCCCTATTTCTCTTAAAAAAAAAAACAAAAACAAACAAACAAACAAGAAAAAAAAAAAAACCAACACCAAAACCAACCAAACAAAAAAACCAGAAAACGAATGTAGAAATACTGGCAAATCTTGCAAAGCAGAAATTAGATTTCCTGATAAGCTGCAAAGAATACTGTAACCATGAGCAAAATTACTACTGTCTTTTACAGGAGTTTGCAGCAGTACCTGATATGCTTTGGGGTGGGAGGTGTACCAACTCCTCTTTGCCTATGCAAGGTATTAATTAATCAGCAGGAAGTGCAGAACATACAGGCTGTTTATAACTAACATTTCAAATTGCTTCTTTTTCTTTTGTGGACACAGAAGTAAACACTCATCAGCCCCCTTGGCAGAAGATTTAACCCCAGCCATTCATTCAGTAAGATGATAGTGTTTGATGACTGCCTGTACAGTGGGATCAGCAGTACAATTCACACCCAGCTGGCTTCCCCCTGACACAAAGGAGACAACTCAATTCCACTCAAGGATAAGCTCAAACACTCAGTCCATTTGTTCCACGCCTTCTCCTTTCACCTTTCAATTCCAGAAATACCATTTGTGCCATTCTTGTAGCAGATGTGCATAAAAATGTTGGAAACAGGGAACAGTATTTAGCATGTTCTCCCAAATAGCAGAGATGTTGATTCTTTGTTGTCCCAGAATACTTGCATCACCTTGAGGAAATGACTTCTCTGCCTGGTTTCCTCAGTTTCCACAAAGGATAATAATGCCTTGGTATTTCAAAGGTATGTGGTGATGAGAAATACTCAAGAAATGCTCAGAAAGTGGATGTAGAACAGGTAGATTTATAGACAAGTGATATCCTTGTTTCCAAGCATCCATGAAAGCAAAAAATTACTGACTGAAACTTACTGTTTAGCTGTAGAGCTGCTTAAGAAGACATTGTGTGAACTGTAAACAGCTAACCTTAATAAAGTAGTGCTCTATATGCCATTAAAGTGTCATCTCTCTTAATGCAGCATAGTAGTTGTATGATATGGGGTGTCATACAAGACCTATATATAGCAATTCAACCTGCCTTTTACCAACACAGTCTATCATTCAGCTAAGCACCCAAACAGAAGAACCTCAACTGATCAAAGTCATTCTAGATTTAAGAAACTGTGTCACTGTGAGTGTTTTACTTAAATGTTTTGCTTACATTATCGGATCTTGCAACAGAAGATGCAATGGTTAGATATGTTCTATATGGACTAAAAATTGCAAGGAAGAGACTGATGTTCACACAGAAATGCCCACCACCATCCACACACACACACAAATTCTTTTCAATATTTGATGAGATTTGATTCAACAGGGCTTTCACTCTGTTTCAAGAGAAGGCCAGTTCTAGCACCCAGTGAAACACTACATGGCAATCTTCTGGAATCTGGGCTCCCCTCTATGTGGTCCCTGTATCACAGCTAAGATTAAAGAGATACCATATGTGGGTGTCATTAAGGAGTGTGTGTAAATCTAAAATTTGTAAACCTATACAATAAATGAATTCAGATAAGCTAGAATCAGAGATGATGGTTTTTACTTCCTTCATTCCTGCCCCACACAAGACACTGAAACAGTGTGTTAAAAGGAAATGTTGGCATAGTTTCTTTACCTGCATTCAGAAGTAGGTCTCCAGCGACGGTAGTGAAGAACAACCTATGAAAATTTTGCACTGTCACTGTTGGTAATGATTGTTTAATGCTGCTGAAAGCATGGTGGTTAGGATCCAAAAATCTCTTGTGTGTGGTAGAAGCATGTGAAAAGGTAACAGAGTAGATGATCAGATTAAAATTCACTGCTAAAGTCCAGAAAGATGAGGACTGAGCAGAGAGGATGGGGTAAACACAGAGAGAGAATGACTTTCCAAGATCACATATGAAAACTAGCCTGTAGAAGGAAGATTACCTAAACATCAGCTTAAACAGTAATCTTATTTTACTGGTACTGTATGGGGAACAGCAAATTGGCTTTCAAATGACTGTACAGCATTAAGTTCCTTCTTAGTGTACAGTAAGACCTGCCTAGAAGACATTTGGACAGTATTTCAAAGGATGGGTTCCACATCCCAAGCCTCCACATTTGGTGACAAGGGCAAGCACCTGTGGATAAAACAGACCCAAGTTTATCACTATGTGTTGCAGTGACTGAGGATAAAATTCCATTTCAGATTGTTTCCCACTGCATCTCTGAAGTCTTTACCCTGCAAAACATTACAGGTTGCCCTAGGAACAGTGTAAAATTTTTTTCCAACCCGATGCAAATGAATCTTTTTGAGAACCCAATCTTTCTTAAGAGATGTGTTCCTTAGATATCACTTTTTTTGGCAGAAGTGCTCCCATTTTTTTCTTAATGCCCACCTAACACACTCAGAAATTGGTCTTTCCCTTACTGTTGTTATAGCTACAAGAATCTCTAGGTTAACAGCAAGTAAGAGATGTGGTTTTGTTTTCACAAGGGCTGATCCTAGCTCCACTGACTCAATGACATGCTGACTAATATTGTCAGACATGGAGCTTCTTCCCTCCTGCAACCTTTAGTGCCAAGGGAATAATGAGAGTATTCGTATACCCAAGGCAGTGAAGCACAACACTGAGTTCAAAACACATCTTTGAGCACTAAAGTCCCATTGAATTAAAGAGAAAATAGAAATGCTGAGTCCCTCACTGCAGTCCTACATCTTACTCAAGCCAGGATTTCTTTCTGGAGGAGGCTGGCCAACTTGAGGCATGCCCAGAGTAGGTAGTTGATAATGGATGACAAAACTGGGATGGGAACAAGACAGGTCTGCATGGTGCCATCCTCACTTGGAATCTGAAGGCAACCACCTGTTGCTAACAGACATTCAGGGCTTTGTTAATTTGAAAGGCAATATGCCTTCTGCTTCCTTTGCTTTCTCAATCTGCTCCCTGAGCTTTGCTGCTTGGGGAGAATGGAGCAGACAGACAGAAGGAATGCTGAAGTGAGTTGGTCTGAGAATGAAAACAAACCAACTCTGCTTACACTGCTGAAACTTTTACACTGATACACTTGAGAAAATAATACAATATTGGACCCCAGTGAAATAATGGTGGTTATGTTGCCTGCCCAGGACTCTGGGAACTTTGTGTCAGCTTCTTATTCTGCAAAGCATCTGCTGCTCTGGGACCAGTACCTCAGCTTCTTTTCAGACAACTGGAAGTGGATATATTGTCCTTACCCACATCATATTTGTACCATGAACATTCACACATTGAAGACTGTAAGTGCTCAGATATAAGATGGCTATTTCGTTACCAACAGAGGCAGACTCAGATGCTGTGACAGACAGTGGAGATTTTCTCTTACACAAAAGGAACTGTAGTGAGTCTGTATTTTAGCTTTTATTTTGGTGTTCATTCAGTACCTTATAATGACCAGTGTAAAATCTTTCAAATCATTAATGGACCACTGTGAGGGAGGAACATCTTCACAGTTCCAGAGAATCATCACCTTCCTGTGTTAAGATCAAGGTCTTATTTAACTGAGATTTCAAGCCTTTTTTACAGAAATGGCCTGGCAATTACTCCCTGGCTCCTGTCTTCCCTGTATAGAAGGAACTTTGGCTTTCTGAAGCACCAATTAAAAAGCCCCACAGTGCTCTCTTTGAATTGCTTCATTGCTCCTGTTAATTGTCTCATTTGAGTCTCTGCCAGAGTGAAAGTACCTTGTTACAGAATTGTGAACCTGCAATCAACTTCGAAAACTTCCACTTTACAAGTCCAGTTTCAGTACTTATACTTTTTTAACTTCAAGGGGGAGAAAAGCAATAGGAAAATGTATTAGGTATTTCCTAAATCAAAGTCTTTAATAACATGGTAATCTACGTTATTACAGATTCTGAAAAGCAGTTATAGACAGCTGAAATTTTCCTATGGCTTACTGTCAAATATACAAGAAAGTGTTTGGAAAGTCTGCAAGCACAGTAATCACGGATAAAATATATTCTGCAATGGGACTCTAAATTTGTGGTAATTATGTACCATTTAGTTAATCTGCCTACATTATTTATGAAGAGTATTTTGTAGTTAAATACTTGAAGAGTTGACAGGGTAATGTTCAACAGCTACTCAGAACAGAAGTGATGGAGAGGCAGTAAAAAAATAATTTCAATTTCAAATTACTCTTTGTGTTAATTTTCCTGTTTGTTTTTAACTCAAAAACATAGTACAAGATTATTTTTATTAAGGAAAATATTAAAGAGAAGCTCTGTCTATATGTGTGTGTGAGTAACTGCTGAGTATATCTGCATGCCTGTGCCTGCTTTACAGTGAGACAGAAATATCTTGGGGTTTTTGACAGACTTCAAATACCTATTCTTTTTCACACTCAGCTCCATGGATCCAAACAGCTTTCCACCCTGGTTTTGCTTTCACAAGAGAAGTAGATACAGATGGTGGGGGTCCCATGAAAGATCAGTGTCATAGCTTGTTTTTTACCCCATCATACAACATACACATGCGCTGGTCCTCCATACTCAAAATTTTAGCAAAGGCAAAACAGGAAAAACAACAGGGAACAAAAGATGCCTTAGCTGTTCTCCTTGCTCTCCTGGCATGCAAGAAGGGGACTGGAACAAACCACTTCTCTGGAAAGACACCTGTAATCTGGAACAAGTAGGAAGGAGAGACAGCTCGCAGATGGAGAAGACAATGAGGGCAGAAGAGGTGAAAGTGTCAGATGGACACATGCTGTGCCCAAAAATGGGCCTTACAGCTGAAAAGTCAGGTGAGCAGATGTTCCCCCTTCACAGGAGTTGTTCCTGTACAGTACTTCTGAAGCTCTTGGGGTGTGTGTCTTGTGTGGGCAGGGGGTGGATGTGTATCATGCCAAAAGACAGACACCACTACCAGCTGGGTCTGGTTCTTAAACTATTTTCCTTTGTTTTTTCCCAGATCCTAAACCCTGAGATTAACTGGCATTACCACAAATTCCCAGATTCATCTGAGATTTCCTCCATTAACATCTGCTTTATTTGCCCACATGAGCTGTCTGCACAGCATCTATCTGATTCACTCTTTGTGTATAACCCCGTGAGACATAACATGCAAATGCTGTTCTGTCAAACCAAAATAAATGCCATTCATTATAAGGTGGGTGGTGACACACCACCCAGTGACAAGCCTGTTGAACCCACGATTTATTACCCATGCAATTTAGAGGCATGGGATTTGGGGATTTTTTCGCAAGCTGAAGATCAGCACACTCCCTCTGCCAGAAGAAAATAGTCAGTCAGTAAGTTTTATGAGGTTTTGCTGAGCATTCAGAAGTATTTCCTCTGTAACTCATTCACTGACATCTGTGGTTACAGTGGATGCCTGCATTGTCACTAGCAAACTTCATTTGAATCAGGGCTCTGTGCTGTTTGGTTTCCTTGCTGGTTTGGGATCAAAAGGTTTAAACACATTGTAAGGGCCCTATATATGGGTTTGGGTGAAGTTCATCTTGAGATCAAAAGCAGCTGCTATCAGAGCCACTGTCCAAGAAACGGGTTTTCTACCTCCCACCTGTGCTATGGTAGTGGCCTGAGCTGGCACGTGGCTAACACGAGGAGAGAATAAGCAGCTGAGAGGGGAAACCATCCCTTGGCAGCCTGGCCCTTGCTGAGTTTGAAGAAGTTCTGGAAACATATGCTGAGATTAAAATGGAAAATGGACTTTGGTAGCAAAGCTCCATAAAGCCACAGGCGTTATATTATACTTTTTTTTTTTTTTTTTTTTTTTTGAGTGGGTTGGTTTTACATGACAAAATCCCAGATTTGGTCAGGCATCTGAGCAGGACAAGCACTTGGCAAAGGAGGAATGTTACTTTTTCTCTTCTATCCACTGGTGTGGAACATGCCTTTTAATAAATTTTCCACATTCATACATCACTGAGATACTTCTTTTCTTCAGTATAATTCTGGGAGATTTTGTAATAAAAAGAAATACATACTACATACAGACTCAAAATATAATCCACACGTATGAAGTTTACAGACGTCTGCAAAGCTCTACAGAGAGCCTAACACAAGAGCTGCCTCCTCTGGCTCATCAAGAAATTAACTCTTGGAAACCAGCAGAGCAGCACTATTGTTATTGTTGCTGTAATAAGAAGGACGTTGCAGAATGAACTTGTCTGGATAATGCCAGGCTGGTAATGTGGTGGATCTGATGCTATTATTCCCAGTGTACCAGAGGAAGATTACTCCTTAGTATTGCTACTAGCAATGCCTAGTAGCACATCCACATTTTTGCTCCTGTGTTGGGATGTCAAAAGAAGAAACCCTTTTTTATCTTTGTCTTTCTTGGCTCAGCCAGACACCAGTAAATGCAGAACCTGCTCTGACTGAGGAGAGCTGAACCAGCCCTGAAAACTGAGAAATGAAGGACTTTCTCTTCTTGGATTTGTTTTTTCCTTGCAGTTATACAAGCCCATTGACCATTACAGTGAAAAGGAAAACAGATAAGCTATAAAACTCATTATGTTAAACTCCCACTTGTCTGGAGTTTCAAGGGTTGGACTTCTTACTTTTCTCCCTCCATTTTTGGCATTCAAGCTAAGTAGGATATTAGGAGATGCTAGGCTCTTGACCAGGAGGCCATCCTCCCAGGAACAATTGACATTTACATTAGAAGTCAACAAATGCTTTGAAAAATGGTTCCTATCTAACTCACCGTATGATTTTATGAAGTGATTGGATATTTTAAAAAAGAAACGCCTTAAAGCATGCATGAGAAGAGAAAGCAGTTTAGTAGAAAGGAACTGACAGGTTTCCATCTGCTAAGCAGGCTTTTCATCCAGATTGCAAACACATACAGACACATAGACTACTCAGAGTTACTGACACTTACTGATGAGCCATAACTTATTATGCTATGGCACTGTTAACTCACTGCTTTTGTTAACATAGTTCTACTCTCAGACCACTGTGGAAGTGACAATGTCCCTGACCTGTTATGAGGGTACAGAGAAGATTGCTAAATGCACAGATGCTGACTTGACAGGCATAAATTTTGAAGCTGATCTCTGAAATGTGAGCAGTGCTACCTACAATATATAAAGTCTGGTCTGAAAATCATATTTCTGTTTTTTGGCAAGTCCTGCTATTCTGTTAAAAATTAAAAACTGAGAATGGTGTTTCTATTTTTTTTTTTTTCTGAACACTTCTTTTAAATATTGACTTTTGAATTGGGAAATTAGAAGTTTATGTGTAACTTCTAAAGAATTAAATGTTTGCATACTCTAGCAATATGGATTTGACTCGAATATGAAGAGTACATAAAATGTTTTTAGCTCTTTAAAATGAAACTTCAAATTATTTAAAATGCGAGTGTTGAAATAACTTTATTTCTTCAAACCTTATCATAAGAGATGTTTCATGTTCAGCAATGTCAGCTGGATCTTAGTTTCATATCATGTAAGCCTTTAAAAACAGCAGAGAAAAAGGAAAAAAGTTCACTGTAGACTTTCTGTTGGGTTTTTGTTCTTGCTGCTGTTTTTCTTCAACTGATGCTGAAGACAACTGTGAGCTTTTTCAAAGAAGTGGCAATAAACTCACAAACTTCAATTCTCTGGAGCATTTATGTATTGACTGTGCCTTTGAACTTCCTCTGGAGTCCAAAGAGCAGTGAGATCTGCAAGAAATATGTCCCATTTTATAAACCAAATGAATTAGAGACACTCCAGGGACTTTCACTGGAGATACGCATTGGAAATACAGGGACTTTCTGGGAGAAGCTACTTTCCATGAGAAGAACCTAAATTCAGGCCATTAAATACATACACCCTCACACTTCTGATGGGCAAAACTCACAACTCATCCATGGGGACTACCCAGGGCTTTTTGCACTGAACACCTGAGGATGCTGTGTTAAAATGGGACCTGAAAGTATTCATAGGGACAGTGCTTGAGATAGTGCAGGCAACTGGAGCTCTTTTAAGGCCTTTGCCTTGTTCATTTTAAGGCCCTGTGCTCATTCGAGATAGGGAAATCTAGTGAGCAGTGAAAAATATGGAGCTTGTTCTGTTTGCTTGTTTGGTTGGCTGGGGTTTTTAACTTAAAGGAATGCTATTTAAGAATGAGATAGATGAACAGTGCTTCAAAGTCCTTTCACCAAAGGGCTTTAACAATGAATATGACAGGTACTAGGATAACTCTTGAACTCAGACAAGTAGATAAATAAATAAATGAAAGATTTGAAAATTCAACTTTGTTCTGCAGGTGGACATAAGCAGTTTGACATTTCAGACTGGAATCACAGATTGTCTGTTGAACTCAAGGATTAAGAATGACAAGTGGTTTCGCCTTTCTTGGTTTTGTAAAAGTGCTCAAAGAAAGCAAGAGGCCCAGTCCCAGAGAGCAGTGAGTATAACAACCCATTTAAAAGGGCAGAGAAGAACAGAGAACAAGGAATCTGCTTTCTCAGGGGTCTGGTGATTCCCTTTTAAAATTACCTGAAAGTTCTCACCATTACTCTATTTGTGTATTGGAATTAAATTCAAAGCATTAACAAAATGGACTTTTTTGTCAAAATGCAGCTTTGTAAAGTAAGAAGGTTGCCATTTGTGTGAACTTCAAGGTCCCTGGAATTATCCAAAGTGTTTCCTACAGGTCTTAGGAACACTCCTGTCAACAGTGGCACCGATCGACACATGTTCAAAACCCGGTTTGGTTCCAACAGAATAACATTTGGGGAATGAC
The DNA here is from genome assembly GCA_038090715.1 of Florisuga fusca. Lineage (NCBI taxonomy): Eukaryota > Metazoa > Chordata > Aves > Apodiformes > Trochilidae > Florisuga > Florisuga fusca. The sequence continues at coordinate 4,037,612 of JAAWXA010000010.1, read as the reverse complement.
TAATTTGGAGTTTATGTTCTGAGCAGCCCTGTAAGAGAATCTCTTTGTGTAAGCTGAATGAACGCGTGTGTACTCTCAACTGCCTTGGTTATTGGGCTTGCACTGCAGAATTAAGTTCTCTATTAGAGAACTACTTTGAACTCTATTCAAGTAAGACATGTCTGTCAGTAATTCAAGCCGTGGGCAGTCATCTTGTCTTCCTCTGAAAGTGAATCACTTTGAAATGCTTGGCTCAGCTGAGGCCAGAAAGCTCAGCATTTTGACGGATCAAGTCAATAAGCAGCTTATTGAATGGCAGAAATTTTCATCTGGAACTCTCTGGCTTGTGTTCTTCAGGTCACACTGTCCATTCCAATCCTGAAATCTAGAAACTGATGAGCTTAAGTAGACTACTAATATGCATAAGCCTTTTCCAGACATAGGCTCAAAGTAGCAAAAAATAGATACAATTCAAAGGACTGAATTTTCTACTGCATGCCCATTGATATTTTATTCCTTCAACTGTTTTGCATCTTGAAATCCTTAACCTTCTCACCAAGATTAGGACTGGACCCATATGAACTGCTGAACACATTTCATCATCATTACAGATACTAGACCTGGAGGAGAAAATGGTGCTGACCAGTCTTGCTTACTAGCTGGGAAAGCAAATGTTAAAAAGATTTCTCTCCCTCTGCAACTAGCTTCCCAGTCACTTTTGCTGTTGATTTTGACACAAAATCTGAATTTTGGAACTAAACAAAGTGTATATGACATTTTCTTGTGAAGCTAAATAGTGACTCAAAGGACAAAGAGATTTAAAACACTGATGGATAAAGAAGAGAAAGGGCAATAGATTTCTTTCACTGCTTTCTATGAAAGAAAGGAGGTCTTTCCACAATGACTGAAAAGTCTGAAGCAGAAATCTCAAGATAAGTGGCAATATAAACATGAGATAGGTTCTTCGACATTACTGTGGTAAAGGTGGGAATGCTGGCCTCCATGTTTTAGAAGCTAGAGAGACAATGGAAAAAGATAAATTTTATATATGGCAAGAAGAGTTTTGCTTGTACTCTCAAGACACCAAAAAATCTATGTCCAGGACCTCTTACAAGCAACCTGGCTGTCTCCCCTCCACTGCCTTCATCACAGGCTGTCCTACTTTTAAATAGAAATTTAAAATCTATAATTATTTTTCTTTTTAAAATTTATTTTGTTATTTCTCTTTTTTTCAATATATTTATTGTAATTTTGGTAGTGTAAGGTTTGAATCCACCTTCTCTAAGAACTAGTGGCCACAATAACAGCTTGAGTTGTTATCACAGCCTCCATCTTCATATCTCTATAACTGGCTGATAACACTCAGGACTTCAAGTACATGCGAATAATAATGACCTACATTTTGTCAAACATCTATCTAAGTAGATACATGACCTTCATTGTCCAAGGACCCCAAAGCACACGGAACATACTAATTAACTAAATCTCACAATTACTAAGTACAATAAGCACGAGGCCGACATTTGATTACTATTTCTAATTATATCTGGGATGCCTGAGGTACAAGAGTATATAAGGAAATCTCAAAATCTATTACAAGTATAAAGATTAATCTCATTTTCCCAAAGGCAGAGCTGTGAAAAAAAAGGCTCTGGATTCTTGCCTTTTTCTTCCTGGCAAAAAAAAAGAAAAAGAAAAAGAAAAAGAAAAAGAAAAAGAAAAAGAAAAAGAAAAAGAAAAAGAAAAAGAAAAAGAAAAAGAAAAAGAAAAAGAAAAAGAAAAAGAAAAAGAAAAAGAAAAAGGAAAAGAAAAAGAAGAAAAAGAAAAAGAAAAAGAAAAAGAAAAAGGAAAAGAAAAAGGAAAAGAAAAAGAAAAAGAAAAAGGAAAAGAAAAAGGAAAAGGAAAAGAAAAAGGAAAAGGAAAAGGAAAAGGAAAAGGAAAAGGAAAAGGAAAAGGAAAAGAAA